>CM042691.1:57897815-58267692 GCA_023614405.1 Avena insularis | reverse complement strand
CTCGGCCTCGCTGATTTGCGAGTGAAGTTAGATTGATAATGGGTGGAGCGGTGGTACGTGAGACAACAGTGAGAGGAAAAATGAAAATATGAACCAAGGAGAATTGCACCAAAAAATAGAAAAGGGAAAAGCAAAGATATTACCTTGGCCGAAGGTGTCGATCTCTGACTTCTCATCATGAAGTTCAAACTTGCGATCGCCAGACGAGCTTGGTGCACCTTGGTGCGCTCGTTGTGTGTAAGCTAATCAAAGAAGTTAGACAATAAGGAAGAGTCAAGGCAGGCGATCATCCGAATAAAGAAGAGCTTAAGAGCTTACAGCCGAGTAAGTGCCTTACTCGACAGTAACCTCGAGGGCTAGGGATTGAAGCTCTAACATGAGTTTGTCATAAAAGAAATCAAAAGAGCTTAAGAGCTTACGGCCGAGTGAGTTCCTTACTCGACAGTAACCTCGAGGGCTAGGGATTGAAGCTCTAACATGAGTTTGTCATAAAAGAAATCAAAAGAGCTTAGAGCTTACGGTGAGTAAGTTCCTTACTCGACAGTAACCTCGAGGGCTAGGGATCGAAGTTCTAACATACAAGCTTGGAATGAAGGATTTGAAGGCTAAGTGACTATTGAAGAGCTTACAGCCGAGTAAGTTTCTTACTCGATTTTAACCTCGGGGACTAGGTGGTATGTATAAAGGAAATTATCAGTGGTACAAAAGTGTAAGAAGTTAATTTACCTCATTCACTTCGTCGCGGGCCATCAGAGAAATGGCCTGCTGGGTCATATCGGGAGGCAGCCTTGGGGCCCGGCTTCATCTTCTTCCCGACGAGTCTTGACCTCTGCTCTGCTGCATTCCATGCCATAGCGTGAGTTCAGCCGAGACCAAGGCTTTTGCCACTAAGCGTCCGGTGAGAACTAGACCCATTTTAAGGCGGCTCCCATAGTAGCACGGGTTGCGGCGGAGGTATGGAGGTAATACAGGTCATCACGACCAGCGCCACAATTTGTCCCCTTACCCGCTGAAGCAAGTATTGTCGGTGCGTCGGAGGCGGATCTGAGGAGCAGAACCGGGCGCAAACTAGAGTTGCTTTCTTGCAAGAGGCGGATTGCGGAAGAGGCGGTAAACGAGAAGCCTTGGGCTGGGTCAGCCCTTTGACAGAATTTGAGAGCGGCGGGAAGATTTGTAGAAGATCAAGGAGCCCCCAGTGGGCTCAGCAGTTTTGTTGGCCCCAAGATTAGGAAGTTGTTCATTCACATCAGCTTGAGGGCTGATGCGAGGCGAACTAGTGGCAGAGGGTTTCTCGGCGCCAGAATTGTGGGCACCAAGATCAGGAAGTTTCTCCTGACCACGGCGAGTGGCGCTAGCAGTGATCCACCAGGTCGTGACCGAGAAGCGTGAGCCTTAACAGTGCTAGCCTCAACCGGATGGGACTCGCCTTGATCAGTGGAGGAGGTGAGCCTAAGCCAGCGACGCAATGCTAGAAGCGACTGATTAGCCGTCAAAGGTGCAACTGAAAATAACAAGGCATACATGAGACAAAATCAAGGATGAAAAAGAAAAAACGAGAGAAGGCAAAGTAAAACAAACTTACGGTGGCGCCAAGATCATGACTTCAGTGGAGACTCGGCGCCAGCTTGGCGAGTCTCACTCAAAATTTGGCGAGGCAGGCGAGGAGCTGCCAGACTAGGCTTGTTCTTCTTAGCCGTCTGAGTGCTCGAGGAGGTTCAGCGTAAACCCGGCTTAGAGGCAGAATTTTGCCGACTCTTACCTGGCGAAGGAGGATATCATGTACTGGCCCACTGCAAAAGTAAATAAGACTTACTCAAATAAGCAAAAGGTTAAGCTCACAAGGCATATACCTTCAAAATTGTACAATCATCATCCTCATCATCGTCAGACCAGTCTTGTAAGGGATTGCGATATTGACTCTTACCCGAAGCAGAAGCGGCTGCGGTGTGCGGGATCGGCATGAAGCACTCTAGGTCATACTCAATTTCATCCGAGTCAGAATGGTCCCCATGATAACCAGCAGAAGGACAGTACTGTCATCAACCTAGTGAAGGATATTCTGCGAAAGACAAACAGAATGAGAAACTAAAAACTAATCTAAGAGTGGCAAAAGAGCTAAAGCCTACTCGGCAAGAAAGTAATCCGAAAACTTACCCAGGGGACAGGCCTGACCCGGCTAAACGGTGGGCAACTCCAAGCCGAGTCATCCGCCAAGTTCAATTTGAAGATGGAGCTTACCCAGCGGGCGATGGAGTCATGAGTGAGCTCCTTAGTGGAATGCCGAGTGGGATCATGGGACCCGCTCATGAAGCACATCTTGTGACTCCTGTCTTGGATGGGGCTAACCTGGCGTGATATGAAGGTGCACATGAGGTCAAAGTCAGCAAGATGAAAGTTCTCATCCGGCGACAGCAACCTTTCCAGGATAGTGTTTGCCTCGTTTACTGCAACGTCTTGGTCGCGCGGGTCAAGTTGCCAGTACTTCTTGTTGGGGACCTCGTCCGAGAAAGGGGGAGCCGGATATTATCGGTGGACCCGTTGTTTTTCACATAGAAAAAGGTTCTATGCCACTTCTTGAAGGAATCGATACCAGCCACCCGAGGAAAGATGGAATCCCTCTTGGGCGTGATGCTGGCAGCACCGCACCGAGTAGGTTTCATATCGGCACGAGAAACTTTGGGTTGGGGAACAACTTGAACTTTGAAGCAAAATACTTGTACAGAGCAACTGTAGGCCAGATTCCAAGATAGGCCTCGCAGGCAGATATGAAGCACGAGAGAGAGCCAATTGCATTGGCAGGAAGATGGTGGGTCTGTAGATGGAAGGTAGAAAGAAAAAAGGAAAAGAAGGTGCTCACAGGAAGAGCAAAACCGCGTTCGAAGTGTGAAAGAAAAACCACCCGCTCGCCAGCTTGAGGTTTGGGGGTGATCTCACCGGCGGGGAGGCGGCAATCCACTTGTAGTGGGATGCGTCTAGTGGACCGGAGCCACTCCACTTCTTCGGTGGAGACCTATGAACCTTCCCAGCCACCGCGCTCGCCGGCGGGAACCTCCTGCTCCTCTTCACCATTAGCACCGTCGCGAGCATCCATGGGGTCGTCAGAGTCTATCTCCTCCACGGAAAGGAGAGGCTTGGAACAACGAGGACCCGTGCTGGAATCGAAAGAGGACAAGGGCAATCGTAGCACTAAATCCAGAGGGAGAAGGAACCGCAAAGGAGGCAGTTCAATCTTGCGGGCATGAGGAAAAAGAAAGGCTAAGGAAACTGAACTGGCGTGGGGGAAGTGGAAACCCCCAACCCCTACTTAAGGGCAGAAAAAACCCCCGTCGTGGGATCTAACTGCGCCGTGCGGCCAGGGTGTGGCCATGTGCCACTCCGGGTGAGCCAGTCAGCGAGCGCCACGTAGCCAAAGATACACGAAAAATCCGGTGCCACGTCACGGCTGGAAGGACAAGAGGCGCATACCGATGGGACTGCCATAGTGAGGAATAACTCTTGCAACCGTCACTATGCGAGCTTGGAACAAAATTGAGGCAAGTAATCATGATTACTAGCTGTCGATGGCTGAAGTGTGCGAAAATGACCGGAATTAGCCAAAATAACAGCTCGAGGCAAGAAGGAGCCAAGAAGTCAAAGAATGGACCGAAATTGTCGATTAACGCGGGATGCAAAGCAGTAGATAAAAGACAAAACTAAGTTCCATTCACACAAAAGGAACACAGAGATGCTAACAGCTTGGCTAGACCTCACCAGCTTAGGGACTAATGTCGAGGATAACCCCGGTAGAAATCACGAGAGGAAACATAAGCGCATGGTAGGTTGGATCCGAGTAAAAAAGTGAACCAGGCGGGTAAGAATGGCGGTAAGATAAGCAAGAAAGCCGAGATACAAGCTATCTCGACCATTATAGGACAAGTTGTAACCCTTACGGTACCAGCAAGAGTTAACCGAGGAAGGGCAGGTCAAGAAGGACACGTGGCACTTTCAAGTAAGGTTCGAGAAGGACCATGGTAAAACATGGTCAAAAGAGAAGCGACACGGGTGACACAAAGGTGTGGTGGCGTAAAAACAAGCCAGCAGACGTACAAAGCTAAGCGTGGCCTTGAAAGAACAAGCGGTGTACCAAAAGACCGTTAGCTGTTAAGCTTTATGGTCTGGGCCTATGGGCTTGAGGCAAGCCCATAACCCGGGCCATATTGTAGGGACCAAGATCCAAACAGTAAACCCTAGAACCCAAAGGGGTATTACCTTGCTAGCACTACCTATATAAGGGAGGGCATAGAAGTAGTAGAAGGGGGTTGGACCAAGTAGAGAACAGGTGCCAAGTACTCAAGCCAATACAGCTCAAGGAGCACTTGTAATCTTTGGGATATCAATCAAACCATCAAGTGTGGAGAGTTCTTCCTGTTCTTCATGCTTGGCTCGACCGTGCACTCCCCCCGGTGACCACAAGCACCCATTCAGCCCCCAACTTAAGCCTACCCATGGCATCTGCCGTGCCACCACCACGACATGCAGCCCATGCCTCACCGCCGCCTCTTGTCAACACCCGAATTTTTAATCCTAGATAGCTGTTATGCCATACATCGCAATCTCAGGATTACCATTTTTGCGAGACATAACAGCATTGGATACCACAGTACATCATCCATTACAAACCATACATATGGTCTTACACAAATAAGGATCTCATGATCTAGTTCTTAATACAACTCAAGTAGCGGAATAACGTAATAATAATGGTAGCATAGGCGAAGCTCCATCTTCGGGGTCACAGGCAATGCTGATGATGGGAGATGATCCTAGTTTTCGTAACCTTCCTAGGGTCCTTCATCCGGGTACTCCTCTTCATAGTCTGGCCACGGGAATAGTCAGGGACAAAGCCACGAGTACTCTTCAATACTCGCAAACTAATACTAACAAGTGAAGGGGGATTTCTAAGCTCTAGGGTTGTTTTGCAAAAATCCATATTTACCTCTACTAAGTTCAGAAACCAGAATGCTAGTTGAAATTTTATAACACCTAAGTGACAACTTGAATTTCATATCACAACTCTGTTGTGGTCAAGTCAAAATCTCAATTCATTTCACAAGTCATTTTGAAAACATCTCATGGGGGAACAGTATGGCCACTCCAACTGTCCATAACATGAATGACTATTGAAATAGTTTGACACTCTATAGAGATTGTACACTTTCACCACAACATTCGATACATCCGGCAGGAATAAATCCTGAATTCACCATACTCAGTATAGGGATAATCAATCCTAACCTTTCAATTACACGCCCTAGTATAGGCACCTCTCCTGTGAGTTTGGCCTCCCAACCATGACCAACGGTCATCTTGGAATCTTGCAGTGGACAATCTTCACAAGGTAGCCTCATCTCAGACCTTGGCCGTGAGGGAACCCATACTAAGGTATATAAGTTTCCAGTCAAGCCCTACCCAATTCTCGGGTATTATGGTTGTACGGTAAAATTGGAATGGTATCGCATCCAGACAACCACCAGTTTTATGAAAGGCTAAGGCTCATGCCTCAACATTTTCATCATTAAAATCATCCGGTGTTTGGAAGCACATGTCAAAAGATCTCAATAGAATGATCCATCATTCCAAGGTTTTTCATAACCATTTTTTTCACCAAGTATTCCATCTAAAATTGATCAAGTTTTATGCTTATCACTAGCATGTATAATTGGGGGTAAGTACTAATGAGGGGTAGTAAACAAGTGGAGCTTAACTAAGTTCAATCTCATGCCTTAGGATTAAATCAAGATTATCTAGCTTATGCCAAATTTAATGCTCTTTATGCAACCTTCAATTATCTTTCTAGTATCTACAATTTACTCAAGTAAACTCTAAGTAATAGCTTTGATAAAGAAATGAAGTAGAATCTTGCAAGTAAAACTAGGAGGATTATCAAGTGGGTATGATCACATATGCTTAAGGCATATGGTTAGCATAGTAACAAGCAAGTATTTGCTTGCATAGGTATCGATATAGGCTTGCATAAGTAGAATATCTTGCAAGTGTTAGCTTGCATATGTCAACTAAAGTAGAGTATCTTGCAAGTGTTAGCTTGCCTTGTGCTGACGATGGTTGAAGTTCTCCTCGGCTTCTTCTTTAGTATCCTCCTTCCTCCTCGTATCCTTGGTGGTACTAAGCGTCTATGAATAAATCTGATGCATAATCACCAAACAATACTTAACTACTTTCAATCATCACACAAAGGGGTTCTATAGATGATCTAGCATCATCACAAACATTACAAGATTAAAGAATTTGTCTTATTTATTTTATTTTTAGAAAAGTAATTTCTACTCATTGAAAAACTACTTAGATTTAATATTCTCCAAACCAAACATGTGATCATGTTGACACATGTATCACCACATATTTCAGTACATGGGAATGTGATTTAAAGTGGTGTCACAATTTAATAAGGTTTAACCTTTTATTTTAAATCATTAAAGTGGCTAGAAATGCCTATGTGGCATTATTTTATTATGAACATCATTTCTGTAAGTAAACCCATATCTTTTTATATATTCTGAAAGGTATGATCAAATATGATTTTTGAGAGTTGGAATCAACTCAAAAGCTATTATGGTTGAATTTTAAAAAATGTTTGAATGCATAAAAGCTTCTGCATTGTTATTTTTACCAAGGTTGATCTATAGATTCAAATGATTTGAATCAGCAGGCTTGGATTAAGCATTTCAATACCTTTCTAACAAAATTGGTTTCATGTAATTTGGTTTTACTGAATCGAGCTGGGTTTATTTTTGAAACTAGAGTACAGATCTATGTTTGAATTAAAATGGAAAAAGCTAAATTCAAGCAGGCTGGGCTCTTGGGAAAGGTTAACGGGCGGTCCGGTGTCACTCCTTGCAGGCGTGGCAGCGAAGTCTACTGATGCGTGGCTCGTTAAACACGAAGCGGTATGGGGCGATGTGGTGCGTTGGATTAGAATGAAGATCGACGGCTAAGGGTCGTCGTCGACGATGAACAAGTCACCGGCGAGCTCGAACCCTAGCGGCTCGGTGGGGGTCGTGGGAGGCTCACCGGGGCTCAGGCGAGGGTCGTTGATGTGGGCGAACGACGAAGTCGACGACGACAATCCTCCTTATACCGGCAGCTCCTCACTGAGGTGGCACCAATCGATGGCTTCCTTCTCCTCCGGCGGAGGACTCCGGTGAAATTCGGCAATGTGCTGCTTTCGCCTTGCTCGGGAATGAGGTGGGCTGGTTGGGTGAGAGGGAGTAGAATGGTGTGAAGAATTGACGGGGATGCCTCTATTTATATTGGCGATAGGGGACCCGGCCAGGGGCAAGCTGAGCTTGTCGTGGTCGGCGATGCAGAGGGCTATCGGCATAGGCGTGATAGGGCGGTCTTTGTGCTCCCTAAGCGAAGCTCAGCGGCGTGGTGGCGGCGTGGGCGGTGCTGATCGGTCGGAACGATCACGGTGCTCATGCTGGTCGGCGGAAGTTTTGATGGCGCCACGCATGGTCGCGAGGAAGCGAGCGGCGTGTCTGCGAGATTCTTTGGGGCGGTGGTGATCCTGCGTGCACCTGCAATGAAGCGTGGCGTGGTCTATGGTGACTGGCGCTGTGTGGGGCGCAGGCGCTCTCGGCATGGTTTCTGAGAAGGTTGGCATGGCACAGGCGTGTGGTCTAGTGGCTGGCATTGCTGTGGCTGGGACGAGGAGTGGCGGTGGGGTGCTAGCTTGCTCCCGGACAAGGTTGGCGAGCTAGTGTTGCTTGTAACTTTGCGACCATGGGGTGGCAATGGTGCTCTCGGCCTGTTCACCATTGATGATAATGGCCAGCTTACAGTGGTGCTAGTGATTAGTTAAGTTTGTTAGATCATCTACTAAGGCTAGTGGTGTCTAGAGAGGGAACAAGTTAGGCCCATAACACTGCTCAACATAGTGTTTTGATTTGGTTTGATTTGCATCTCGCAACCTGTTTAATGAAATGGCATGAACTTAAGTTTTGAATTTTGAAAAGATTTTTGGTGGGTGTGCTAGGCATGTACTCGGGGGTCTATGGATGCTTGGGTTTTGAAAATTGAGTTGGTTTGAGTGGTTTTTGAAATAGTGGGATCTTCCCATATGAAATAGATTCAATTTTAAATTGTCATTTAAACTAAGCATTTGAATGTTTCTAGATGATCACAAAGTGGGCCTTGGTATCTTGTTATGAGTACTATCAAGGGGTGCAAAGATCCATCCATGTTTCTATTAAGTTCTGAAAGTTAGAGATAGACAAAGTAGGCATGGGAGTTAAATTGGCCAAAGTGACCATTCACTTAATTTGTTTGTTTTGATTTGTTTGTCTTTGGGAAATGTTTGGGGATTGTTTAGATGATTTTTATTTCACCTAAGAATCATTCTACAAGCAAAGAAACACATAATCATGGCAATTCAAAAGAATCCAAATTTTAATGCACACTCATATGAATGCTTTCATATTTTAATTGGAAAAGTTTCTGTTAACCCTAAATTTGGTGATTGGAGTTTGATGATTCTAGTTTAATTTTTTTGGGATGTTACAAACCTTCCCCCCTTAAACAAAATCTCGTCCCGAGATTTGAAAAGAACGAAAAAATATTACCTAGGATTTGAAGAGATCGGAAACTCCGTCTGATGTGATCTTGGCTCCCGGTAGCTTCTTCTTACGTGGTTTCTCCACTGAATCTTGAGAAACTTGATGCTTAGTGTTACGGTAGTTCTAAGCTTCTTCCAAAATATGGATGGAGTACTTGAATGGGTCAGGTCATCGTTGATTTCTATGGTCTGGCCATCAATATTCTTGAACACTTCAGTCTTCTCCGGGACTTCGAGGCACTTGCGAAGTAATGAGATATGGAACACATTGTGCCTGGTGACATCTCTTGGTAGTTCAATTGATATGACACTTCTCCTCGGCGGTTCGAGAATCTTGAAAGGGCCGATATATCTTGGGGCTAACTTTCCTTTTGGAAATGCTGCATTCCCTTCAATGGCGACACTTTCGGATACACAAAATCTCCTATGTTGAAGCGAGGTCTCGACGTCTCTTGTCGGGGTAACTCTTCTGTCTTGACTGGGCTCTCTTGAGGTGCTCACGAATCTTGTGAACCTTCTCTTCTGCTTATCGTAGGATATCGGGTCCAAAAATCTGACTCTCTCCTACTTCCGACCAGTTCAAAGGGGTGCGACACTTCCTTCCATACATGAATTCAAATGGGGCCATTTGCAAACTAGCTTGATAACTATTGTTGTATGAAAATTACTGTGAGCAGCGGCAGTCTTCCCATAGATCCATACTCTAACACACATGCTCTCGGCATATCTTTGAGTATTTGATTTACTCGTTCGTTTGTCCATCGATTGCGAGGGTGATCTGTGATGCTGAAATCTAGCGGGTTCCTAAACCTTCTTGGACTTTCTTCGAATATCGAGGTAAACTGAGTTCCTCGATCCGATCGATATTCTTGAACTCCATGCAAGCGGCGATTCTAGCGATGTATAACTCCGCTAGCTTCGAACTTTGATATGTGGTCTTGACAGGTAAGAAATGGGCGACTTTGGACAATATGTCTACTATGACCCATATAGAGTCATTTCCCCTACTAGAAGTAGGCAATCCGGTGATAAAGGCCATTCCTACAGAATCCCATTTCCATTCCGGAATCTGCAATGGTTGCAACAATCCAGCGGGTCTTTGATGTCCTTCCTTGAATCGCTGACATATATCACACTTGGCGATATAGCTTCCGATTTCTCTCTTCATCTTATTCCACCAAAATTGCTCTTTCAAATCTTGATACATCTTAGTTCCTCCAGGGTGGATGGAATAAAGAGTATAATGAGCTTCCTTGAGAATAACTTCTTTCAACTCAGAATCTGCTGGTACACAAAGGTGTCCTTTGTACCACAACACTCCTTCTTCGTCTTTGGTGAATCCAGGTACTTTGCCTATACCGATACGACACTTGATTCCATCGATACTAGCATTTTCTTTCTGTGCCTCTTTGATCTGGCTGATCAAAGTGGGTTGAAGTTCTATGCTAGCCAAAAATCCTCACTCACTAATTCCATTCGAAAATCTTCCATCTCCTTGTGCAAACTTGGTTGCTCCTTCAAAATCATGGAGTTCAAGCGGCACAGCAATCTGCTAAGGGCATCTGCTACCACGTTGGCTTTACCGGGGTGATAGTGAATGTCCAGATCGTAATCCTTGATTAGCTCAATCCATCTTCTCTGTCTCATATTCAGCTCCTTCTGAGTGAATATATACTTCAGACTCTTGTGATCCGAATAAATCTCTAGCGGTTTCCCATCGGTAGTGCCTCCATGTCTTCAGGGCTAGCACTATAGCTGCGAGTTCGAGGTCATGGGTTGGGTAATTTTGCTCGTGTTGTTTCAGTTGTCGAGATAGATAAGATATGACTTTGCCTTCTTGCATTAGCACACATCCGAGACCGATCTTGGATGCATCACAATACGTCGAAGGGCTTCGTGATATCAAGCATGATTAAGATTGGGGCTGAAATCAATCTTCTCTTGAGTTCTTACCGACTAAACTTCATTTGTCCGTCCATTCAAACTTCTTGTCCTTCTTGACAATTGGGTCATGGAGTGCAGCAATACTAGAATCCTTCTATGACCTTGCGGTAATATCCATAATCCGTGAAATGCCACGAACTTGGGTTTGAGTGGTTGGGGCTTGCCAATATTCGACATCTTTCACCTTTGCAGGTCAGCGGCAATTCCTCAAGCTAATAAAATGTGGCGAGAATCCTACCTCTTGTAAGCAAATTCACATTTGCTAAACTTGGCATACAACTGATGCTCTCTAAGGGTTCCAAGAATGGTCCTTAGGTGTAGCTCATGTTCTTATTCCAGCCGCAGTCTTGACCTCTGCTACTTTCTTGCATTCCATGCCATAGCGTAAGGTTCAGCCGAACCAAGGCTTTTGCTACTGAGCGTCCGAGTGAGAACTCGACCCGTTTTCAGGGCGGCTCCCACAGTGGAACGGGTTGCAGCGACAGAGGTATGGAGAGTAACAGCCCTGGAGTAATCACCTGACCCGGGAGCCGCGGATTCGTCCCCTTACCCGCTGAAGAAATTATTGTCGCCGACGTCGGAGGCCGGATCTGAGGCGAGAACCGGGCGCAAACTAGAGTTGCTTGCTTGCAAGAGGCGGATTTGCCAGAAGAGGGGCAGGAAGAACCAGAAGCGTTGGGCTGGGTCTGGCCCTTTGACAGAATTTTAGAGCGAGCAGGAAGATTTGTAGAAGATCGAGGAGCCCCCGCTGGGCTCAAGCAGTTTCTTGGCTCAAGATCGAAGTTGTTCATTCACATCAGCTTGCGGTGATGCGGAAGGAACTGGTGGTAGAGGTTTCTCGGTGCCGGACTTGTGGGCACCAAGATCGAGAACTTTCTCGACCACCGACAGGCGCGCCGAGTAATCCACCAGTCGTGACCCGAGAAGCGTGAGCCTCAACAGTGCTAGCCTCAACCCAGGCGGGACTCGGCGGCGCCGAGTCAGCTGGAGGAGGTGCAGGCCTAAGCGGCGACGCAATGCTAGAAGCAGCCTGACGAGAACATCAAGGATGAAAAAGAAAAGAACAGAGAAGGCAAAGTAAAAAAACAAACTTACCCGTTGACGACCGGGTAGCGGACGACTCGGCGGGAGACTCGGCGCCCAGCAGCTTGGCGAGTCTCCCTCAAAAGTGGCGGCGGTAGTAAGACTCTTGGGATGGGATTATTCTTCTTAGCGGGTGAGTGCTAGAGGAGTTCCACGTCGCCGGCTTAGAGGCGGAATTTTGCCGACTCCCACAGCGAGAGGAGGATATCATGTACTGGTATTTGCAAAAGTAAATAACGGACTTACTCGGATAAGCAAAAGGTTAAGCTCACAAGGCATATACCTTCAAAATTGTACAATCATCATCCTCATCATCGTCAGACCAGTCTTGTAAGGGATTGCGAGATTGACTCTTACCCAAAGCAGAAGTGGCTGCGGTGTGCGGGATCGGCATGAAGCACTCCAGGTCATACTCGATTTCATCCGAGTCAGAACGGTCCCCATGATAACCAGCAGGAGGGACAGTACTGTCATCAACCTGGTGAAGGAGATTCTGCGAAAGACAAACAAAATGAGAAACTAAAAACTAAGCTAAGAGTGGCAAAAGAGCTAAAGCCTACTCGGCAAGAAAGTAATCCGGAAACTTACCTAGGGGACAGGCCTGACCCGGCTAAACGGTGGGCAACTCCAAGCCCAGTCATCCGCCAAGTTCAATTTGAAGATGGAGCTTACCCAGCGGGCGATGGAATCATGAGTGAGCTCCTTAGTGGAATGCCGAGTGGGATCATGGGACCCGCTCATGAAGCACATCTTGTGACTCCTGGCTTGGATGGGGCTAACCTAGCGTGAGATGAAGGTGCACATGAGGTCAAAGTCAGCAAGATGAAAGTTCTCATCCGGCGACAACAACCTTTCCAGGATAGCGTTTGCCTCGTTTACCGCAGCGTCTTGGTCGCGCGGGTCAAGTTGCCAGTACTTCTTGTTGGGGACCTCGCCCGAGAAAGGGGGAGCCGGATATTATCGGTGGACCCGCTGTTTTTGACATAGAAAAAGGTTCTATGCCACTTCTTGAAGGAATCGATACCAGCCACCCGAGGAAAGATGTAATCCCTCCTGGGCGTGATGCTGGCAACACCGCACCGATTAGGTTTATTCTCGGCACGAGAAACTTCGGGCTAGGGAACAACTTGAACTTTGAAGCGAAAATACTTGGCCCATAGAGCAACTGTAGGCCAGATTCCAAGTTAGGCCTCGCAGGCAGATATGAAGAAACAGAGAGAGCCAATTGCATTGGCAGGAAGATGGTGGGTCTGTAGATGGAAGGTAGAAAGAAACAAGGAAAAGAAGGTGCTCATAGGAAAAGAAAAACCGCGTTCGAAGTGTGAAAGAAAAACCACCCGCTCTCTAGCTTGAGGTTTGGGGGAGATCTCACTGGCGGGGAGGCGGCAATCCACTTGCAGTGGGATGCGTCTAGTGGACCGGAGCCACTCCACTTCTTCAGTGGAGACCTCTAAACCTTCCCAGCCACCGCGCTCGCCGGCGGGAACCTCCTGCTCCTCGGCACCATCAGCACCGTCGCGAGCATCCATGGGGTCGGCAGAGTCTGTCTCCTCCACGGAAAGGAGAGGCTTGGAACAACGAGGACCCGTGCTGGAATCGAAAGAGGACAAGGGCAATCGCATCACTAAAGCCAGAGGGAGAACGAACCGCAAAGGAGGCAGTTCAATCTTGCGGGCATGAGGAAGAAGAAAGGCTAAGGAAACTTAACGGGCGTGGGGGAAGTGGAAACCCCCAACCCCTACTTAAGGGCAGAAAAAAAAACCGTCGTGGGATCTAACTGCGCCGTGCGGCCAGGGTTTGGCCATGTACCACGTCGGGTGAGCCAGTCAGCGAGCGCCACATAGCCAAAGATACACGAAAAATCCGGTGCCACGTCACGGCTGGAAGGACAAGAGGCGTAGACCGATGGGACTGCCACAGTGACGGGGAATAACTTCTGTGACCGTCAACATGTCTTGAGCTTGGAACGAAAATTGAGGCAAGTAATCATGATTACTAGCTGTCAGTGACTGAAGTGCGCCGAAAATGACCCGGAATTGGCCAAAATAACTCGACTCAAGGCAAGAAGGAGCCAAGAAGTCAAAGAATTGAACCAAAATTGTCATATTAACCCGGCAGGATGCAAAACAGAGGTAGATAAAAGACAAGAACTAAGTTCCATTCACAAAAGGAACACAGGCGCCCTAACAGCTTGAACTGCTAGACCTCACCATCTTCGGGGACTAATGTCGGGGGGATAACCCCTGGTAGGGTCACAAGAGGGGAAACATAGCGCAGCTGGGTTGGCTCCGAGTAAAAAGTGAACCAGGCCGGGTAAGATAAGCAAGAAAGCTGAGATACAAGTTATCTCGACCCGTATAGGACAAAGTTGTAACCCTTGCAGGTACCAGCAGGCGAGTTAACAGGAAGGGCGAGGTCAAGAAGGACCGTGGCACCTTTCGAGAAAGGTTAAGGAAGGACCATGGTAAAGCATGGTCAAAAGAAGAAGCGACACGGGTGACACAAAAGGCGGGTGGCGCCAAAAGCAAATCTTGACGTACAAAGTAACTATGTGACGCCGAAAAGAACAAGAAGCAGTGTACCAAAAGACCGTTAGCTGTCAAGATTTATGGTCTGGGCCTATGGGCTTGAGGCAAGCCCATAACCCGGCCCATATTGTAGGGACCAAGATCCAAACAGTAAACCCTAGAACCCAAAGGGGTATTAGCTTGCTACTTACACCTATATAAGGGAGGGCATAGCAGTAGTAGAAGGGGGTTGGACCAAGTAGAGAACATGTGCCAAGTACTCAAGCCAATACAGCTCAGGGAACACTTGTAATCTTTGGGATATCAATCAAATCGTCAAGTGTGGAGAGTTCTTCATGTTCTTCGTGCATGGCTCGACCGTGCACTCCCTCCCCGTTGACCACAAGCACCCATTCGACCCCCAACTTAAGCCTACCCATGGCATCTGTGGTGCCACCACCACGACATGCAGCCCATGCCTCACCGCCCCTCTTGTCAACACCTGAATTTTTAATCCCAGATGCCTGTTATGCCATACATCACAATCCCAGGATTACCATTTTTGCGAGACATAATAGAATTGGATACCACAGTACATCATCCATTACAAACCATACATATGGTCTTACACAAATAAGGATCTCATGATCTAGTTCTTAATACAACTGAAGCAGCGGAATAACGTAATAATAACGGTAGCATAGGCGAAGCTCCTTCTTGAGGTCCACGAGCAATCTTGACGATGGGAGATGATCCTAGTTGTCGTAACCTTCCTGGGGTCCTTCATCCGGGTACTCCTCTTCATAGTCTGGCCACGGGAATAGTCAGGGACAAAGCCATGAGTACTCTTCAAGTACTCGCAAACTAATACTAACAAGTGAAGGGTACTAGGATGTTTGCGAGTACCTAAAGAGTACTCATGAAACTATCATCTATGTCCGAGTGTTGACAAGTTAATATCGAGCCATCCTGACCATAGGAGACCCTAGTTAGACTGGACGTTTGCATCAAAAACTTAGTTTCAAAACCGAAGGCAACAAATATTTACAAAAACTTATTCCCATTCTTATCACTTTGATTCTTTCGTGAAAACTCATGTTCCTCAAAAGACTCATCAAAATACATAAAAATTGACACACTTAATAACTCTACTAACTTACTCATCCTATATTCTTATAGATGGACGTGAAGTACATCAAGTTTTATCAGTTGGGGAATGGAGGAGACCTTATCTTTGAGCGGGATTTGGACCAGCTTTCGGAACTTCTGGAGCGTCCCCACCCCGAGTTCTTCGGAGCTCAGCTCAATGATCAAGGAGGAGAAGATCTGAAGTGGCTAATAGTTGCAAGTCTCCGAGGAAAGATTGAATCTCCCACTTGAGGAATTCAGTTCACCTTAAGAAAACAAGCGGCTCGATGGACTTGCTGCAATGTAGAAGCTCTTGCCCATCTGTGTGGTGAGTATCAACCAGATCAAGGGTACCCGCTTTGAGTTTTGTCCAAGGCGTGATGCTATGGGACCCTTTGGAAGCCCATACCACCCAGAAGACTGGTTGGACCACCTTAAGCTTCATGATGTCGATCGTCGGCAGGAATTGGACAATTGCCGTGACTAGTCCAACCACAAGTCGCCATCATCAAGGCGAAGGATCGGACCATCTCCATGCTAGCGAAGGATGAAGTCTACTTGCCGTCAGCTCGACAAGAAGGAGCGCATCATTGCCCGTCTTCGCCACTGTATCTCGGATTTGGAGGAGACCATCCACGAGAGAGACATGTAGTTGGAGGAAAGAGAGAATGCCGGAGAGGATCTTCGTGGAGACCCCTACTCCTATCTCAGCGATGATAATGATTTTCTGGAGGTTCAGGCTATGGACTTCTTCACCGATGAGGATGATTTCTCCTTCATCGATGACGATGAGGATGATGAGGATCACGACTACTTGACTCAGGAGTAGTAGCACTTGAGCACTAGCGAGTGAGTTGCATTCGGTCCCACTGTATCATAGTTTCCAGAATGGTTCTTAAAACCATCTGTTTTTCTTGTTTTGTGGTGTGTGTTTGTTATGTGTGCTATGAATGAATGAATGAATGAATGAAAAGCAACTTGTTAAAAAATCTGAGTCAAAATTTAAAAAACTTTCCAAAGTCCCTGAACCTTAGAAATTTCCCTCTTTTCTCACGATCTATCTCAATCTTCAGATGCCACGTGGAGGAAGTGGTTCATCCCCGGACCCGATGTTGCAGATCCTGCAAATGTTGGTTTCTGACCGCGAAGATGAAAGAGCCAAACGTCAAGCCAACCTATCCACCCTTCAGCAGATAGCTCAGCTAGCCCACAACAATCAAGGCCAAGGAAACCAGGACAACCATGGATCTAAGCTCAAGAATTTCTAGAACACTAACCCACCTGTTTTCACTAAGTCAGAAGAGCCATTAGATGCCGATGATTGGCTGCAAACCATGGAAAACAACCTAGAAGTCGCCAGAGCGGAAACCAACGATAAAGTTCTATTCGCCACCCACTATCTAGCCAGACATGCAAGAGCATGGTGGAACAGCGTTTGTGCAATGACCGGAGGACAGATGATGACCTGGGAAGAATTCAAGGTCAAGTTCAGCAGAACCCGTGTGCCACCGGGTTTGATCAAGAGAATGAGAGATGAGTTCAGAGAACTGAAGCAAGGACGGATGACCATAGTGGAATACCGTGACAAATTTTTGTCATTAGCCAGGGATGCCCCGGATGAGATCGACACCGAAGCCAAGAAGAAGGAGAGATTCTTGAATGGTCTGCACGATGAGATGCAGACTATGTTGGTCAATATCCCCTTTGCTGATATTGAATCCCTTGTCGACTCTGCCATCCAGATGGAAGGAAAGATCAACCAAGCCAATGAGAACCGCAAGCGTCGCATGATGCATCAGCCAGGAACCCATCAGACCCAAAAGTATCGCCCTAACCCATCTCCAGGATTTGTCTCGAGAATCAACAGACCCCCGATGAACCGTCCGACCTATCCCAACCGTGGAAACCCAAGGCTCGGAGGAAATCACAACAACCCTGGCAACTCTGGCAATTTCAACCGTGCACCACCCAAGTTCAACAACAACAATGCTATCACCAACACCAACACTGCCCCGAGGACTAGAAGCAATGTTGTGCCTGTTGCAGCAAAGGACAAGTCGCAAGTGACTTGTTATGACTGTGGAAATAAGGGTCACTACTCCAACGAGTGCCCTAAGAAGAATGCCGCAGCCCCCAATACAAATTCCCACTCAGCAGCTCGTGTTGACGGGAAGAAGATTTGCCCAGGGAATTAAGCTCAACCATAGCAAGTCTTTTTCTCATGCATCTTTGAAGAAGCCCGAGCGCTTCGATGTCGTCTTTGGGTATGTTTTCTGTTAATTCAGTAGTCGCTAGAGTGTTGTTTGATTCTGGTGCATCGCACTCATTTGTCACCGAAGAATTTGCATGCACTAGTAAGATTCAACCACTAGTAGAAAAAGAGTCATTAAGTCCATCCCGATTCATTACTCCGGTTATAGTTGGAACCGGGACTAATGTGAAACATTAGTCAGTTCCAACGGCTAGAACGCCGACAATCTTTAGTCACAGGTCAAGCGGGACCTTTAGTCGGTTCATTATCTCAAGGGACTAAAAGGGTGCCGGTGCCAATCCTTTAGTCTGGTTAGTATCACCAGCGGGACTAAAGGTGTGACCTTTAGTCCTGACCGTATTACCAACCCGGACTAAAGAAAGTGGGCAAAAAATATTCTCAAGTTACGCCGTGATTAAAAGCGGGCACAAATCATACGGAGATACGTCTTTCTATATTCAAAATCATGCCAAAAAGTTATAAAAAATTCAAAAAATAAAATCCTTCGAACTGTAGTTATATTAAGTGATTTAGTTGTTACAAAAATAAACAAATATAAATTTCGACATAATTTACAAAAAAATGTTATAAAAATTCAAATGGCCATAACTTTTTTATACCATGTAAAAAAAGTACAACCTATCAAAACGTGCAGAAAAAATTAGCTCTTTGATTTCAACATACTTAGGCCGTTTTGGATTCTTAAAATTCGAAAAGAAAAAAAATTATTTCAGAAATTAAATTATTTTAGTATTTTTTATGTCATATTTGAATTCCTCGCATTTTTCTGATAATAATGGATATATTATTTTTTAAATTTCGATTTACAGATTTGAAGATATTGTTTATGTCATATTAGATGAATAAATGGCAAAAATGAATAAAATATTAATTTAATTAGTTTTTACTTTCATTATAATAAAATGTTATTATTAATTATTTATTATTGTTTACTAAAAATAGTTGTTCTTAATTTCAAAGAATAAAAACATGTCACATATCGATATGAGTTAATAGGATTGATATACTAGTCTTGACAACAAGATATAAGGGTCCTTCG
Source organism: Avena insularis (assembly GCA_023614405.1). Classification (NCBI taxonomy): domain Eukaryota; kingdom Viridiplantae; phylum Streptophyta; class Magnoliopsida; order Poales; family Poaceae; genus Avena; species Avena insularis. The sequence continues at coordinate 58,249,108 of CM042691.1, read as the reverse complement.
CGCATGTGGGAGAGATGGAATGAAGAAGTTAAGCGTGCAGGGGTTGAGTAGTGCTAGGATGGGTGACCGGACGGTAAGTATGACCGTAAGTACGATTTGAACTAAGGTTATGTATAATTAGTGTTAAAAATGAGAGATGTAGGAGATTAACGAGTCAAACAATTCAAAGGTTTAAGAAAAAATTGAAAAAAAATCAAAAAAAAATTTCGAAAAAAATTAAAAAAACCTTTAGTCCCGGTTACAAACCGGGACTAAAGGTCCCGCACACTCGACGCGGCCCCGTGAGTGCCTTTAGTCCCGGTTTGTGACCGAACCGGGACTAAAGGGGTAGGCCTTTAGTCCCGATTTCTTTGTCGCGGTTAGGAAACCGGGACTAAAGGCCTTTACAAACCGGGACGGATGGCACGTTTTCCACTAGTGAACCAACCAAACTGAAGCATGTTATGATTGTACAAATCCCCGGTTCAACCACCAAAGCTAGGCAAATTTGGAAGGCCATCCCTATCTGAATCCATGGCATAGATTTTTATGCTAATCTGATAGTACTCGGAACTAAAGGTTTGGAAGTAGTACTAGGAATGGATTGGATGTCTAAACATAAAGGATTGATTGACTGTGCCAAGAAAGCCATAACCATGACCAGTACCGCTGGAATATCAGTCGAGCATGTATCTGAAACCTTACCTCGTCAATTAAAGTGCAACAAGAGTTTAGCCCAACCTACCATTGACCAAGTCCGAATAGTCTGTGAATACCCCGATGTATTTCCAGATGTTTTGCCCGGTATGCCCCCAGATCGGGATATCGAGTTTATCATTGAACTAATCCCCAGAATGGGACCCATAGCCCAGACACCATATAGTATGAACCCGTCTGAACTAGAAGAACTGAAGAAGCAACTGGATGCCATGTTGGAAATTGGATTGATTCAACCAGTGCATCACCATGGAGATCACCTGTTTTATTCGTGGACAAGAAGGATGGAGGTAACCGTTTGTGTACGGATTATCGGAAGTTGAACGACGTCACTATCAAGAACAAATACCCATTGCCCAAGATAGAAGATTTGTTTGATCAGTTGACCGGTGCCAAAGTGTTTTCTAAGATTGATCTTAGAACAGGCTATCATCAACTCAAGATTCGTGCAGAGGATCTTCCCAAGACTGCCTTTACCACCAGATATGGATTATACCACTATACCGTCATGTCTTTTGGATTAGCCAATGCCCCCGCTTATTTCATGAATCTCATTAATAAGATTTTTATGGACTTCCTGGATAAGTTTGTCGTTGTTTTCATCGATGACATTCTGATTTATTCCAAATCAGAAGAAGAACATGAGCTACATCTAAGGACCATTCTTGGAACCCTTAGAAAGAATCAGTTGTATGCCAAGTTTAGCAAATGTGACTTCTAGTTACAGGAGGTAGGATTCCTCAGCCATATTGTATCAGCCGGAGGAATTGCCGTTGACCCTGCAAAGGTGAAAGATGTCAAAGATTGGCAAGCCCCAACCACTCAAACCCAAGTTCGTGCATTTCTCGGATTGGCGGGGTATTACCGCAATTCGTAGAAGGATTCTCGAGTATCGCCAGACCCACGACCCAATTGCTGAAGAAGGACAAGAAGTTTGAATGGACCGACAAATGTGAAGCAAGTTTTCAAGAACTCAAGAGGAGATTGATTCCAGCCCCAATCTTAATCATGCCAGATATCACGAAGCCCTTCGACGTGTATTGTGACGCATCCAAGTTTGGTCTCGGATGTGTGCTAATGCAAGAAGGCAAAGTCATATCTTATCTATCTCGACAACTGAAACAACATGAGCAAAATTACCCAACCCATGACCTCGAACTCGCAGCCGTAGTTCTAGCCCTAAAGACATGGAGGCATTACCTGATGGGAAACCGTTGTGAGATCTATTCAGATTACAAGAGTCTGAAGTATATATTCACTCAAAAGGAGCTTAATATGAGACAGAGAAGATGGATCGAGTTAATCAAGGATTACGATCTGGACATTCACTATCACCCTGGTAAAGCCAACGTGGTAGCAGATGCCCTTAGCAGATTGTCGTGCCGCTTAAACTCCATGGTTTTAAAGGAGCAACCAAGTTTGCACAAAGAGATGGAAGATTTCCGAATGGAATTAGTGAGTAAAGGATTTTTGGCTAGCATAGAACTTCAACCTAATTTGATCAGCCAAATCAAAGAAGCGAAAGGAAATGCTAGTATCGGCGGAATCAAGCGTCGCATCGGTACATACAAAGTACAGGATTCACCGAGGATGAAGAAGGACTTACGTGGTACAAAGGCGCCTTTGTGTACAATGATTCTGAGTTGAAAGAAGTTATTTTCAAGGAAGCTCATGATACTCATTATTCTATCCACCCCGGAGGAACGAAGATGTATCAAGATTTGAAGGAGCAATTTTGGTGGCATAAGATGAAGAGAGAAATCGGAAGCTATATGTAAGTGTGATATATGTCGGTGAGTCAAGGCGGGACATCAAAGACCGCTGGATTATTTGCAACCATTGCAGATTACGGAATGGAAATGGGATTCCGTTGGAATGGACTTTATCACCGGATTGCCTACTTCTAGTAGGGGAATGACTCTATCTAGGTCATAGTGGACAGATTGTCCAAAGTCGCCCATTTCTTAGCAGTCAAGACCACATATCAGAGTTCGAATCTAGAGGAGTTATACATCGCTAGAATCGTCAGTTTGCATGGAGTCCCCAAGAACATCGTATCGGATCGAGGAACTCAGTTTACCTCGAGATTCTGGAAGAAAGTCCAAGAAGGTTTAGGAACCCGCCTATATTTCAGCACCGCGTATCACCCTCATACCGATGGACAAACGGAGCGAGTAAATCAAATACTCGAAGATATGTTGAGAGCATGTGTGTTATAATATGGATCCAAATGGGAAGACTGTCTGCCATTCGTAGAATTTTCATACAACAACAGTTATCAAGCCAGTTTGCAAATGGCCCCATTTGAATTCATGTATGGAAGGAAGTGTCGCACCCCTTTGAACTCGTCGGAAGTAGGAGAGAGTCAGATTTTTGGACCCGATACCCTACGAGAAGCAGAAGAGAAAGTTCACAAGATTCGTGAGCACCTCAAGACAGCCCAGTCAAGACAGAAGAGTTAGGCCGACAAGAGACGTGGAGACCTCGCTTTCAATATCGGAGATTTTGTGTATCTGAAAGTATCGCCGTTAAAGGGAATGCAGCGTTTCCAACTGAAAGGAAAGTTAGCCCCAGATATATCGGCCCCTTCAAGATTCTGAACCGTCGAGGAGAAGTTTCGTATCAATTGGAACTACCCGAAGAGATGTCAGCCGTGCACAATGTGTTCCATACCTCATTACTTCGCAAGTGCCTCGAAGTTCCAGAGAAGACTGAAGTGTTCAAGAATATCGATCACCAGACCATAGAGATCAACGATGACCTAACCTATCCCGAAGTACCCATCCGTATTTTGGAAGAAGCTTTTAGAACTACCAGAACCTGAAGCATCAAGTTTCTCAAGATTCAGTGGAGCAACCACACAGAAGAAGAAGCTACCTGGGAGCGCGAAGATCACATAAGGTCGGAGTTTCCCGATCTCTTCAAATCCTAGGTAATCTTTTTCATCCTTTTTCAAATCTCGGGACGAGATCTTGTTTAAGGGGGGGAAGGTTTGTAACATCCCAAAAATATTGAACTCAAATCATCAAACTCGAATCCTCAAAATTTAGGGTTAACAAAAACTTTTCTAATTAAAAATATGAAAGCATCCATATGTGTGTGTATTAAAATTTGGATTCTTTTTGAATTGCCATGGTTCTATGTTTCTTTGCTTGTAAATTATTCATAGGTGAAATAAACATCATCTAAACAATCCCCAAACTTTTCCCAAAGACAAACAAATTAAGTGAATGGTCACTTTGGCCAAATTAACTCCCATGCCTACTTTGGCTATCTCTAACTTTCAGAACTTAACAGAAACATGTATGGATATTTGCACCCCTTGATAGTACTCATAAAAAGGTACCAAGGACCACTTTGTGATCATCCAAAAACATTAGAATGCATGGTTTAAATGACAGTTTAAACTTGAATCTATTTCATATGGGAAGATCCCACTATTTGAAAAACCACTCAAACAAGCTCAATTTTCAAAATCCAAGCATCCACAGAATCCTCAACACATGCCTAGCACACCCACCAAAAATCTTTTCAAAATTCAAAACTTAAGTTCATGCGGCCATTTCATCAAACAGGTTGTAGATTCAAATCAACAAAATCACAAACACTATTTTGAACAGTGTTTGAGCCAACCTTGTTCCCTCTTTGGTTACACTAGCCTCAGTAGATCATCTAGCAACCTTAACTAAGCTCTAGCACCACTGTAAGCTCGCCAATGTCATCAATGGTGAACAGGCCGAGAGCACCCATGTCACCCTAGTGTGTACAGCAAGCTAGGAGAAGAACTAGCCGTGCCAACCTTGTCTAGCATGCAGCCCATGCCTCACCGCCCCCTCTCGACCAGCCCTAGCTCGAAGACAACGACCAGAACTGCCAGGAACACCACGCCCACACCGCTGTCGACCATGCCGTCTGCGCCAGAAACAGCAGCTGTTCAAACGCAACCCGACCACCTCGAGGCCTCGCCTCCCGCCAGCATGCACCCCATCATCCCAGGAGATCACCAGACATGATCGTTTCACCGCCCGTACCCATAGTCACCGCTCGCCGTCGAAGACGCCGCCTCTGCCGCGTAGAGCACCGCACGTTCCCGACCAATTGCCACCTCCCCTACATGTGCATTTAAGCCTTAGATCATCGCCAGGACACCGCCCGTCGATCGCCAACCGTAGCCATGCCTCTAGCTGCCCGTAGCCGTGTCGCCACCGTCGCCTGCCCATCCCTCTCGGTCTCGACGTCGAGCCTATAAAAGGAGGCGACCCCCAACCGATTGAATCACACCATTTCACTCCCCTCAGCTCACTGATCATTCCACCCCTTAGCCGGAGCAAGGCGAGCAGCGCATCACTGGAATTTGGCCGAAGCTTGACGCTTTAGAGGAGAAGAGGAGCCGTTGATTTCGACCACCCCCGGAGCTGCCGCGACCACCCCTGAGTTCGCCGTTGTTGTCACATCCCAAGATTTTCCAAATCTTGTTATGTGAAAAATAAATAAACAAAATAAATAATTATTGAAATTTAGGGTGGAAAAGAAAATTTTGTTTCTAAATGGAAACTTAAAATCCCATCTTGAACAAACTTTGATTAAAGTTTGAATCCAATAAAATCCAAATCAAGAGAAATGCATTCCTCAATGAATGTATCTGGAAATTTAAACACTTGAGAAATAAACCAAAACCCTAAAACCCTAATGGAAGAAAATCATTTCCAAATTATATCCAGGCCTATGGATTTGATCCATATAAAAATTTATCATCAAACATTTATAAATGATCAAGAATGACAAATAGAAATATTATAAAACCATATAAATTGGTTTCACTTAATTTGGAACCATGGATAAAATCTTATGAATTTAATAACATAAGGAAAAGTAATTTCCAAAGCTAATAAAACACTTATCTAAAATCCATACCAAATGGTGGGCAAATAATCCTAAATATATTTAAAAGGATAAATAAATATCAAGTAAGATTTTACAAATTGGAATCACCAAGTTTGGATCTATAAATAAAAAGATAAGGATTTTACAAGATAAAGAAAGAAATATTAAATAAGGAATATTTAAAGACCAAATTAAATCTTGGCCAAGACCATAAGAAAATGGAATGAATATAATCCAAATCCAAAGGAAATAAAAAGATAAAGAATTTCCAAAATAAAATAAAATGGCATTAACCATTCTATCCCTATTTTAATAAAGACAAATCTCTAATAAGAATTCATGAGAAAATAGTATTTTGGAATTTACCCAATTGGAATAAAAGTTGTTTAATTCAACTTAATTAAGATTAAAGAAATCTTCCAAATAAACTTTAGGGAATTAAAACTATATTTAATTCCATTGGAATTAAAACAAATACCCAATTCAAATGATTTATGAATCATATTAAATATTCTCCAAATAATTCAAGATGAATTATTTGAACCCAAATAAACAAATAAAAACCTAATGAAAAAGATTTGGAAGGATTTAGAAATTTAAATGGTGTTTGAAATTTTATTAATCCTATTTGATTTAAAACAATGGCCTTTTGAATAATTAAAAAGACCCCAAAAAGAATAAAGTTTTATTCAAAAATTGTTTTCAGATTATATTACTAATCAGTATTTAAACCTACACAAATTTTGGCAAAGGTTTGAATTCAAATTGATATTTGAATTGATTAATCAAAACCAAAACAGATTAATAGAAATGAAAAAGGGAAAAAGAAACAGGAACAAAAAAAATATAAAAGGACTCATCAGCCATTGACCCACTAAACCAGTCCACACTCCTTCTCTCCCTGGCAAGCGTTTTTCACCGTAGACAGAACCCGCGTAGAGAATGACAGATGGACCCCATTTCCTCTCTTCCTCTCTCGCTGCCAAGCGACCCCATCCCCACATCATCGTCTTCCTCACCCCGACTCCGCCTCACCTGCCGGTAGTTGCGGCGATTAAAGCCAACAATTAGTGTTAATCATGCCAGTAAACAGCCCCGCGACCATGCTATCTAAAGCTCCTGCCTCCTCTCTCTCTTTCCCCTCCGTCGCCTCACCCTAGCACGCCCCTAGGCTGCTCAATTTCTCTCTACACCGCCACTGTCTCCGACAAGCTCCGGCGACAATTCCGGCCAAACCCTGCCGCCCCTCACCTCCTCGAGCACCCGAGCGTGACCCCCACCCCGTGGCGCTTCTCTCTGCAGCATCAGCTTGTCCGCGCTTGACCCAGAACATGGGCATCCTCCTCGACTGAACGTCACCGCCGTCTGCTCCCTCTCCGGTGACTCCCCTGGTAATGTTCTGACCGCCCCTCTTCTTTTCGATGATGCGCCTAAGACCAGTGACATCTTCCGCAACTAATGCCACCATTTTTGTGTCCTAGCTCACACTGTAGCGTCGCCTCCGTCGTCGACTGTGAGCAACCGCTGTCTGTCTCGTCTCCGGCGAGCAATCCCCGCAACTCCAGCGCGCCCCTCGACAAACAGAAGGCACCTTGAGCTTCCCCACGCCACGGAGAACTCGGTGAGCACCTCCCTTCACTCCCTCGCTCCCTAGACTCATTGAACCACCTCCACCAGACATGCCGCCGCCACCTGCCGCCGCCAGCGCCACCCATCTCTGGCAGGCACGCTGTGAGCCGTGCGATTACGATCCAGTGGACAAGATAGAATTTTAAACGAAGGGGTAAGAAGCAATCTGCGCCGTGCAATGTAATTTAGATCCAACGCCTCACAGAGCCTGATCCGTGCGAACCGGTACCAGCTAATAGCAACACGACCGTGGCCTCATGCATTTAAAAAACAAGAAACTTTCCTATTAGATGTTCAATTTTGTAAAATTCATAACTTTGAAACCACACGTCCAAATTTTGCAAATTTTATATAAATGGAATCAGCAAGACAAGTACTTTCCGACCATGCACTTTTTTTTAGTAAATTGCTTCTGTTAAATTGATTGTTTTTGCAGAAACTTGTGTATGCATGTTTAGAATATAAAAATTGTTCTAAAATGATTTTTGAGATGAAACCTTTGGCAAATGGTTTGTTTTGAACCTACTGACCATAGAAATCAATTGGTGGTTTGAAAAATGTATTTGGTGAAACAAAATAATGAATCTTTGATTTAAAACATTTCTAGTCAAATAAAAATATGGTTTAATTGTTAAAAATGGTTTTCGAAGAAAACCTTTGAGAAATGTTTTGGAAATAAACTCTCTGACCCTAAACACAAGGTTTTATGGTTTGAAAACATATTTTGTGAAACCTATAGAATGTTTCCTTATTAAAAGCATTTCTTCACCACATAAAATAATGATTTGGTTTAAAAATTGTTTATGAAGTGAAATCATTTGCAAATGAATTTACCACTTTACAAAATGACCATTAGATATTTTCAAATGTTTATGACCCAATAGAAACCACTTTTACAAATAAAACAATCTTTTGCATGTTTACATGCATTGTTTTGTTTCTATCATTTTATGTGATGTTGCTTGAATGGTAGATTGAAATGTTGCTTGCTTGATTGAATTGTAGTGATTTGAAGAGTGTGAATAGTGCAAAGATCAAGGAGTGAACTTATACTCTCTAGAAAAAAGGCAAGTGATGCTTCATACTTTTGTCCCATTATTTTCACTATGCATTAGTGATATTTCTAAATAGGACTTGCATGGAATTTTTGCTAAGTATAAACTATGCCATGGGAAATACTAGTAGATGAAACCTTGGTAGAAATTTCCTATGTTAAGATTCCGACTACTATCATGCTTAGCTTAGCTAGTAGAAAACAAGGGTGGAATATATATTCATGCTATGGAATATTTCTAAGTCAAGGACTTATGTTTTGTTTAATAAAACAACTAAGTGAATGAATCACCTGGGTGGAATGGAAGGATTGGTTTGTGTTGAGTGGTTACTAAGGGCCCATTTCAATGGACTACCCTGGTGTATCAGACTTGTGGATGGCCACCCAGGAACAAAGAGATTTGAGACGTCAAATGTTGAGAAGCTTCAAGTGCAGCCACTTGGCATTATGGGCTCTGCCTGGATCATATAGGTTGCAATAACTTAGCCAAATGGACAGTTGGTGGTAGGGGAATGATAGGTTGGAACGCGTCCATTCTGGTCTAAGGGAAGGCTTCTGAAAGATCTTGTCTTGGTGAAACCAAGTCTTGTGGGGAAAGTGCACCACCTCTGCAGAGTGAAAATTCTAAGTACTTAGCCACGTCCCTGGCAAAGGACAATTGGAGCATCAAGACATGGAAGCTATCAAGAATCTCCTCATCCCAATTTCTAAGTTAAAATCTTGTGGGTGAACAAGGGATTGAAGGATCACCAATTTCTATTGGGAGATGCCTTGGGTGATCTTTGTCAAACAAAAACTTAGTGTTTTCAAATGATAAGAAAAATCTATTTTGAGCAATGCAAGCCTAAGCTCCACTTAGCCAAATGCATATAGATGATAGACTCCGCTATACTACCATAGTATCACTTGCCAATACAATTCAAATGTATTGACCCTTGTGGCTGTAACTTGTTATGTTGCAGGTTTGTTTGATATTAGTGAAGTTTAATGATTAGGATTACCAGTCTACAACCAACATATGCACTTTGTGGCATTTGAAGATGAAGGACCCCATGCTATTGTTATATTCTGCTGCATTGTAATGAGATAGCCAAATGAGCTATGTAAGATGTAATAAATTATTTTATTCCTGGTTATAAAGTTGTATTATGGCCTTTGTTTCTTGATGTTACATCTTAACTGTGGATGCTAGCTATTGATCCAGGGACTAGCATTGTAAACACAGGGATCTCTACCTTATTAAAGGTTGGGAACCTTACAGATGGTATTAGAGCATTATGTTGCCTGTAGAATTGTAAACCTAGGATTGGACAAAACCCCTTAGAAAAATAGGAGTTGTATTTGTTCCAAAACTTATTTACAAACAATCTTGTAAACTCTTTCCTCAACCATTTTGGTTTTGACTCTACACCTCTTCTATTTCAACTTGATGGATAAAGCCTACCCCATGACCCAAGACTTCTATTGGAGATATGCCCTAGAGGCAATAATAAATATAGTTATTATTATATCTTTGTGTTTATGATAAATGTTTACATTCATGCTATAATAGTATTAACAAGGAAACATTAATACTTGTGTGATTTGTAAACTAAAATAGAGTCCCTAGTAAAGCCTCTTTATAATACTAGCTTGTTGGTCAATAAATGATTGTGGTTTCCCTATCATGAACATTGAGATGTTATTAACAACAAGATCATATCGTTAGGAGAATGATATGGTGGACATACTCCTATAGATAAGCGTAGCATAAAGATCAAGTCATTTTAATAGTTCAATTGCTATATGCTTTCTGATACATAGTAACCTAATTCCTTCGACCATGAGATCATGCATATCACCTTCACCGGAAGGATGCTTTGATGACATCAAACACCACACCGTAACTGGGTGGATATAAAGGTGGCATTGAGTGTTCAGAAAGTATTGGTTGAGACACATGGATCAAGAGTGGGATTTGTCCATCCATATGACGGATAGATATACTCTGGGCCCTCTCGGTGGAATGTCATCCAATTATCTTGCAAGCATGTGACTGTCTCATAAGGGATCACATATCACGGGAATGAGGAAAGAGTACTTATCAGTAACGAGGTTGAACTAGGTATGTAGAATCTAGCGATCATAACCTCGGATAAGTAAACTATCGTGAGACAAAGGGAAATTGGTATCGTATGTAAGTGGTTCATTCGATCACAAAGTAATCGTAGAAATATGTAGCCATATGAATTTCAGATTCCTCTATTGGTTATTGTTAGGAAGTGTCTCGATCATGTCCGCATAATTCACGAACCATAGGAGACACACTTAAGGATTGACGTTGTTTTGAGTAGTTATGGAATGATGAGTAAGAGACGAATGTTGTTGAGTCTCGGATGGGATCCGAGATATCGCGAGGAGATCCGAAATGGTGGAGAATAAGATTCATATAAGGAAAGTCATGTTTACGGGTTGGAGAATGGTTAGGTGTTTTCATGGGAATGTTCTAGAAGGTTAGGAATGTCCGGCATTCCGGAGGGGAAGGGTACATGAATGTGTCATAACAAGTTGGAATGATTGCATCATGTACTAGGTGTCATCGCTGAACAAAATAAAGGGTTTAATCAAATCCTAGTTTGAAAAGTCAAACGCCAATTTGAAAAGTCAAACGGCTATTTTGTGAGGTGGAGGAATGGGAAACCTACTTGGGAGGTTCCTCCTCCACCTTGACCCACTTGGGGTCCGAGTTGGGAGGACTCCTCCTGGCGTGCCCCTCCACCTATATAAGGAGGCGAGGCGCCTCAAGCACACAACACCTCCACCCAAAACCCTAGCTCCTAGCCGCCGGCGCCGCCACCTCCTGCTGCTGCCGCCTAGGGCAAGCCGCCGCCGCCTAGCAAACCCTAGCCATCGGCCTTGCTCCTCCTTGGTGCGTATAAACCCTAGATCGCCGAGGATCTCTCTCATAGTCCACCATACTCGCTCGGCAAGCTGAGCCTGAGATCTCCCTCTACTTGGTACCACGGTGTTGTCTTGAATCTCGAGGAGAGTCTACAACCTCCCGCCTGCTGGAACAAGGGAGAGGAAGGTCTTCGTCGATGCAGAGCGATGTGACCCATTGTGAGCCAGCCTGCTTGGAGCATTGCCTTGGAAGAAGGATCGTCTGTGATCTTGAGATCGAAAAAATCGACTACATCACCCGAGAATCCGCTCTCGTTAAACACTTTGGAATCTTGAGGTGAGTTATTCCATCGACCGTTGCTACAATCTAGTAGATATATCTTGGCTTGTTTGTTTGTATGCGGTAGAATTTTTTTCCATGCTCTGAAACCCTACGATTGGTATCGAGCCGTGTCTATATGTAGATATGTTGCCTGAGTAGAACACAATGGTCATTGTGGGCGTTGATGCTTTGTTGTCGATTGCTTCTTGTGTACTTTGCATCTTGCGGGATGGTGGGATGAAGCGGCACTGGCTAACCTTACATGACATCGTTCATGAGACTTGCTCCACGCTTGACATTCAACTTGTATTGCATAAGTGGCTTTGCGGGTGCCTGTTTCTCCCAACATAGTTAAGATTAAATTTACAACGGGTGATTGACAATACTAGTATCAATGTTGTGGTTCTTGTTTGTAAGTTAGAACGACACTTATTGAAAGCCCCAAACCACGTAAAACATGCAAAAGAAAGTAGGCGTCTAACTTTGTTTTTGCGGTGTCTTGTGATGTGATATGGCCATGATTGTGATTATATTTGATGTATGCAATGTTCCTTATTATAAGTTGGCAACCGACTGGATCCATATGGTTGTCTTTAATTTTTTTAAGACCCGCGTGTGTATTCAAAGTAGTTGTAATAGTTGAAGCCGGTGGACGACAACCATGGAGCAGCGTCATTGACCTTGATGCAATGCGGTGATGATGGAGATCATGTTAGTGCTTGAAGATGGAATCGGAAGCACAAAGAAGAAAGGCCATATCATATCACATATTATGAATTGCATGTGATGTTAATCCTTTATGCATCTTGTATTGCTTAGTTAACAACGGTAGCATTATAAGATGATCCCTCATGCACATGAATTTCAATTCCTAAAGTGTTCACCCTTAGTAAGCACCATTGCTAAAGCTTGTTGTTTGAGCACCGTGATGATCGGGTGTGTTAGATTCCATAGTGTATACAACATGAGCAAACCAGATTTGCTCATGCGGAAGATAAGGTTTGATCTTGGCCGAGCCTAAGCGTGTCTGACATGGTCTCGAAACACGGATCACGAAAGGTAAAGCATGAATCATATAGCAGATATGATGAACATGTCGATTATTCACCATTGAAGCTACATCAACTCTCGTGATGATCGGTGTTGATGTGGTGGATTTAGTTAGATGTGATCACTAAAGCAATGTGAGGATATTGTTTTGAGTGGGAGTTCACCTAGATTAATTTGACTATTAATTAGAACTCAATTTGTCATAAACTTAGTCTAAACTATTGCAAATATGTTGTAGATCAATGGCCTACCATCAATTTTAATGCGTTCCTAGAGAAAGAAAAGTTGAAAAACAATGGAAGCAACCGGATTGGTTCCGCAATTTGAGATTGTCCTCACAGTGGTAATTTGACCTATGTGCTAGATGCGCATTTGGGTGACCCACTGCAGCTCTGCTACCGATGAAGTAAAGAATGTTTACCTCGCTTGGAAGACTCGGTACTCGAGTTCAGTGTGCTATCTTGTATGGTTTAGAATCAGACTTGAGAAAAGGTTTGAGAATTCAGACCCACATGATATTGTCGTGATCTCAAATTGATCTTTTGAGACTCAGCGGCAATTGAGAACTATAAGGCTTTTGAAAAGTTCTTTAAGCGGAAGATGGAAGAGGGCTCAAGTCGGTGAGCATGTGCTTTAGATGTGCAGACGCATGAAACAAACTTCAAAGCTTGGGTATAGTGATTCCTAATGCTTTGAGGATTTATCGTGTCCTCAATCACTGCCACCAAGTTACAAGAACTTTGTGATGAACTACAATATGCAAAACATGAACAAGCGGTTGCGAACTCTTAGCCATGTTAAAATCTGCGAAGTGGAGATCAAGAAAGAGCACCAAGAGTTGATGGTCGATAAGACCACCAAATTCAAGAAAGGAAGTCTAAGCAAAGGGACACTTCAAGAAGGGTGGTAAGAAAGTTACCCATGACGAAGAAGACCAAGGCTGGACCTAAGCACGATCTTGAGTGCTTTACTACAAGGAGAAGGTCCTTTGAGCGGAATTGCCCAAAGTACTTGGCGGATTTGAAGAGCGGCAACATCAAGAAGAAAGGTATATCGATATACATGTTATTGATGTGTATCTCACTAGTACTAAATAGTAGTACAGGTATTTGATCTTGGTTCGGTTGCTCATATTTGTAACTTTCGAAGCAGTGCTTTGCGGAATAAGCGGAAGCTAGCGAAGAGCGAGGTGACGATGCGCATAGGAAATGGATCAAAGGTTGATGTGATGCGGTGACGCTACCTCTTCATCTACCATCGGGATTAGTTTTATACTTAAATAATTGTTACTTGGTGCCTGCGTTAAGCATGAACATTATATCGGGATCTTGTTTATTGCGAGACGGTTACTTGTTTAAGTCCGAGAATAATGGTTGTTCGATTTATATGAGTAATATGTTTTATGCACATGCACCTTTGATAGATGGTCTATTCATATTGAATCTCGATAGTGAAATACACATATTAATAACATTGAAGCTAAGCGTTTGAAATCGGCGATAACTCGACCTATATGTAGCCTTTGTCGTCTTGGTCACATTGGAGTGAAGCGTATGAAGAAACTCCATTCCGATGGACTTCTTGATTCACTTGATTTCAAATCACTTGAAAGATGTGAAGCATGTCTGATGGCTAAAATGACTAAGACTCCATTTTCTCGTATGATGGAGCGAGCTACGGACTTATTGGAAATCATACATACCGATGTGTGTGGTCCAATGAGTGTAGCATCATGTGATGGTTATCGTTATGTTATTACCTTCACGGATGACTTGGCGGATATGGGTATATCTATTTCATGAAACATAAGTTGAAACTTTCGAGAAGTTTAAGGAAGTTCAAAGTGAGGTAGAGAATCAGCGTAACAAGAAGATTAAATTTCTACGTTACGATCGTGGAGGTGAATATCTAAATTCTGAGTTTGGCGAGCATTTGAAAAAATGCGGAATACTTTCTAATTGACACCGGGAACACCACGCGTAATGGTGTGTCGAGCGTCGTAATAGAACTCTCTTAGATATGGTTCGTTCTATGATGTCACTTACAGATTTACGCTATCATTTTGGGGTTATGCATTAGAAACAGCGCATTCACTTTAAATAGGGCACCATCTAAATCCGTTGAAGCGACACCGTATGAATTATGGTTTGGGAAGAAACCTAAATTATGCGTTCCTTAAAGTTTGGGGTTCTGAAGCCTATGTAAAGAAGTTCTGACCGGACAAGCTTGAACCCAAAGCGGAAAAATCGTCTTCATAGGATACCCGAAGGAAACTATCGGGTATACCTTTTATCATAGATCCGAGGCAAAATCTTCTTTGCCAGAATGGATCCTTTCTAGAAGAATTTCTCTCGAAAGAAGTGACTAGAAGGAAAGTAGAACTTCGCGAGGTTGATCAGACCTTCTCTCGAACTTGCGAGTAGCGCGCGAGAAGAAGTTCTGTGGTGCCTGCACCAATAAGAGGAAGCTAATGATGATGATCATGAAACTTGGTTGTAGTTTCTGAGCCTCGCGGTCAGCGAACTTCGTACCCTCTGATTGGTATGATCCCATTATGAGTGTCATGTTGGTGGACAACACCGATGACCCTGCGACATATGAAGAAGCGATGATGAGCCCAGATTCCAATAAATGGCAAGAAGCCATGAAATCCGAGATTGGATCCATGTACGAAAACCAAGTATGGACTTTGGTGGACTTACGGATGGTAGGAAGGCTGTCGAGAACAAATGGATTTTCAAGAAGAAAGCAGATCTTGATGGTAATGTTCTTTGTCTATAAAGCTCGACTTATGCAAAAGGGTTTCGACAAATTCAAGGAGTTGACTACGATGAGACTTTCTCACCGGTAGCGAAGCTAAAGTCTATGAGGATTATGTTAGCAATCGCTGCATATTATGATTATGAGATATGGCAAATGGATGTCAAAACAGCGTTCCTGAATGGAGACATTGATGAAGAGTTGTATATGATGCAACCCAAAGGTTTTGTCGATCCTAAAGATGCTAACAAGGTATGCAAACTTCAACGGTCCATATATGGATTGAAGCAAGCATCCCAAAGTTGGAATCAACGTTTTGATAAGGTAATCAAAAGTTTTGGTTTTATACAAACTTATGGAGAAGCTTGTATTTACAAGAAAGTGAGTGGGAGCTCTGTAGCATTCTTAATACTATATGTAGATGACATATTGATGATTGGGAATGATGTAGACCTTCTTAATAGTGTCAAGGAATATTTGAATAATAGTTTTTCAATGAAAGATCTTGGCGAAGCAGCTTACATATTAGGCATAAAGATTTATAGAGATAGATCAAGATGCCTAATATCATTATCTAAAGTACATATTTGGACAAAGTTCTAAACAGGTTTGGAATGGAAGATAGCAAGAAAGGGTTCTTACCCATGTTGCCCAATCGACCTTGAGTAAAACTCAAAAGTCAAACAGCGGAGAAGATAGAGAAAGGATGAGTAAGACTCCCTATGCCTCAGCCATAGGATCTCTAATGTATGCCATGCTATGTACTAGACCCGACATTGCATATCTTTGTTAGTTTAACTAGCGGATATGAAAGTGATCGAGTGGATCATTGGACGTGATCAAAAACATCCTTAAGTACTTGAGAAGAACTAAGGATATGGTTCTTTCTTATGGAGGTGATGAACAGCTCGTTGTTAATGGTTACACCGGTGCTAGTTGGAACACCGATCCGGATGATTCTAAATCACAATCTGGATACGTATTTACTTTGAATGGTGCAACAGTTAGCTCGAGGAGTGCAAAGAAAAACGTTGTGGCAAGATATTCAACTGAATCGGAATAAATGGCTGCGGAGGCTTCACAAGCGATATGGATGAAAGAGTTCATTCTGAGCTCGGTGTGGTTCCTAGTCGCTGGACCCAATGTTAATCTCTTGTGATAACATGGTAGCCATAATCTTAAGAACCAAGGTCACACAAGAAGCTGAAGCACATCAAGCTACATTTTCACGCTATTGAGGACATGTCCAAGATGGGGACATAAAGATTTGCAAAATGCAGCACATATCTGAATGTGGCGGATCCATTGACTAAACCTCTCCCGAGGGCAAAACATGACCAGCACCAAACTGCCATGGGTGTTCGGTATATTACCATGTAATCTAGATTAGATGACTCTAGTGCAAGTGGGAGACTGTTGGAGATATGCCCTAGAGGCAATAATAAATATAGTTATTATTATATCTTTGTGTTTATGATAAATGTTTACATTCATGCTATAATAGTATTAACAAGGAAACATTAATACTTGTGTGATTTGTAAACTAAAATAGAGTCCCTAGTAAAGCCTCTTTATAATACTAGCTTGTTGGTTAATAAATGATTGTGGTTTCCCTATCATGAACATTGAGATGTTATTAACAACAAGATCATATCGTTAGGAGAATGATATGGTGGACATACTCCTATAGATAAGCGTAGCATAATGAACAAGTCATTTTAATAGTTCAATTGCTATATGCTTTACGATACATAGTAACCTAATTCCTTGACCATGAGATCATGCATATCACCTTCACGGAAGGATGCTTTGATGATATCAAACACCACCCTGCTTGGGTGGCTATAAAGGTGGCATTGAGTGTTAGGAAAGTATTGGTTGAGACACATGGATCAAAAGTGGGATTTGTCCATCCATATGACGGATATATACTCTGGGCCCTCTCGGTGGAATGTCATCCAATTAGCTTGCAAGCATGTGGTGGCTCACAAGGGATCACATATCAGGAACAAGAAAAGAGTACTTATCGATGCGAGGTTGAACTAGGTATGCGAGATCAAGCGATCATAACCTCGGATAAGTAAACTATCGTGAGACAAAGGAAATTGGTATCGTATGTAAGTGGTTCATTCGATGTAAGTAATCGTAGAAATATGTAGGAGCCATATGAATTTCAGATTCCTCTATTGGTTATTGTTAGGAGAAGTGTCTCGATCATGTTTGCATAATTCACGAACCGTGGGAGACACATAAGATTGACGTTGTTTTGAGTAGTTATGGAATGATGAGTAGGAGACCGAATGTTGTTGAGTCTCGGATGGGATCCGGGATATCACGAGGAGATCCGGAATGGTCAGGAGAATAAGATTCATATAAGGAAAGTCCTATTTGGGGTTGGAGAATGGTTAGGTGTTTTCATGGAATGTTCTAGAAGGTTCGGAATGTCCGGCACTCGAAGGAAGGGTACATGAATGTGTCATAACAAGTTGGAATGATTGCATCATGTACTAGGTGTCATCGCTGAACAAAATAAAGGGTTTAATCAAATCCTAGTTTGAAAAAGCGCCAATTTGAAAAGTCAAGCGGCTATTTTGTGAGGTGGAGGAAATGGGAAACCTACTTAAGGAGGTTACCTCCTCACCACCAGCCCACTTGGGATCCGAGTTGGGAGGGACTCCTTCCTGGCGTGCCCCTCCACCTATATAAGGAGGCGGGCCCTCAAGCACACAACACCTCCACCCAAAACCTAGCTCCCTAGCCACCGCCGCCACCTCCTGCTTGCGCCGCCTAGAGGCAAGCCGCCCGCCTAGGCAAACCCTAGCCCTAATGGCCTTGCTCCTCCTTGGTGCATCTAAACCCTAGATCATGAGGATCTCTCTCATAATCCGCCATACTGCTCGACTTAGTGAAGCCTGCGAGATCTCCCTCTACTTAGGTACCACGGTTGTCTTAGGAATCTCGAGAAAGTGCTACAACCTTAAGCTTTCTTTGGAACAAGGGAGAGGAAGGTCTTAAATCAATAGAGCGATGTGACCATTGCGGAAGATCTGCTTAGGAGCAGACCTTTGGAAGGATCGTCTCTGTGATCTTGAGATCGGAAAGTGTCGACTACATCACCCAGAGAATCGCTCTCGTTAAACACTTTGGAATCTTGAGGGTGAGTTATTCCATCGACTCGTTGCTACAATCTAGTAGATAGATCTTGGCTTGTTTGTTCGTATGCGGTAGAATTTTTTTGTTTTCCATGCTACGAAACCCTACAACTTCACCATGTGCAAAGGACTTCATCAACTCTAATGACTTCAACATTTTCAAGTGATTTCATGTCACATCC
This sequence comes from Avena insularis, assembly GCA_023614405.1. Taxonomy (NCBI): domain Eukaryota; kingdom Viridiplantae; phylum Streptophyta; class Magnoliopsida; order Poales; family Poaceae; genus Avena; species Avena insularis. The sequence goes on along the minus strand of CM042691.1, from coordinate 58,230,499 downwards.
CAAAATTCTCCTAATTTTGGAATGTGAAATAAATAAATAAGTTTGATTGATTGTTTAACTATGTTGAAAATTCTCAATGAGAAGAAACTTTTTGAATAGAAAATCCTCTCAACCTTGAATTCAAAATCTTATATTCTTTTGTTATGACCTAAGTAGCCATATAGGCAAAAGGGTATGGATTGATTATGGATTGTAGAATGGTGTGCAAGATTTCAAAATGAAAATCATGAAGCATTCATAAGCATTTCATTACATCCATGCAAAAGATCTCACAAACTGAATCCAAATCCTGGTATCTAAATCCTATAGTTGATTTGCCCAAATGTTAGAAAGAATTAAATTGACTTTATAAAACCCACTATTGCTAAGACAGCGATTATTGCTAAATTATAGCCTAAAAAGATCCAATTAATATTACAAAATTTTAGAAACAAAATTGAGCTCATTTGGAGCTAGTATGAAAAGTTATGGAACAAATACAAACACATAAAGATATAAATAAAATGAAATATACACGGAATTATCGATTCACTACTTCCAAACTAGTAACAATATTACAAATTTGATCCTATAATGATCTATTCGATTTTAGAAAATTTAGAAACAAGAATCATGTCATTTGGAGTTACATGCAAAGATATGGGGAAACAAGTAAATAGAAAAAGAAAAAGAAAAAAAAGAAAAAAAATTCTAGCAGGCGTACCGGACGGACCGAACAACAGGAAGGTGGATCGATCCATTGCTTTAAAAAGCTTGCGAAAACTGATTTTCTATACCTATCTCTACTCAAACTCTTATAACTTTTTATCTACAACTCCGAATCAACTTCCGTTTGTTTCTACTTGTTCCCTACTCCAGTACCTATCTCTAAACCATCCTAAACCTCCATATAAACTCGTGGAGCCACAGCTGTACGAGTTTTCTTCTCGAAATCGAATCTACATATGCAGAATCTTATTTAGCTTTTTAACCCATCTAGACTTCGTCGTTTGCCTTCGGTCAAAAAACGAAAGTTGTAGGAATCGTCGAAATCTTTCAATCCCGACAAACCTAACCTCTTTTTATCCACCACAGCCGGAGAATTTTGTATCGCAATATTTCAGATCTTATGATGTAAATCCAAGATCTACTCGCGCTCGTTTCTTCAAATCCAAATTCCTTTGGTGAGAAGGTAGGAATAATGATTCCCCACAACTTTCATGTTCTGAGTTTTTCAATTTGACTTACGGATTTGTCTCTCTAACACAGATCTATTTCTTATCTATTACGAGCCTAAATCGAATTGATCTCTTCTTCTATGCCAGGATCCTGTCCGGGGTGAGATCCAATCAAACATGCGTGCCATGTCGTCATCCCGGTTATCTTCCTCATCAACGTCACATCAAGGTCAACATCTAGTCGAGTCAGCATACAAAGTCAACCTGTCCGGTCAATGGAATATTCCACAGAATATTCCGTTCGAATAAAATTACATATTATAGATCTAACTTATAAAATTCATTAGAAATTCATACCACGTCCAAAAATTGCATATAATATATCAAATTGAAGATAATTTTACGTAGAATCATCTTATCAGAATAGATCCAAGTTTTACTATACGTGGTTACTGCAGTAATTTAATTAGTTTTAATGGTCTTTTAGGTTAATAAATTCATAAGAAATTATCTGTAACTCCGAAAAATATGAATAATATATCAAATTAAAGCTACTGTAACGTACTTTAATAATATCTAGTTGGATCTAGCCTTTGCTGATTATTGAACCCGTAGCATTTTAATTAGTTTTAATGGCTTTATAAATCATTAAAATTCATAGTAAATTAATTGCTTGTCACAAAAATATAAATGATATACCGATGGAAAGCTGGTTCTATGTAGATCATCAATATGCGATTAGTGCAGCATTTTACCGTAAGGTTTTGCCGTGAAGATTTAAATGGTTTAATGGTCTATTTAGAGTAATAAATTCATAAGAAAATAAATACTGCTCAGAAAATTACAAATAATATGTCCCTGAAATCACAATTCCGTGGAGATTACAGATATAATTTTAGTTTGATTTTTAGACAACAGAAACTATATGAATCATTTAAAACCATTAAACACTATTTAAATCATACAAAAAGATCTATAACTCCGATTAGGGTGAATCCAAGTGCTAAGGTTTTGTATTGACAATATATATAGAGAGAAATTGCATGACAAATTATTTGGTACTGTTAAAACAGAAATTCATACAGAAATATTTAAACCCATTGAAATAGTGTTTCAATCATAAGAAAATATCTATAACTCCTTTTTAGGTGATTCAAATTGCCACTGTCTCTAAATTGCATTACCTCTATCCAGTAGCATCTAGTTCACAATTTAATACGACATAAACATATTTAGTTCAATTAAAGTGGTATACACCATATTAAATCGATACAACTTTAGTAATAAAAGCTTTAGTGCATTAAATGACTTTCCACGTGCATCATGTAATCTAATTATGTTCAGAACACTAAATGCAACCATTGTGACTCATTAAATCATCATGCATGCATCTGTTCATCATTGTTTTCTTGTAATGTTGCCTTTGTTGCATGTTTGCAATATTTTGAATGGTGTGTTTGTTGTGTTTGCTTCAAATGTTAGATTGCGAGGAGTGCAACTCTGTGATTGCAACTACTATGATTGCAAGCATTATGGTTATAATGAGCAACCATTATATCTCTGAGTATTGTGAGGATTATCTAATCGACTACATCTACAACAAAGGCAAGTGGTGCTATCTTGGTCATAAATGTCCTACTGTTTTCCTATGCATTGTAGATGTTTTTGTAGAATTGCATATGTAGGAATTGATGTGTATATGCTATGCTATGTCCCATATTATTCCTAGTATTCCTTGTTTATGAGCCATCGTGTTGGTAGATTGTAGCTATGCTATTTAGGCGAGAGAGAATCACATCATGAAAAGTTATATGTTTTGAAAGGATTATGTTTTGCTAAATGACAAACCAACATGTTACGAACATAATTAGATTACATGATGCCGTGGAAAGTCATTTAATGCACTAAGCTTTTATTACTAAAGTTGTATCGATTTAATATGGTGTATACCACTTTAATTGAACTAAATATGTTTATGTATTAAATTGTGAACTAGATACTCTTGGATAGAGGTAATGCAATTTAGAGGCAGTGGCAATTTGAATCACCTAAAATGGAGTTATAGATATTTTCTTATGATTAAAACACTATTTCAATGGGTTTAAATATTTCTATATGAATTTATGTTTTAACAGTACCAAATAATTTGTAATGCAATTTCTCTGTATATATATTGTCAATACAAAACCTTAGCACTTGGATTCACCTAATCAGTTATAGATCTTTTTGTATGATTTAAATAGTGTTTAATAGTTTTAAATGATTCATATAGTTTCTGTTGTCTAAAAATCAAACTAAAATAATATCTGTAATCTCCACGGAATTGTGATTTCAGGGATATATTATTTGTAATTTGTAGGGTTTCGTAGCATGGAAAACAAAAAAATTCTACCGCATACAAACAAACAAGCCAAGATCTATCTACTAGATTGTAGCAACGAGTCGATGGAATAACTCACCCTCGAAGCTTCCAAAGCGTTTAACGAGAGCAGATTCGTGGGTGATGTAGTAGTCCTCTTCCAGATCTCAAGATCGCGTGGATCCTTCGGCCTGCGTTAGGCAGCGCTCCATGATCGGTCTACGTTAAATTTTCGATGAAGACCTTCCTCTCCCTTGTTCCAGGCGTGGAGGTTGTAGTACTCTCCTCATGATTCCGGCTGACTGACGTGGTACTGGAGTAGAGGAGATCTCGAGGCTTAGCCTTAAGCCGGGCGAGTATGGTGGAGTATGAGAGAGCTTTGGTGATCTAGGGTTTAGACACACCAATTAGAGGCTCTAAACCGGAGGCTAGGGCAATTAGAAGCTCTAACTTGGCTTGGGAAAAATCCTAGAGGCATGGGTAGGGTTTAGGTTTTAGAGGAGAGGGACTTGTGTGTCCTAGGAGGGCCTGCCCTCCTTATATAGGTGGAGGGGCGGTGACCCAAGGGAGGGAGGAGTCCTCCCAACTCGACAGGTGGTGGTCTTGGCAGGAGGAGGACTCCTCCCCAACTCAGTTCACCTCTTCCTCCTCTTTCCAAAAATGCCGTTTGACTTTTTCAAACTAGCCGTTTGACTTTTCAAACTAGGTTTGAATAAACCCTTTATTTTGGACAGCGATGACACTTAGTACATGATGCAATCATTCCAACTTGTAATGACACATTCATGTACCCTTCCCCCCTTTTGGAGTCTTACATTAGGAACATTCTAGAACATTCGATGAAAACACGAACCATTCCCCAACTCGAAATGGGACTTTCCTTATATGAATCTTATTCTCGGACCATTCGGATCTCCTCGTGATATCCGGATCCCATCCAAGACTCGAACAACATTAGGTCTCTTACTCATCATTCCATAACTACTCAACAACATCGAATCCTTAAGTGTGTCTCCCTATGGTTAGTGAATTATGCTTGGACAAGATCGAGACACTTCTCCGATCAATAACCAATAGAGGAATTTGGAAATTCATATGGCTCCACATATTTCTCGATTACTTTCGTCCAATGAACCACTTACATACGATACCAATTTCCCTTTGTCTCACGATATTTTACTTATCAGGGTTATGATCGTCGGTATCTCTTGCATACCTAGTTCAACCTCGTTCTTGATAAGTACTCTTTTCTCGTTCCGTGGTATTTGATCCTGTGAGCCAGTCACATGCTTGCAAGCTAATTGGATGACATTCCACCAAGAGGGCCCAGTATATCTATCAATCATATGGATGGACAAATCCCACTCTTGATCCATGTGTCTCAACCAATACTTTCCGAACACTCAATGCCACCTTTATAGCCACCTGTTACGGTGTGGTGTTTGATGTCATCAAACCATCCTTGATAAAGGTGATATGTATGATCTCATAGTGAAGGAATTGGGTTACTATGTATGGAAAACTTATAGCAAATGAACTATATTAAATGACTTGATCTTTATACTCAGCAACTATAGGAGTATGTACATCACATCATTCTCCTAATGATATGACCCTGCTGTTAATAACATCTCTATGTTCATGATCAGGCAACCATGATCATATATTAACCAACAAGCTAGTTTAACAAGAGGCTTTACTAGGGACTCTTTTATGTTTACAAATCACACAAGTATTAATGTTTAGGTTAATACAATTATAGCATGGTATGTAAACATTTATCATAAGTATGAAGATATGATAATAACCACTTTATTATTGCCTCTTGGGCATATCTCCAGTCTCCCACTTGCACTAAATCAATAATCTAGTTTCAAACCTTTGTGTATCCAACACCTATGGCTTTAGGTGTTGTATGTACCTACGATTGCTAGTGGTCGATTGATCTCCGGATCGACACTTCGGTCCATGTGTAATTGCATGTCTTTGCGTCTCTACGCATCACTCATTCTCTAATGAGATGGCTTTGTATACTTTTGGTCCTTTGGTGAGACCTTTAGTTTTTGGGGTTAAAACATGTTGATAATATTGTCGTACAATATATCTTCATAGTATTATCCCGCTGTGAACTACACCTAGTTTGATAACAAACTACTTGACACAAATGCCCTCTTTAGCTGCTATTATAGCAGGTCATATATAACCTTTTGTTGTAGTATCTCACAATGTCTTAACTTTGGAACTCATCCAAATCCATTATGGAACTTACTTTCCATTATATTGTGCCACCCTTAGTTTAGATTGAGATAAACTTAATTTGTACTTTGTGACAAAATTAGTATCAATGTAGTACTTTTACAATGAACTAACCATCTATTTGTCACTTCTACAAATAATATACTCTTAGTTCTTCCAAAAGATCATAAGAATATCCTTACTATCGTCCAATGATCATCTTTATGAATCATTCTGGTATATGCTCATAACATTTAGAGCATAGGACATATCTGGATTTGTACATATCACAGTATGATTGATATAAATACTCTTTGTGATTTCATACATCAAGTATCAATCTATACTTGAATCTTTGTTTCACTTACCAAGTGTTAATACACTTGAATATATCATCAATATTGAACTCATTCAATCCTTTCTGTGTGACAAGAACCTTTCTTGTATTTTCTATATTGAATTCATTCAATACATCATCTATGTACTTTCGGCACAACCATATTAGCGTCTATTGATGCCAAATATTTGGGTTTTGCCTAAGTCTTTCATCAGGATGAAATTCTTAATATGTGTTAATAAAAGATACATTATTTCCAATCAAAAATATGTCTTCCACATAATGTATTAGAAACATGTCTTAAGCGCTCCACTTAATTTCTTGCAAACACAAGCATCTTCATTGTCTCGAGTGAAATTAAACTCTTTTAACAGTTTTCATCATTGTGAAGAATCCAAGCTGCGATGCTTACTTCAACCATTGAAGTTTGCATATGCTTTTAGCATCCTTTGAATTAACAAAACCCTTTGGACCGTGTCATACCGTCCTGGTAACCATTCTATTAGAAGAACTTGTTTTGTATATTCTACTAACACATAACAAAATTATATGTAGTGGTTGCTACATTAATCCGTTTAGACTAAATATCACTATGAAAGATCAAATCTTGTCATAGTCAATCTTTGAACATTGTTGTGAACTCTTTCCCAACATGTCAACTATTTCATAGATGTGAAAACATCCATGTCTATTTCTTTATAGATCAAAACACAACTGTAAGGTCTTACACCTTTCTCGAGGGTCCTTCAAGTTCAAAACTTGATTTCCGTGTATGGAACTATCACAGTTTATGGCTTCAAGCCATTTGCGGAATCGGGGCTCATCATCTCTTCTTTGCATGTAGTGGGATCATTATTGTCAAACAATGATTTAACTCTCAAATCTTGGTATTGATTGTTCATCGACCTACTTGTTTCAATAGGAACTTAGATCTCAATGACCACAACCTTTGAGATACGTTAGCCATGAGCATTGTTGCTACCTCAGGAACACTTTTGATGACTGCGCAACTTTGATCATATAGCTAAGGTTCTTTTAACCTTATCAAAGTTCTATTGTCCTCCCACTTAACTTTTCACGAAAAATTCCTTCTTAAAGAAACTTGACGTTCCAAGCAACAAACACTTTTGTCTCCGGTGTTTATGGAGGAATACTTATGATAATACAAAGACAGTTTATCGAATTTGGTTGCAAACATCTTTCTTATGCATAGCATACCAATGTTTAAAAGGACTACTTGGATTTTATCCCAAACCATAACTTTATATGGTGTCATTTCAGCCGGATTATGATGGAGCTCTTTTCGATGAAAGCAGTAGTCTCTAAAGCTTTTAATCTTTAAAATATAATGGCAGTTTATGAATTACACCTTTGATCTTACCATGTCAAACAAGGTTTTAATTACATATCTCGACGGCTCCATACTCTTATGGTGTTTGGAAATGCAAATCCTGAGCGATTCCTTAAATCTTAGGTATTATGCTAAACTTGTAACTCAAATATCTTCCTTTATGATCTTTATCATAAACTATGTATATTCTTATTACAATGATTTTGCACTTCATCTTGAAAGACTTTGAACTTTTCTAATGTTTCATCCTTATTAAGTAAATATTCATATATTCACTCAAATTTTCGGACAAAGCATATGAAGTTGAAATCCATAAGCTCTTGACTACATATAATGGATTTCATACAACAATATGTACAAGTTCAATAAGCTAGTCATTCGTTCCCTTTTGGCCTATGAGCGAAGTTTTAATTATCTCTAGGAAAGTTTCACAAGCGTCATGTGATCAAAAATCAAAGACTCCAAAATTCCATCCACATGGAGTTTCTTCATGTTTTTCTTTCAATATAATTTAAATGGCGATGTCACTTCCTAAGTGATCTTTTAATCAATTTGTCTTTCGACATTTTTAGCACTAGTTTATGGATGTGATTTCTCCAGCGAGATTTGTGAATCATCCATCTTTTATGGATTCTGACAATTATTTGAACAACCCTTTTGTTCTCATAATACTGATAAAACAAATCTTGAAAGCAAGCTTTGGCGTTTAACGAAGCAACACAATAACCCTTTATTTGTTCTCGATGAACATCATCACATATTCTTTTGCTAGTTACTTAGGACATTGTAGTTCATGAATTGTGTTGTTTAGTATGACGATTCACACCAACAAATTCAGTATCAAATGCTTAAGAACCACATTGTTTAATAAGCAAAGAATATAGCCATAACATGTATATCATCTATATACTTAAAAGCTGAACAATTCTAGTCTTTTCTTTTACGCCATATATTTATGAGATTCTCTTTCGGTGTTATTTTCTGTTTGAAAGAATCTATCAACATCAATAGTGGAGTCATACATATGACACATAGTCCAAAGGGTCTATAGTTAAATACCAATGTCTTTGGACTTGCACTTTGAAGTAGATCACCATCATCAAATGTTTGGTGTGCTTTCAAATTCCTTTCTTTAGTAATCTCTTGGTGTAGTAAACACTTTACCTACATCAAATATTCACCCTTATCATGGAATCGTCCATGATCGAGCTACTGGCTTATAACGATGAATTCTGTATAATGTTGCTCTCCAAAACATTTTGGAGGATTAGGACAACTAGTGTCTTCAACCTTTTGCAAATTCTCATTAAATACGAGAACATGACTTTTGCCATATCATACTCTATCGTATGTTGCAGCAAAACTTCGTTTGAGATATCACAATATCTTCCACATCATGGTTTACAAACAACTCTTCGGATCCTAGATAACCTTGATATTAAGACAATCCTGTGAATATCAAGAATCATGAGACAAACACGATACTCATACCTTAACACACGAATTGTCACTCTTGATTTAATACCAATTATTAAACTTCATGGAGTAAGGAACTTCTTGGAAGTTTGCAATAGGACTTTTAAACTTTAGATTAACACTTCAAAACAATACGATACCGGTTAAGTAAAGTAACTAACCAAATTCTATAGTTCTATCATCTCAATTAAAACTAAAGCAAGGTGGTAGCGGATGCCAATGACTACAACAACTATGCAAATTCACTTTGATTTAATTTATGATAAATTGAGTTCTAATTAATAATTAAATTAATCTGGGTGAACTCCCACTAAAACAACATCCCTCACATTGTTTTAGTGATCACACGAACCAAATCCACCACATCGAAACCGATCATCACGAGAGTTGATGTAAGCTTCAATGGCGAACAATCAACATGTTCATCATATCTACTATATGACTCATGCTTTACCTTTCGGTGATCCGTGTTCACGAGACCATATGCGTACATGCTGAGGCTACGTCAAGATCAAACCTTAGCTTCCGCATAAGCAAATCTGGCTTGCTTATGTTGTATACACTGCGGAATCCAACACACCCGATCATCACGTGGTGCTTGAAACAACAAGCTTTAGCAACGGTGCATACTAAGGGTGAACACTTTAGAACTTGAAATTTATGTGCATGAGGATCATCTTATAATGCTATACGTTGTCTACTAAGCAATACAAGATGCATAAAGTTAACATCACATGCAATTCATAATATGTGATATGATATGGCCTTTCTTCTTTGTGTTTCCGATCTCCATCTTCAAGCACGAACATGATCTCCATCATCAGGCATTGCATCAAGGTGATGGCCTTCTCCATGGTTGTCACCCACGCTTCAACTATTACAACTACTTTGAATAGACACGGGTCTTAACATAATTTAAAGACAACCATATGGCTCACACGGTTGCCAACTTATAATAAGGAACATTGCATACATCAAATATAATCACAATCATGGCCATATCACATCCTTTGCACACCCCGCAAAACAAAGTTAGGCGCCTCTACTTTCTTTGCATATTTTACGTGGTTTGGGGCTTTCAATAAGTGTCGTTCTAACTTACGAACAAGAACCACAACATTGATACTAGTATTATTAATCACGTTGTAAATTGGATCTTAACTATGCTAGGAGAAAGCACCAAGAAGCCACTTATCCAATACAAGTTGCATGTCAAGTGGAGCAAGTCTCATGAGCGATGTCATGTAAGGTTAGCCAGTAGCTTCATCCCAACATCTGCAAGATGCAAAAGTACACAAGAAGCAATCGACAATAAAAGCATCAACGCCCTGATGACCATTGTGTTCTACTAGATACTGCAGATCTACATATAGACACGGCTCTGATACCATGGGGTTTCGTAGCATGGAAAACAAAAATTTCTACCACATACAAACAAACAAGCCAAGATCTATCTCACGAGATTGTAGCAGCGAGTCGATGGAATAACTCACCCTCGAAGATTCCAAAGCGTTTAACGAAGCAGATTCTCATGGGTGATGTGAGTAAATACTCTTCCGATCTCAAGATCGTGTAGAGCGATCCTTCGGTAGCTACGTTAAGCAAGCGCTCAGCTGGTCACCACGTTAAATTTTCGATGGAGACCTTCCTCTCCTTGTTCCAGCAGGCGGAGGTTGTGGTACTCTCCTCGCGATTAAGCTGACTGGCGGTGTGGTCTGGGAAGTAGAGGAGATCTCATGAGGCTTGCCTTAAGCTGGAGCGAGTATGGTGGAGTATGAGAGAGCTTTGGTGATCTAGGGTTTAGACACAACAATTAGAAGGCTCTAAAGCGGAGGCTAGGGCAATTAGAAGCTCTAACTTGGCTTGGGAGAAATCCTAGGCGTGGCTAGGGTTTAGGTTTTAGAGGAGAGGACTTGTGTGTCCTGGGAAAGCCCCTCCTTATATAGGTGGAGGGGCCGGCGGCCAAGGGGAGGGAGTGGAGTACCTCCCAACTTGGCTTGGGTGGTGCGCCGGCTTGGGGAGGAGGACTCCCTCCCCAACTCGGTTTCACCTCTTCCTCCTCTTTCCAAAAAATGCCGTTTGACTTTTCAAACTAGTTTGACTTTTCAAACTAGGATTTGAATAAACCCTTTATTTTGGACAGCGATGACACTTAGTACATGATGTAATCATTCCAAATTGTAATGACACATTCATGTACCCTTCCCCTTTACAGTGCAGACATTAGAACATTCTAGAACATTCCGATGAAAACAGGAACCATTCCCCAACTCGGCAGGACTTTCCTTATATGAATCTTATTCTCCGGACCATTCCGGATCTCCTCGTGATATCCGGATCCCATCAGAGACTCGAACAACATTAGGTCTCTTATTCATCATTCCATAACTACTCAACAACATCGAATCCTTATGTGTCTCCCTCGGTTAAGTGAATTATGCGGACATGATCGAGACACTTCTCGATCAATAACCAATAGAGAATCTAGGGAAATTCATATGGCTCCCACATATTTCTCTGATTACTGCGATCGAATGAACCACTTACATACGATACCAATTTCCCTTTGTCTCCACGATATTTTACTTATCAGAGGTTATGATCGTCGGTATCTCTGCATACCTAGTTCAACCTGTTCTTGATAAATACTCTTTTCTCGTTCGTGGTATGTGATCCTTGTGAGGCAGTCACATGCTTGCAAGCTAATTGGATGACATTCCACAGAGGGCCAGTATATCTATAGTCATATGGATGGACAAATCCACCCTTGATCCATGTGTCTCAGCAATACTTTCCGAACACTCAATGCCACCTTTATAGCCACCCTGATTACGGTGTGGTGTTTGATGTCATCAAAGCATCCTTAGGTAAAGGTGATATATGCGATCTCATGGTCGAAGGAATTAGGTTACTATGTATCGGAAAGCTTATAGCAAATGAACTATATTAAATGGCTTGATCTTTATGCTAAACTTAACTATAGGAGTATGTCCATCACATCATTCTCCTAATGATATGACCTACTGTTAATAACATCTCTATGTTCATGATCAGGAAACCATGATCATATATTAACCAACAAATAGTTTAACAAGAGGCTTTACTAGGGACTCTTTTATGTTTACAAATCACACAAGTATTAATGTTTCCGGTTAATACAATTATAGCATGGTATGTAAATATTTATCATAAGTATGAAGATATGATAATAACCACTTTATTATTGCCTCTTGGGCATATCTCCAACATAATTTTCGAAGCGATTTATTTTTCTTATGAATTTATTCCTCTAAATAGACCATTAAACCATGTAAATCTTCACGGAAAAACCTTACAGTAAAATGCTGCACTAATCGCATATTGACGATCTACATGGAACCATCTTTCCATCGGTATATTATTTATATTTTTGTGACAAGCAATTAATTTACTATGAATTTAATGATTTATAAAGACATTAAAACTAATTAAAATGCTCCGGGTTAAATAATCGGCAAAGGCTAGATCCAACTAGATATTATTAAAGCACGTTACAATAGCTTTAATTTGATATATTATTCATATTTTTCGGATTCTGAGATAATTTCTTATGAATTTATTAACCTAAAGATCATTAAAACTAATTAAATTATTGCAGTAACCACGTACAGTAAAACTTGGATCTATTATGATAAGATGATTCTACGTAAAATTATCTTCAATTTGATATATTATACGCAATTTTTGGACGTGGTATGAATTTCTAATGAATTTTACAAGTTAGATCTATAATATGCAATTTTAAATTCGAGCGGAATATTCATTGGTAGACAGGTTGACTTTGCATGCTGGTTGGGACTAGATGTTGACCTTACGTTGGCGTGGCATTGATGAGGAAGATAGCCGGGATTACGACATGGCACGCCGGTTTGATTGGATCTCGACCGTCTGGGGCGGGATCCGGTGGCTAGAAGAAGAGATTGACCCGATTTGGGCTCGAATAGACAAGAAATAGATCTGTTAGAGAGACAAATCCGTAGGTCAAATTGAAAAATCAGAACATGAAAGTTGTGGGAATCATTGTTCTACCTTCTCACCAAAAATTTGGATTTGAAGAAGCGGCCTTGAGTAGATCTTGGATTTACATCGTAAGATCTGAAATATTGCGATACGAAATTCTCCTGTGGTGGATGAAAAGAGGTGAGGTTTGTCAGGATTGAAAGATTTGATGATTCCTACAACTTTCGTTTTTGACCGAAGGCAAGCGATGAAGTCTAGATGGGTTAAAAAGCGAAATAAGATTCGGGCATATGTAGATTCGGGATTTCGAGAAGAAAAACTCATACAGCTGTGGCTCCACGAGTTTATATGAAGGTTTAGGATGGTTTAGAGATAGGTATTGGAGTAGGGAACAAGTATAAACAAACGGAAGTTGATTGAGTTGAAGATAAAAAGTTATAAGAGTTTGAGTAGAGATAGGTATAGAAATCAGTTTTACGCGCTTTTAAAGCAGTCGGATCGATCCACCTTCGTGCTGGCTCGGTCATTGGCTCAGTCCGGTCCAGGTGGACGACCTGTTAGAATTTTTTTCTTTTTTTTCTTTTTTTTTTCTATTTACTTGTTTCCCTCATATCTTTTGCATACGAACTCCAAATGACATGATTCTTGTTTCTAATTTTTCTAAAATCGAATAGATCATTATAGGATCAAATTTGTAATATTTTTACTAGTTTGGAAGTAGTGGATTTATAAATCCTTGTATATTCCATTTTATTATATCTTTATGTGTTTGTATTTGTTCCATAACTTTTCATACTAGCTCCAAATGAGCTCAATTTTGTTTCTAAAATTTTGTAATATTAATTGGATATTTTTAGGCTATAATTTAGCAATAATCGCTGTCTTAGCAATAGTGGGTTTATAAAGTCAATTTAATTCTTTTAGGAACATTTGGGCAAATCAACTATAGGATTTAGATACGAGTTTGGATTCAGTTTGTGAGATCTTTGCATGGATGTAATGAAATGCTTATGAATGCTTCATGATTTTCATTTGAAATCTTGCACACTAATTCTACAATCCATAATCAATCCATACCCTTTTTCCTATATGGCTACTTAGGTCATAACAAAAGAATATAAGATTTTGAATTCAAGGTTGAGAGGATTTTCTATTCAAAAAGTTTCTTCTCATTGAGAATTTTCAACATAGTTAAACAATAAATCAAACATTTATTTATTTACATTCCAAAATTAGGAGAATTTTGGGATGTAATGACCTACCCTTAAAAGAAATCTGGGTCAAGAGATTTGGGAAGAGCTAGAAAGAAAAGAAAGGTTAGGGATCATTGGATCTTTACCACCCTTAAAAGAAAATTGACTAGGTCACTTCTAGAGATTCACTTAGCTCAGGTTGGTTCTCCTTTAGACTTTTATTGGCACAATGTCTCTAGCACATTCTAAACATCATGATTGATAGTTTCCGAGAAAGCACATTCTTAAACTAGAAAAACTCTCATGGTGGGCAAATAGGGAACGTTTACTTCACGGTGCCCATAATTCCGCAGTTGGGATTCATTCTTACCGTATATTCCTCAAGCTAACCTTTGGGTGCTTTTATAAAGGAGAAATATACCATTCTAAGGTCTAGGCTTAATGTCGGCTCTTTGCTAAGGTTGAAAGGCACTCAAGATTATTAGCAAGCCAGCGATTCTGAAGCGAATAATAAGAGTAGTAGGAATGGTGATCAATCCATCCTGCACCCAAATCATTACCCTGTATGAGGATAGGTGAATCACGTTTTTCTATCACTCGGGCATTCTTACTTGCCTTGAAGAATGTTTCCATGGACACGAACTAATGCTCTATATAGACTCCCATGTATTCAATCAACAAAGCTACTACTAAAACTAAACTATCAATACTTCAACTTTCGGGTTGGGTAATCTACTACATAACATCATGTCTGACCTTCATACTCCCATCTTTTTTCATTAGGTGAAGCATTCTCCTTCCTAAATTCATTGTGTTGTCAAACCTTCCATAACACATCACTATATCTCTAAGGGTTCAAGATAGGAAAGAATAGATTCTATAGGAAAGAAAGCGACTAAGAAAATAATCCTACCCATAACTATATGAAACAGTGATATGTCAAACAAGGAAACAATCATAATAAATCAACACACAAGCAAGCACTTGCATAACAATAACACAGAGGTCCAAATTTAGTGATATATAACCACAAAATAGTTTGAAAGCATTGGGAACAATACTAGAGTAAAATAGAGCAACATATAAGCAATAAACAAAATCATCAGCGATACAATAGACTTCACGAATTTTCTAGTGACCTACACTCGTAGAATTTTAGCCAATTTTGTGCATGTACTACCACAGGTAATTACGCTCCAGATACTATTTTTGTATTTTCTGAGTTACTAGTAAATATGAAAAAATCGCGGCGGTACAACAGGTCATGCAGAAAACTGCGGCGGTAAAATCACAATTTCAATCAATTCACACCATTAAACTAATTTCAAAACCTCAACACAATTTCAGAAACATTAGAGTTCAAAACTAACTGATCCTAAACAAACCATCACACAAAATAGCTCAATACAACCAAGCAAACAACCTATATTGTCATACCACATAAGTTGATAAGAACAATATGCTAACACGATAGCGATGATCTCCTAAAGAGATAGAACATGGTAGTCTAGACCTAACCAAATTTGATGAGATGTTTATTTATGTCATACTATTTATTCTTTACTTGTAGGCCAACTCTCATATAGTGATTTGCTTTATAGAAAACTAATAACATTTTCCAATTCTTGTAGTTTTTATGGTAGATCACTTCTTCTACTAATCAAATGAATGGACATCTACAAGTTTGAACAAGGAGGTGTTGGAAAATAATAGACAAGGAATATAAAATTCTAATAAGTATAAAATATGATAGTTCTCCTAATAGAGGCCTTATATTGCTAATCCATTTCTAAGGTCCGCGATCCTCTGATCGACACATAGCTACGATACCATCTTGTAACACCCTACTTTGATAAGGATGAGTTCATGTGTATAGTGCCAATCCTTGGATCGAGTTCAACGCAGCACACATTACAAAATGATACAAATACAACCTGTGCATCATAAATACCAGAAAGCTACCAAACAAAAGAAACCAATCCTTTCTCGGTGTCTGGGGCATTCCCACCATAATCCACACTTTCGATGACCCGTATCCGGAGATGTAGATAGTGCAAGGTTGGAATTATGCGATGTGTAGGAGTTTGAGGGAACTAATTTCTGACGGTTCCTTCTTGGACTTCTCCTATCATCACCCAATATGAAGAGTGGTGAGTACAGGCTGGGCTGTGCCAAGTCCACATGGGTAAAGTGCTAACCCCTGCGAGGCAGTGTATAAACTAAGTATAGCAGCCGTGTCCCGGTTATGGTTAATTTGAAGAAGGCGAACTGATAATCTTTGATGCTATGATTTTCTCACTCATCCTTATTTCTTAATTACTTAAAATTTGTTGGGTGAACATAATTGGGTAGGAGCACACAGGAGTGAACAGTGTACTATTGCTAGTATTGGAAAACTACTTTGTTACAAATGTTAGGATAAAACTGTTGCTTTATGCAAATGAGCACAGAACTCCACTTGGCCAAATAAGCATGTAGTTGATAGATCTGTTGTTAACCACTTTAAGCCCTACTTGCCATACATTCAATGTATTGACCATTAAATTGGCTGCAACGTTTCATGTTGCAAGTTATATCGTATCACGAGTGATGCGATTTCATAGGTCGCGAGACTCCACTTTTCAACAATTGTTACTTTGTGGCACATTTGAAGGATGGAATCTGCAGCAACCTTGTATTCATCTTCCGCATGTGCTTGAATAAATAATATGAAATTCTGGATCATACTAGATGTTATTATTTATGATGCGCAGTTGTATTTGGTATCATTTTGTCTTTGTGTGGTATTGCCGATTGGAACCCGATCCAGGGATTAGCCTTTATACATGAACTCCAGCCATATCAAGGCGAGGTGTTACATTTCAACATTATTCTCAGCATAGGACTTCAACATTGGATATCACTAAAGACTACAAGTGAGACAAGAAATATTGCTCAAGACTTGAAGAAGGCTAAGGAAGCTTCAACGGGAATCATCATCACCTTTGAAGTTTGTAACCAAGATCACGAGAAATTCTCTAAGGATCTGAACATCTTGTTCAAGAAGAATCCAACTAAGAAGGATGTAAGATCTCAAGTAGAACCATATAGAAGGACCACCATATTTAGTTTAAGTCAAATCCACTAACTTATGTGGTGTAACAATAAATATTTTATTGCTTAAAAATGTGCTTGAAACTTGTTGTTTGGTGGAATGTTTGCTTGCACTTTGTACTTGTGTGAATTGTGATGTGTGATTAAATTATTCCCTTAGAAATATTTTTTGCCTATCCTAATCCCAATCCAACCCAAACAGATGACTTCTCCAAGAAACTCCACATCAAACCCAATAATGACAACAACAACCAAAGAGATGCATGAGAGAACAACTACTAGCCAGGCATAAACCCAGGGATTGAACCAGAAGTGACGACTTCAGTTTTGCTTGACAACAATGGATTAGACTGACCATGCAAGGTTTTGGAAACTCAATCCCAATTGTTGCAAGGATGAGCCATATCAAATGATCAACATGGAAGTATGACCTTTCCCAAGGGTTTGTGACAACAAGGATGACAAAGATGATATTCTAGAAAGGAGCCAATCTTTGCAATGTTTGGAACAAGGATCACACTTCAAGGAACTTGAATCAATGTCCCAATTGTGAAAACATCCAGCTAATCGATACTTACAATGACTACTTGTTAATTATGTGAAATAATCATGTCCTATCCAAAATGCCCATCTATTCCATGGTTCAACAAAGGAAACAAGGTGGAGTCTGACAACTGATTCAAGACTACCATGAGAGAGCCGTCCTACAGAAGGATGAAAATGAAAAGAAAATCTCATCTTGCACCTCCATGCAATATGACTCAATTTAAAAAGGACCAAAGGAGACATATGTATTATCAAGGAATAAGAAAAGTCGGGAGACCGAAACATTCCTACCTTTGAGATAACATATAGAAGAACATGAATTAGAAGCACTCTTAGCTTTGGAGAAACCCAAGAAAGAAGGACAAAAGCCATGGCGTGTTGTCATTTACTGCAAAGAAATGAGACAACTATGCCAATGAATGTCCGGATAAGAAGAAGTATAAGGAGATTAATGAAATTGTAGTGCGACATAGCGCAAAAGAGCTGAAGCCGTTATGTAGCAACATTCACGAAGATATGTGATGAACTCGATCTTATCACATGTTACAATTATATTAACCAAGGACGTGTGCAAGCAAGTATCCAGAAATATGAAGCACAAGATAAATCCTATGAAGGATCTTAGCCTTGTATCACATGTTCAAGTGTGGAAACAAAGACCTTTATGCACATGTTTGCCCAGTTCAGCAGATCCCAAGAAAGCCCGATATGTAATCTAGATTTGGAATTTTTTTTTTAAGGTAGTAGTACTACTAGATGCTTTGAACCAACTTGTAACTGGCCTCCCCAAATATCGGAATAGTTGTTTAAGGGTAGTAACTTTTGTCACATCCCAAGATTTTCCAAATCTTGTAATGTGAAAAATAAATAAACAAAATAAATGATTGTTGAATTTTAGGGTGAAAAGAAACTTTGTTTCTAAATGGAAACTTAAAAATCCCATCTTGAACAAACTTTAATTAAAGTTTGAATCCAACAAAATCCAAATCAAGAGAAATGCATTCATCATAAAATGCATCTAGAAATTTAAACACTTGGAAAATAAATCCAAACCCTAACCCTAATGGAATAAAATAATTTCCAAGTTATCTCCAAGCCTATGGATTTGATCCATATAAAAATTTGTCAACAAACATTTACAAAAGATCAAGAAAGACAAATAGAAATATTAAAACCCTATAAACTAGTTTCACTTAATTTGGAGCCATGGATAAAATCTTAGGAATATAATAAGATAAGGAAATTAAATTTCCACAGCTAATAAAAAAACCTATCTAAAATCCATACAAAATGGTGAACAAATAATCCTAAAAGGATTTAAAAAAGATAAACAAATATCAAATAAGATTTTACAAATTGGAATCACCAAGTTTGGACCTATAAATAAAAAGTTATGGGTTTTATAAGAAAAGGAAAGAATTATTAAATAAAGAATATTTAAATACCAAATTAAATCTTGGCCAAGACCATAAGAAAATGGAATGAATAGAATCCAAATCCAATAAAATAAAAGGATAAAGAATTTCCAAAATAAAATAAAATGACATTAACCATTCTATCCCTATTTTAATAAAGACAAATCTCTAATAAGAATAATTATATAATTCATGAGAAAATAGTATTTTGGAATTTACCAAGTGAAATAAAAGTTGTTTAATTCAACTTAATTAAGATTAAAGAAATCTTCCAAATAAACTGTAGGGAACTAAAACTATATTTAATTCCATTGGAATTAAAACAAATATCCAATTCAAATGATTTATGAATCATATTAAATACTTTCCAAATAATTCAAGATGAATTATTTGACACCCTATTAAACAAATAAAAACCTACTGAAAAGATTTGGAAAGTTTAAAGAATTTAAATGGTTTTTGAAATATTATTAAATCTTATTTGATTTAAAACAAGGGCCTTTTTGAATAATTAAAAAGACCCCAAAAAGAATAAAGTTTTATTCAAAAATTGACTTCAGATTATACAACCAATCAGTATTTAAACCTACACAAATCTTGGTTGAAGTTTGAATTTAAATTGATGTTTGAATAGTTTAATCAAAATCAAAACAGAATAAAAGAAATGGAAAAAGAAAAAGAAAGAGGAACAAAAAAAATGAAAGGAACAGCCCAACCCACTAAGCCCAACACAGCCCATCGCTTTCTCCTGCTGAAACGCTTTGAGTCATTACCGTGTCACCGATCCTTTGGACCCACTCCCCTGCCTCTCCTCGCTGACGAAACAACCCCACCGCCACGCAATCATCTTCCTCACCCCGCTGACCCCACCCCTCACCTCGCGACCGTTCTCTGCGCTTTGATTCGAGGCTTAATTCCGATTGATGGAGTGATCAATCCATGCTAGTAATCACGCATACTAAAGTGCCTGTGTTCCCTCTCTCATTCCCCTCACTCGCCATAACCTCTACGCCCCCGGGCCGTCCCCATTTCCGCTTACACCACCACGGTCTCCGGCGAACATCCGCGGCGAATTCGGCCAGCCCACGCCCCCCCTTGCTCCCTGGCGCACACGAGCTTTCTCCCCATCTCCTGGCAGACCTCCCCGTATCATCGGCGCGCGCGCGCGTGCCCTACAAGCTCGACAACGTCTCCGCCAGAGCAGCACCATCGTCTGCCTCCGCTCCTACGAGCACTGCTGGTGAGACCAGACCTCCCCTCTCCCTCTCTTTCACACGCGGATACTCGCCACGACCCTACGCATCTAACACCACCTTTATTTTTCTCTGGCGTGCACCATAGCCTCGCCACCATCTTCAACAGAGAGCACTCGACGGCAACAAGAACTCCAGCGAGCGATTCAGATCATCCTCGTGCGCCCCTTGCCTCCTCGCGAGTACCTTGAGCTTCACCATGATCCCGTGATTCTGGTGAGCATATCCTTCTTCTCCCTTGCTTCCTGCATCGCCAAAGAACATCGCCGTGGCTACCGCCACGCGGGCTAGCTTAGTGGTCAAAGTGATTAGGACCATAGGATCGTGATCGAAGGGATGCGATAGAAACTTAACTGAAGGGGTAAGGACAGATCTGTGCCACACGATTCACATTAGATCCAACGCCTCACAGTGCTTGATCCGTGCGAACCGGTACCAGCAAATAGAAACACGACACGTGGCCCTGTCCGTTTGAAATAAAAACAGAAATGTCTATTAGATGTTCCAATTTGAAAAATTCATAACTTTCAAACCACACGTCCAAATTTTGCAAATTTTATATCAATGGATTCAGCAAAACAAGTACTTTCGGATCATGCACTTTGTTTAGTAAAAATCTTCTGTTAAATTGATTGTTTTTGCAGAAACTTGTGTATGCATGTTTAGAATATAAAAATTGTTCTAAAATGATTTTTGAGATAAAACCTTTGGCAAATGGTTTGTTTTGAACCTACTTACCATAGGAATCACTTTGTGGTTTCAAAAATATATTTGTTGAAGCAAAAGAATAAATCTTTGATTCAAACCATTTCTAGCCAAATAAAAATGTTGATTATGGTTTAAAATTGATTTTGGAGGAAAACCTTTGAGAAAAACACCATGTTTTATGATTTGAAAATGTATTTGGTGAATCCTATAAAATTATTACTTTACTAAAGACATTTTCAACCACATAAAAAATGACTTGGTTTAAAAATGGTTTATGGAGTGAAATCTTTTGCAAATGATGTTGCCACTTTATAAAATGATCATTAGGTGTTTTCAAATGTTTATAACCTATTAGAAACCACTTTTACAAATAAAACAAACTTTAGCATGCTTGCATGCATTGTTTTGTTTCTATCATTTTATGTGATGTTTGCTTGAATGGTAGATTAAAATTGTGCCTTGCTTGATTGAATTGTAGTGATTTGAAGAGTGTGATCATTGCAAAGACAAGGAGTGAACTTATATTCTCTACCAAAAAGGCAAGTGATGCTTCATACTTTTGTCCCATTATTTTCATTATGCATTAGTGATATTTCTAAGTAGGACTTGCATGGAATTTTGCTAAGTGTAAACTATGCCATGGGAAATCCTAGTAGATGAAACCTTAGTAGAATTTTCCTAAGTTAAGATTCCTACTACTATCATGCTTAGCTTAGCTAGTAGAAAACAAGGGTGGAATATATATTCATGCTATGAAATATTTCTAAGTCTGTGGACTTGTGTTTTGTTTAATAAAACAACTAAGTGAATGAATCACCTGGGTGGAATGGAAGGAATGGTTTGTGTTGAGTGGTTCACAAGGCCCATTTCTATGGTTTACCTTGTGTATCTCACTTGTGGATGACCACCAAGGAACAAAGAGATTTGAGATGTCAAATGTTGAGAAGCTTCAAGTGCAGCCACTTGGCATTATGGGCTCTGCCTGGATCATATAGGTTGCAATAACTTAGCCAAATGGACAGTTGGTGGTAGGGGAATGATAGGTTGGAACGCGTCCATTCTGGTCTAAGGGAAGGCTTCTGAAAGATCTTGTCT
This sequence comes from Avena insularis, assembly GCA_023614405.1. Lineage (NCBI taxonomy): Eukaryota > Viridiplantae > Streptophyta > Magnoliopsida > Poales > Poaceae > Avena > Avena insularis. The sequence goes on along the minus strand of CM042691.1, from coordinate 58,208,282 downwards.
TAGTGAAACCAAGTCTTGTGGGGAAAGTGCACAACCTCTGCAGAGTGAAAAATCTAAGTACTTAGCCATGTCCCTGGCAAAGGACAATTTGAGCATCAAGACATGGAAGCTATCAAGAATCTCCTCATCCCAATTTCTAAGTTAAAATCTTGTGGTTGAACAAGGGTTTAAGGATCACCAATTTCTATTGGGGTATGCCTTGGGTGATTTTTGTCAAGCAAAAACTTAGTGTTTTCAAATGTTAAGGAAAATCTATTTTGAGCAATGCAAGCCTAAGCTCCACTTAGCCAAATGCATATAGATGATAGACTCCACTATACTACCATAGTATCACTTGCCAATACAATTCAAATGTATTGACCCTTGTGGCTGTATCTTGTTATGTTGCAGGTTTGTTTGATGTTAGTGAAGTTTATTGATTAGGATTACAATTCTACAACCAACATGTCCGCCTATGGCACTTTGAAGATGAAGGACCCCATGCTATTGTTATATTCTGCTGCATTGTAATGAGATAGCCAAATGAGCTATGTAAGATGTAATAAATTATTTTATTCCTGGTTATAAAGTTGTATCATGACCTATGTTTCTTGATATTACATCTTAACTGTGGATGCTAGCTATTGATCCAGGGACTAGCACTGTAAACACAGGGATCTCTACCTTATTAAAGGTTGGGAACCTTACATGTATTTTGTGTTAGAGAAACGCTTGGGCCGCTAACCTAAGCCATGCCTAATCACGGTGGAAACTTGCAGCATCACCATAATGAGAAATCTGTGAAGCATCCTCAATAAAAACCTATGCAAATAGCAAATAAAAAGATCGCTGAGATTCTCATTGTCTGCTTTCCTTGTCATTTTGGTTATGGGATAGCTCCAGTACCATGTGGAAGGGGTACCCCATTGGCGGTTCTCTATGATACACATGTACTTAATATGACAAGAACTTATAGGTGACTAAAGTTGAGTAGCATGAGGTGCGACCCTCGTATTTAAGGGACATGAGATTGCCAAACTATACTTTGTCAAGCATATACTCCATAGTTTGTTCACTTTAACATTAATCACTTCAAGATGCATATGATAGGGGCAATGAGGGCTGAAAGCTAACAAGTACCATAATTTTTGGAAGCTCTTTTTGAAACTTGAAATCCCTGCTTCTCTTTATGAAGGGTCTTTCTTCCACTATTATATTGAGTCTCCACTTTCTACCTTTAGGCACCAGTTCAGAGAGCATAGTTGCCATTCTTAGTTCTATGCGTATTGTCCCAAAACTTATTGATTTATACATATTGTTGATATTGCTTGTTCTTGTGCTATTTGTATCTCGTCACTCTTATAAACTTTCAAGGTGTCCTATGCATCTATTTGATACTCCATGAGGGACAAGCTGATTGCCACTATGCCATGTTTTCTGTATGTGAAACAAACAAACGTTTTTCAATGCATGTTATCCATGATCTTTGTTTGTAGCCTTTCATGTTGCATGCATAATTACTTTGTCTTACTGTTATAACTCCATCTTTCATGCACATGTTTAGAGTTCTTTGATCCCAGCTTTCAATGCTTGCAAATGGTTTGATCTTAATTGTGATGGTGCATGTCACCTCAAAAATTATTCTTTTTATCACTTACCCACTCAAGGACTAGCGGGAGTTAAGCTTGGGGATGCTTGATACATCGGAAACGTATCTATAATTTTTGATGTTCCATGCTTGTTTAGTATCTACTTTACTTTGCTTTGTCCATACTTTGAGGTGATTTTCATATGTTTTCTGGTACTAACCTATTAACAAGTTGCCACAATGCCAGTTGCCTGTTTTCTGGTATCTATAATTTTTGGTGTTCCATGCTTGTTTAATATCTAAAGAGAACACCTCTAGTGAACTATGGACCCCGGTACAATCTTTACCAGTGATACATTTTTCACTATTCTTGTTTACTTGCTGCAAACCATCATCACCTTCCATACCATACAGTTAATCTTTTGTTATAGCAACCGGTGATATTGACAACCTCACTATTATTGTTGTGCAGGTTTCCACGTTGCTTGCAACACCTTTGAGAGGTTTCCTTCCTCCTACTGGTTCGATAACCTCGGTTTCTTACTAAGGGGAAGACTTGATGCTGTGCTGCATCATACCTTGCTCTTTGGGCTTCCCGATCAAGCGATCCGCGTTGACGCAGTGCCATTAGTAGTTGGAATAGGAAGGCCAGCCAGATCGTAGTGGTGCCCCCCGCAAAAATAAAAATAAAAAGATCATAATGGTGTGCATCGAAATCCAGTGCGATGGGACGTACGGTAGTATCAAAGCACCGCTTTTCCACAACTTTAAGTAGTGTACTACTAGAGTACTAGTACTAGTACTACGAATGTCTATCTTTTGAATATCCTTCCCCCGAATGTTTGGGAAGGAAGTGAAAATTTGGAAACCAGGGAAATTTGAATTGCTACTTTACTACTCCACACAAGGCCCAAAATTGTTCGCACCAATGCAGCTGACGAACGCGCCAGACACAGACATGGAGCCGCCGACACGAGGTTGGTCATTGCACGTGCGCAACACCACATTGTGAACGAGGAAGAGATCAGTCGGACGGGATGTGTGGATGGTGATGAGGTAGTGAAGGAGGGAGAAAACACAATAGTTTTGAATGCATATATAGTAAAGATCATGAACTGTACTAGTACTAGTGTACTACCCACCGCACCTCATGTCAGGAACCCATCAGGTTTGCTCTGACATCGCACCTCCTTCAAATCCTCCTCTTCGTTGCTCTAGGGCTACCTTATCTATTCTTTCGCCTCTCGGTCCCTTCTCGCTCTAATTTTTTTCAACAGGGGAAACTCCTAGTGGCAATATTGTTTACCATGAAAAGATTTTACCACAACTTACTTTTAGGTTAAAATTTAACACGGGTCATGGGAGCACATTTTACATCAAAGACCTTAAAATGGAAAAAATTATACTGAGGTCCATAAATTTAGCCCAAAGGACCCTAAAATAATTAAGAAAAGGAAAACAACCGGGTTCCGATCCTTCTCGAGAGAGCAGCTGATCAAGCCATACTCTTCATACTAATTCCTCTTCGATTGTTTTCATAATATGTCCAAATTTGCCGGCATGCAAATTCTTGGATATGGGATCATTAGCACAATTTATGATGTAGATATGGCCACGACCTTGGTCGCTCGGCTTGAAATCCAAGAATGTTCATATTCATTGACAGCTAAGCTTAAATTCGTTTAGATGTTGAGACTTACCATTAGGTGAAAGTTTTACACAGGCGAAGGAAGTACATTTTACATCAAGGACATAATAAAAGTAAAATTACATCAAGGTCCATACATTTAGCAAAAGGACCCTTGAATAATTAATCAAGGAAAACAATTGGGTTTGGCTCCTTCTTGAGAGAGCAGCTGATCGAGCCACACTCTTCATACCACTTCCTCTTCGATTGTTTTCAAAATATGGCCAGATTTGTCGGCATGCAAATTCTTTGATATGGGATCATCAACATAAAGTAAGATGTAGATATGGCTATGAACTTGGTCGTTCGGCTTGAAATCCAAGAATGTTCACACTCGTTGACAACTAAGCTTAAATTCATTTACATTTTACCACATACTTTTAGGTTCGAATTTTACAAGGGCGGTGGGGGTACGTTTTATGCAAGGACCTAAAAGAGGGAAAATTACATCGATGTCCATACATTTTGCACCAAGGACCCTAAAATAATTAAGAAAGGAAAACAGTCGGGTTTGGCTCCTCGAGAGACCACCTGATCGAGCCATACTTTTCTAAATACTACTTCCTCTTTGATTGTTTTCAAAATATGGACAAATTTGTCAGCATGAAAATTCTTGGACATGGGATCATCAATATAAAGTATGATGTAGATATGCCCATGACCTTGGTCATTCGGCTTGAAATCAAAGAACGTTCATACTTAGTTCCAACTAAGCATAAATTTATTAAGATTTTACCACTTACATTTAGGTTAAAATTTTACATGGGCGGTGGGAGTATATTTTACATCAAGGACCTAAAAAATAGGAAAATTACTTCGAGGTCCATACACTTAGCACAAACGACCCTAAAATAATTAAGCAAGGAAAACAATCCGGTTCGGCTCCTCGAGAGAGCAGCTGATCGAGCCATACTCTTCATACTACTTCCTCTTCGATTGTTTTAAAAATATGGCCAGATTTGTCGGCATGCAAATTCTTGGATATGGGGTCATCAACATGAGATATAGCCATGACCCTGGTCGTTCGGCTTGAAATCCAAGAATGTTCATACTCATTGACAACTAAACTTAAATTCGTTTTGACTTTACCACGTACTTTTAGGTTAGAATTTTACACAGACGGTTGGAGTATATCCTATATAAAGGAGGTAAAAAGGGAAAATTACATCAAGATCCATACATTTTATCACAAAGGACCCTAAATTAGTTAAGCAAGGAAAATACTACCTCTTCAATTCTCGGGTTTGGCTCCTTCTTGCGAGCCCAGCTGATCGACCATACTCTTCTAAATACTACCTCTTCAATTGTTTTCAAAATATGGCCAAATTTGTCGGCACGAAAATTCTTGGACATGGGATCATCGATATAAAGTATGATGTACATAGTGCCATGACCTTGGTCATTCGGCTTGAAATTCAAGGATGTTCATACTCATTGATAACAAAGCTTAAATTCATTTAGATTTTACCATTTACATTTAGGTTAAAATTTTACATGGGTGACGGGAGTACATTTTACACCAAGGACCTACAAAATAGGAAAATTACATCAAGGTCCATACATTCATCACAAAGGACCCTAAAATAATCAAGCAAGGAAAATAGTCAGGTTTGCCTCCCCGAGAGAGCAGATGATCGAGCCATACTCTTCATACTACTTCCTCTTCGAGTGTTTCCAAAATATGGCTAGATTTGTCGGCATGAAAATCCTTGGATGTGGGATCATCAACAGAAAGTATGATGTAGATATGGCCATGGACCTGGTCGTTCGGCTTGAGATCCAAGAACGTTCATACTCATTGACAACTAATCTTAATTTCGTTTTGATTTTACCACGTATTTTCAGGTTAGAATTTTACTAGTCAATGAGTATGAAACGATCCAGGATTTACTTTTTGCTCGTATCCTTAACGAGTTGAATTATGCGAGCCTTAAAAAGTGAGAGCCTAAATGAGCCGAGCATTAACGAGTCGATTTGCTTGATAGTCGAGCCCTATGGATCAGCCACGTAAATTATGATGTATATGACACCATGACCATGGTCTTTCGGCTTGAAATTAAAGAAGGTTCATACTCATTGGCGACTAAGCTCAAATTAGTTTAAATTTTAACACTTTTAGATTAAAATTTTACACGGGCGGTGGGAGTACATTTTACATCAAGGACCTCAAAAATTGACCAGAAATTACACAAAAGTTAGTCCTAAAGCTACCCCTGGATTCATACTAATCTGAAGGGAACTGGAGAAGAGGAGCATGCGTCCGTTTTAATTGTATTCAACCTCCCCTATACTACTCTCTATCCCCAGTTCCCCATTCCCCTACCTCTATGCCAAGCAACGTCATTCCGCTCCTCCACCATGCCGCTTTCTAATCCTGTCCACCGCACAGTATGAGAGTTTTTTTTGTTCTTCCTTGTGACACCCCCGGGATCAGGGCTAAACAAATCCCATACCTCCGTCTGAACTAAGCTTAACCTTGAGCTCGAGAATATCTAGTGAAGAATCGGTAACACGGCAGTGACCCTACGACACAAAAATGTATTACAGCAAGCTCATAACTGAGCAGAGAACCAAATTATTACAAGCAGAGGTCATTGACTTCAAACATCAAACAACGAAAATCAAATTATGCTATTAAGTATAGCAAACTTAACAAATGTCCTAACAGGCCTGAAGCATAATGATAACGTCCTAGTCCATAGATTCCAGGCTGCCGGCCGGGAACCCTAAGCTACTCGTCGATGTCGATGTAGTACGGAACTCGTCTTCGGTTGAACACTTACTCTGCCAAAAGTATCAACAAAGCAAGGGTGAGTACAAGGTGTGCTCCGCAAGACTTCTGGCTAGTGGATTTGTTTTTCGAAAAGCCATCTTTCTTTATAAAACAAGATAGGGAGAAGAAGCTCGTCTATTCAGAGTATTTTAAAAAGGGGATAAGAGAGCGACATCTCCAAAGTATTGATCATCATCTTTTGATATCCACTGAATCATCATCATCTGAACTAGGATCACCCCCTCGTACCCATGAGGAAGCATCCTTAACAAACATTAGTTGCCAAGTTTTACGATTAGGTTCCAGTTCTCTATGATCTCCCATCCATTCCCAAGTCGTCCATAACCGTGGAAACGGCTTTCCGATTATTACCCTGCAGGGGTGTACAACTTTACCCACACGTACCAACTGACTCTTATTGCCACTTGACACACTTCCTTGGTGTGCTGATAGAGGGTGTGGTTGGACACGACCTTTACCTTGCTTTCGCCGAGACCATGAGTCACATAATAAGTATGGTTCCGCCGTAACAAGTCAAATCCCGAAGTCGGTACTTAAAGATGTGAGGCGAGGTTGGTTTACCAGGGGCGCCATCAACCCCAAGCAACCCGGTCCACGCTTCCGTACATGTGTGAATGCACCTCCTTCACCTCCTTCTTTTGAAAACGTTTTCAATGTGTATGTCGAATGGAACGCCCGAACTATGTGACTCATGGAATCTACTAGGCAAGTTAGTCAATCATGGGGTCCCCATTTACCCAGTGTGGTTGTACGCTCGTCTTGGTTCAAGAGGCAAGAACTTAGGGTCCTAAGGGTGGCGAGCATGGGACTAGAAAACCACATCCTACCGTGGCCTCCCATACAAGCCTTACCATGTTTAATCTCATATCACTGATCTCATCTTACCCCGTTCTCCTGTCATACTAAATTATCTGCATCTGATACATCATCTGCATGAACCAAACTCAACAGCTAAGCATGGCTAAGCATGACACAGATAAAAGCTCTAGCATTGCACACAAGCCAAACCTAGTTATGCGAGGAGCAGTGGATCAGGTAATATAATCTCAAAGGGAGTATGCAATAGATAGGATACTCTGTCTATCGATAAAAGACCACAGTAGAATCGTATGGATCATGGCAAGAGTTGAAATGCTTTCGAAATCATAGGATTATATCATGGTGGTGCTATAATTGCCTTTGCCAGTTGATAGCAGATAAACAGATCTTTGGGAGCCTTGTACTTTACTTGTTATAATTGGTCAAGTATTGTTCGTCGATCTTCGATGGTGTTGACCTCGGTCTTCGATCTCGACCTTAATATCGTATTCTACCGGTAGGAAGCAAATACCGGAAAGGAAGGAAAACAATCAACACATGGCATCGATGCAATGCTCAAACTGATATGACAAGTTCGATTGCATTGAATTGAAACCCTAAAACATGCTTGACAGTTTAATTGGGGTTCCGAGGGGCGCAAACCCTAACTCAGGGAAAACTCCGGAACATATGAGAGCGGTTACTATGTTGTTCTAATTAAACTTGTCATGAAATTTGTTGAACAATGCATGATTATAGGTTAGATAGATAGGTTTCATTTTTATGAACATTTTGATATATTATTCATATTTTTCTGACTTATAAATAATAAGTTATTGAATTTACAATATTTAATCAAATTCTGAAATTATTAAACCAATTAAAAACAGTTACTGCGTCAGCATGATGTCAGCATAGGGGAGGGGTTATCTTTTTACACCGCACAGAACCTAGCCACAGAGACTGATAGGTGGGGTCTAGGCCACGTCAGTTGCAATCGTGGCGGTCAGCGGTCAAAGAGGCAGACGGACCCACGCGGCTACGTCAGCATGACGCAGGCGTGACGTCACGTCGCCGGCCACCTGCAGATGGTCACCATCGCCGACGTTCCCGAGCACGCGTGCACGATCTGAGCATACGGTTCGAACCGTATGGACGCGAGGAGCAATATCCTGGCGGCGTCGCTCCATTTGGGTTACCGGAGTGTTGGTAGAAACTATGATCGACAGCGGCGGTAGGCATCGCACGGTGTGTGGGTGAAACAGAGCGGGAGGGAGGAAGGGAGAGGGTCCGGAAAGACCAGAAGCTCGCCACGAAGCTTACTGAGGGTCGGTGAGGCCGGAGAAGGTCGGTAACGGCATCAATGGCAGTGCGGAGCTTGTCCGGAGGAGAGAAAGACGCGGACGATGGCGAGGATTTGAGGCGCCCCTTCTTGATTCCTTTGCCAGATAAAACCAGCACGGCTAGGCGATTCTTCCAGCATGCTCAGCGAGGTTCAGGGACGGTCAGAACGGCGGCGAACGACGTGGATCCGACGGGGTTAGGGTTTGGGCTTGCACGGAAGAGGGCTAACGGGAGCAAGAGGAAGAGGGGAAAGTGGATAGGGAGATCGAGGCGACATCGTGGCGACCTTATCTTCTCCAGGAGCTCAACGGACGGCGCAGAGCGGGTGGTGGAGATCGACGACGCCGGCGGCGACACGGAGGTGCTTGCCGTCAGCGAGGCCGAAGCGGTACGGGCCAGGGACATGCTGCTCCTGGGCTGAGCTAGGCTGCGAATGGGCCAGAGTGGTCCACGGGAGAAGGAAGAGAGGGAAGGGGTTGTTGTGCTGCGGCCCAACTGCTATCTGGTTCTGTTTTTATTTCTGAAATCATTTTTCCTTTTCCTGTTTTCATTTCTCTTTTGTAAATTTCATTTTCAAATCTGCTTTGAACCATTTAAAATTTTCAGAGTTTTTGTAAAAATATATGAAATAATCAGGGGACCCTATAATCCATTTGGGCTCCACTTTTGTAGTTTTCAAATATTCAAAACCTTTTGAAGGTGTTTTAAATAGAGAGGAAGATTAGGGTTTAGGGTTTGATTTATTTTTCTTCAATGCACAATTTAAATGATGATGCTTATGAATGCACAATCAAAACCTTAATTAAAGATTATCTAAAACTGGGGTGTTACATTCCTGTCCCGCCTGCCGACATCGATCTTTCCTCTTTTCTAGAAAATCAAATAAATCCATCATCCCAACTTCCAGCAGCTCCCTTGCGATGGCAAGACCGAGAAAGAATAGTGATGATTATGAGCTGTTCCACGAGGTTTTTATCGAAGGTACGCTTGAAGAACTCATAAAGATTGCGACATCATCACCACCGCGAGCCTCTCCGGTTTGTCCAAACATCTTCTTGACTCTATAAAATATAGTGCAACTTTACATGCTTCTCATACGTTTGGCCTCCCCTGTGTTCTTTATTCTCACCCGACTAATAAACCATGGGAATGCAATGAGTACTTCAAGGGCAAGGTCACAACATGCAAGCTAACGCTGCTGGATAGGTTCTCCTTCGATGTTGTGTTCCCGAATTGTATGGGTAAATAGTGGGTAGGTGCCTATGGAGATTGGATCGCCACTGTTGGGTGTGAGTTTACGTGGGAGCTTGTCAATGTGTATACTCATCAACGCGTTCCTATCGAACAAGTCCATGATTTTGTACCCACCAATGATCCATTTACATTTATTCATAATGATTGCACCATTATCCATCAAAAGATTGCTATTTGCCGAGCTCTCACAGTTGCTGCTAATTATTTAGATTTATCTCTTGTTGCTATCCTCGGCTACTAATTTCTACCCTTGATGGCAATGAGTATACATGGACAGTTCTTGAGAACCAGTTCCGGTACTTTTTCAAATACAACGATGCAGTTACCCATAAGGGTCTGGTGTTTATAGCAACTGATAGTGGCAGTTTTTATGTCTGGAATCATCTGTATTTTGGTATGTTTTATCTAGACCTGTTGTAATAACTAGTTTCAGTTTTTATGGATATAAACTAGTTTTGGCTGATTTCGCCATCATTTCGTTCTCAAGGTCCTATTCTGCTCCCGGCACCGCCTTGCGTGCATCTTGGGGAGGGCAACCTTGATGAGATAGATGATGAGGAGTACGAACCTGGTTTATGGTTCTTAGAAATATCTACAGACGAATCTCACCTTATTCTTATCCATACTGAGGGCGTAACTGATGAGGAGTTTTATGGCGGTACTTATTATGGCCATGGGAATCCTGTTTCTCATCATTGCGTTGATCGCTGTAGCCGCACTTTTGGCACCTATGCTACTGGGTTTGGCTGCAAGGTGTACTCAAAGGGAACTACATACTTGTTTCCACCTAAGCCATGGATACTGATTGCTGACCTGAGAGCATATTCCCTTTTCCTTGGATTGAACTACCCGATTAACATTGCAATAGGTGGTGCAGATGTTGCCCCAGGATATCTAACGAAAAGCAACTGCGTCAACACCTCCCACCATCCAACAGGACATGGATATACGCCATTTCCTGAAATATTCTGCTTCAGTCTGAATACTAAAGAAGCAGCTCTTGGTTTCTCAACCAACGTTGTATGGAAATCTCCGGAGACTCCATTATGGTTCATACCGAGCTTCGCCAATGCTCGGCATTCGAACATAGCTACCGTAAGTACTCGTAATACTATGTAATAGGATAGTTCAGTTGGTATCGGCCCTTTCGAACTATTTTGGCTGCAAAGTAGTACTAGTATAGTAATAGGTCTTGTATTTCGGATTATTTTTTATTATATACTAATACTTGTTTAGATCAAGGGCAGGAGATGGTACTGCTTTTCCTTTGTTCTGTCATTACTAAAGTATTTTATGGAACTAATACTGATGTACTGGTACTTGTTTAGATCAAGTGTAGATGGTCTGGCTTATCTTTTGTAACTTGGCCTTGTCATAAACTCATAATCTAGATGAGGCTTGGGCATTTTTAGTTTCCTATGTAGGTCACACAGATAGACATTGATGTTAGAAGGAGGTATGCACACAAAAGCAGACTTGATCGACAATTTTGCTTGCTCCAATAATTGAGTGTTCCGAGAAAAGGACAAACTGAATCGTTCACTTTGAAATGCTGATCAGTCTACCAAGTGCCGTTGAATATGAACTGGGAATCTATCAATATTTTTCTTTCTTAATTTGTACTACTGAAACTTTCAAATGCTAGTGAATCTATCAAATGATCTATTTCTATTACTAAAGTATTTTTTAGAACTAATAGTGATGTACTGGTACTTGTTTAGATCAAGCGCAGTAGATGGTCTTGCTCTTCTTTTGGAACAATGTGGACATAATATGGTCTCTCTTTCCATTTGAATTATGTCCTTGCTAAATCTATTGAATTTCAAGGTCTGTATTGTTAAATCTATAAATTCTTTTGGTCGTTATCTATACTGCTAAATCGGTCACTTTGAAATGTTGTTGAATCTGTCAACTGGCACTGATTATGTAATGGGAATCTGTTGATATTTTTCTGTTCTATTCTGTACCACCGAATATTTCAATTGCTAGTATTGAATCTGTCAAATGTTCTATCATTTTTATTACTAAAGTATTTTGTAAAACTAGTATTGATGTACTGGTACATGTTTAGATCAAGGGAAGTAGATGGACGGTCTTGCTTTTGTTTTGAAATATGGCCTTGTCACAATCTAGATGAGGCTTGGGCATTTTGGGTTGCATATATGTTGGTCACACTAGCACTGATGTAAGAACGAGATATGCACAGAAAAGCAGTCTTGATCGACAGTTTTAGATCCTCCAATGATGGAGTGTGTTCGGAGAAAAGGGCAAACTGAATCAAGAACTGATTATCTCTGTACTGCTATTGAATTTCATTGTCTGTATTGCTAAATTGGCCACTTTGAAATGCTGCTGAACATGTTAAGTGCGGCTGATTACGAACTAGGAAACTATCGATATTTTATTTCTTTTTTTGTACTATTGAATCTTTGAAATGCTAGTAAGAATAGTAGTTCCTGGCTTAAGGTAGTTCTGAGTATTTTGTATGGAGTTCTTTCTCTGCTAATCTATTTTGCAGTAATAATCATATATCAGTACTTGTTCAGATCGACCTATCGAGTGCAGAATATGGTCTCGCTTTCCTTTTGAACCGGTCCTTGCTGAATCTATCAATTCTTATGGTTATTGTCTATGTACTCCTAATCAGTCAGTTTGTGATGCTGCTGAATATCAACTAGAAATCTGTCGATATTTTTTCGGTCTTATCCTGTACTGCTGAATCTGTCAAATGTTCTGTCGTTACTACTAGTACAATATTTTGACAACTAACTGTGATGTAATTGGAGTACTTGTTTAGATCAAGTGAAGAAGATTGTCAGGCTTTTATTTTGAAACTTAGCATTGTCACAATTATCTAGATGCGTCTTGGGCATTTTAGGTTGCATATAGGGGTCACACAGGCATTGACGTAAGGAGGAGGAATTCACACAAAAGAAGACTTGATCGTTAGTTTTGCTTGCTCCAATGATCGAGGATATTCGGAGAACAGGGCAAACTGATCGTGCGCCAAGGTTTTTTGAGCTAGAACAAGAACCGATTCTCTTTGTACTGCTATTGAATTGCAAGAAGGAAATCTACTGAATCTCTCAATTGTTCTGTTCGTGCTATTACTAAAGCATTTTGTAAAACTAATACTAATGTACTGGTACTTGTTTAAATCAAGGGCAATAGATAGTCATTATTTTGTTTTGAAACATGGCCTTGTCACAATCTAGATGAGACTTCAGCATTTTGGGTTGCATATGGGTGTCGCGCAGGCATTTTGTGTGAGAAGAAGGTACTCGAAGAAGACTTGATCATTAGTTTTGCATGCTCCAATGGTCAAGTGTGTTTGGAGAAAAGGGCAAGCTGATCGGGTTACAAGGTGTTAAGAGCCGAAACAAGACCTAGTTCTCTTTGTACTGCTATTGTATTTCAGTGTATATATTGCTGAATCGCTCACTTGGAAATGCTGCTGAATTGGTCAAGTGCTGCTGAATGTGAACTGCGAATCTGTCGACAATTTTTCTATCTTATTCTGTACTGCAAATTTTATATAAATATATGCCAAAAATAATTATCGATCTCTTTCCCTTCCTCTCTGAGGTATTTGTTTCGAATTCAGCCGATCCACAATAAAATGAATTTTTTATATACCAGGAGAAGAAATCTAACTCTGTAGTGACCTCGGATCGATAAGGATCCTAAGTCCCTGTGATTAACATGCTAGTCCCTGGATCAATAGCTAGCACTCACAGTCGATGAAATATCAGGTAAAACACAAAGTCTTTATTACACGGAGAATCCAGAGTATGAATTTATTACAAAAATTGCTTAGCATTATGCTAGCTCAAATAACAGCGGAAACATAAAAGCAGCATGAGTCCATCAACGCCCCAGGCTTGTCGAGTGTAGACCCGCGATCCCTACGCACCTTTCAATCTTCGGATTCTGCACATAAGACGTGCAGCCAACAAGTTGGGTCAAAACTTTGAATGTATTGGCAAATTACACCAAGGAGAGAAAAAAACTATCTCTACATGCAAGGCTGGTATAGGCTGTAGAGTTCATTTGCTCAAAGCTAGTTTTCTTAAGTAGAGAGGAGAAGAGAGGATTGTCCTACTTTGTAAACATTTGCTTAGATAAAATAAGGTCGAGTGGCTCACGAGGATATTACGCACCAAGTGTCCAAACAACCAAACACTTGGATATTACGCACCAAGCGTCACTTGGATAATACACACCAAGTTCCCAAATACCCACCCATTAGCGATATTACGCACGCCATGGGGTTTTCAAAACATTGTTTTTAGAAAAGAGAGGAAGATCCTTCAGAGGCTCCATCCTTCATATGCTCATTGTTGTTCTGTTACCGTGAACACGGCTGATCGATCAGATTGCAATACTCTCGAGAGTTTGTGCACTTTACCCATAATCCACGATCAAGTCCTTTTACAGACAAGACCATGGCGAGGCTTTCCCTTAGTAGCCCCTCTACCTTCCGAATCCAACCGCGCCAAGAACCTCCAAATGCTGGTACCCAGGTGAGGTTTCCTACTAAGTACTAGGCCAAGACAGAGCCCATAATGTATTGTGGTTGCACTGGAAGCTTCTGAATTCTGAAACATGGCAGACTTCTTTGATTCCTGGGCGGCCGTCCTCCACCAAAATCACACTCGTTGACCCGACAACCATTCCGCCCAGAAGAAAACTTAGTTTTATTTTGAAGTGGATTTGAGAAGAAAAGTTTGCTCTAGAGAGCCTTTATACTTAGAAAAATTCTTTGTCTTTCGAACCCCCCAACGGTACTTTGTATATATGGCATAGCAAGCAATACTTAGCAAAAACAGGGGTAACCTATTAGGAGGGAAAATCCTAAGTATAGAGCTACTCATGGCATACTACAAAATCATCGCACTTGCAAAATAATATTAAGGAAAATTCTACTAGAACATCCTACACATGCATACTACAGAATTTTGAAGATCACATGCATAGAATCAAAACTGGGACAAAATTTATGAACAAGTGGTGTAACTTGCCTTGATCCGAGCAGCACTCTACACAATAGCACTCCTTAGCGCACTCCGAGCAATCTAACGAATCACAAACATAGATCTGATCACAACTTGCTCAAAGCATATCACAAGGAATATCATGCATGCATGCAACTTGGTATTTTATGCAAGGTTGGTTAAATTGATCAAGGTAGCAAGTTTGTGTTGTGATAGTGTAAGTGTGTCACTAGGATTGAATTTAGATCTAATAGGGTCACTAAAACAAATCCTGGGATTATAAGGAGATCAAACCATCTAATTAGCCCAAGTTAGATCTAATGATCCTAAGCAAGCTTAATGATTTGGATCAGTAGGTATTGTGGAAACAAGGGTATTGCAACAAGAATCAAATAAAATAGAATTTTAATTATTTTTCTATAGATTAAACTCTGCAATCTAATGATTAAAATCTACACCTAAAACATTACTGCAAACCTGCAATATTATGACAGATTTGGATTCTACATAAAATTAGGAATCCAACGGTATATTACGAGCTAAATTTGGACAAATATTTGATTTTATATGATTTTCGCAAGTTTGAATTCCAAATCTGCAAAAATCAAAACAATCAGCCTAAACCCTAGCTTAGATCGCGCCAAGTGGCGGCTTCGGGCTGGGCCAGCTGGCCAGGCGGGCGACGCGGCTTGCCACGCGGCGCTGCGTGGTTGGCCGATACCCCTTCGCCCCCTTCTAATCTGGCCCGCAGGATTTCAATCGGACGGCCTAGACGGCTCGACTGACCTGTGGTGGTGGCGGCGATGGAGACGACGACGGAGGCGGCGTCAACGGTGGTCGGAGGTGCTAGCGGTCCTAGCGAAGGCGACGAAGAGGGTCCCCGATGCGCACGTCGATGGCGAATCTCCCAATGGCCTCATCGCGGTCCCTCTCCCCCTCCTTCTCCCAGCGTTGGCGGTTCCTTTTCTCGAACCCGACGGCTCCGGCGAGCAATCGCTGGCGATCTCCTGCGATTCAGAAGAAACGAAACAGACGGGCGGTTAGGGTAGGTCGAGGCGAGAAGGGTGGAGGGTGTAGTAAGGCTCGAGATGCCCTGGGGAGTCGCCAACCTCGAGCTCCAACTGCAGCTGTTCCGGCGAGCTCGGAAACTGCGAAAATGGGCTAGGGTTTGAGAAAAATCGAGGGGCAAACGACGAGGGGGGGTCGGCTTATAATGGGCAGACTTGGGGAAGGGGGCGGTCGAGTCCGGCGCGAATAGGAGTCCGCCGCGGCCGGAGTTGTGTCCGCGGTCTTAAGGGGGGTAGGCTGGCTGCCTTGCCAGGCTGTGACATGCAGCCACTAGGTTAGTCAACGCCTGCCTTTTTGTTCATTTATCAATTTTCAATTTCTGGTTTGGTAAAACTCAAATAACTTTTGCAAGACAAGTCCAAAAGTGTTGAAACTTGTTTCCAAATTTTTGTAAAAATAAGGTGGTCCACATAGGACCATGGTTTACTGTTTTTACATAGTTTATTGAAGGGTCAAACTACTACAACAAAAGTGCTCACTTATGGAAACAATTAATAGGGTTTAAACAATTAATAGGGTTTTTAATAGGTTTAGGTGTTAGGATTTTTATTGCAATTTTCAATTGTAGGATGCAATGATGCAAGGATGATGCATGGCACTAATAACATCCTAATACAAAATCTAGGATGTTACAAACCTACCCCCCTTAAGAAGAATCCCGTCCTCGAGATTCGGGTTGGCTAGCAAATAGGTGTGGGTGTTCTGCCTTCAAGTCTTCTTCATGCTCCCACGTAGCTTCTTCCTCGGAGTGGTGGTTCCATTGTACCTTGCAGAACCTTATAGTCTTGGTGCGGGTAATCCTTTCAGCTGTTTCCAGTATTTTGATGGGTTTTTCCTCATAGGTAAGGTCATTCTCCAATTGAACCTCATCTAGGGAGATGGTGTCTCTTAGCGGTGTTTCAGCCATCTTCGGGTGACACTTCTTTAGTTGTGACACATGAAATACATCATGAACAGTTAGTCCTTCTGGTAACTCCAACTGATAGGCAACTTCTCCTCTACGGGCCAGAACCTTATATGGTCCTATGAATCGTGGGGCTAACTTGCCCTTGATTCCGAACCTTTTAACTCCTCGTAGGGGTGAAACTCGGAGATACGCACGGTCCCCTATTTCATAGGCCACATCCCTGCGCTTGGAATCAGCGTAACTCTTCTGTCGGGATTGGGCTACCTTTAGCCTATCCTGAATCTGTCATACCTTTTCTTCGGCATCCTTTATCAAGTCAGGTCCAAAAAGACTGCGTTCACCAACTCCATTCCATAGCAATGGAGTCCTACACTTCCTGCCATATAGAACTTCAAATGGGGCCATTTTGATACTCGTGCTGTAGTTGTTGTATGAGAACTCAGCATACGGCAGGTTATCATCCCAGCTAGACCCATAGTCCAGCGCGCAAGCTCTCAACATATCCTCCAAAATTTGATTCACCCTTTCTGTTTGGCCATCTGTCTGAGGGTGGAAGGCAGTACTGAATTCTAGTCGGGTTCCAATAGACTCATGTAGTTGACGCCAAAACTTTGAAGTAAACTGGGTGCCTCTATCTGACACAATTCCCTTGGGAACACCATGTAGGCTTACAATCCTTGACATGTATATCTTAGCGAGCTTAGCACTTGTATATGTGGTCTTTACGGGGATGAAGTGAGCCACCTTGGTAAAGTGGTCCACCACTACCCAGACAGAATAAAATCCACAACGAGTCCGGGGCAATCCCGTGATGAAATCCATGCCTACCTTGTCCCACTTCCAGTCGGGTATAGGTAGTGGTTGAAGTAATTCTGCCGGTTTCTGATGCTCGACTTTAACTCTATTGCACACATCACATAGAGAAATATACTCTGCAATATCTTTCTTTAGGTTATTCCACCAGAATCTATCCTTCACATCCATGTACATCTTTGTGTTACCTGGATGAATTGAGTATGGCGAATCATGAGCTTCTTGTAAAATCATCTTCCTGATATCAGGGTCATTGGGAACGCACAAACGCTTCCCATACCAGAGGGTTCCTTGTTCGTTCAGACGAAATTCTTTAGTCTTTCCTTCACTTATCCTGACTTTTATTTCTTCCAACTCTTTATCCCCCTTTTGTGCTTCTTGGATCCTTTCTTGGAAGGTGGACACTATTTCCATAGTCATTACGTGTCCTTTCGGGACTATCTCTAGCCTGAGATCCCTGAATTGCTTGCATAAATCCTCTGGAAGTTCCCCTGCGGTAAGTCCATTCACATACACCTTACGACTTAGGGCATCAGCCACCACGTTTGCCTTTCCGGGGTGGTACTGTAAATCCAAGTCATAATCCTTAATTAGCTCAAGCCATCTTCGTTGTCTCATATTCAACTCCTTTTGGGTGAAGATGTACTTCAAACTTTTATGATCTGTGAACACATCACAGTGTTTGCCCATGAGGTAGTGTCTCCATACCTTGAGTGCATGAACCACATACGCAAGTTCCAAATCATGTGTGGGATAATTGTGTTCGTGGTTCTTAAGTTTTCGGGAGGCATAGGATACCACTTTCCCATCCTGCATCAATACACTTCCAAGTCCTTGCCGAGAAGCGTCACAATAGACTTGAAAATCCTTCTGGATATCAGGCAGACACAGAACTGGTGTTGTTACAAGGTGTTTCTTCAACTCTTGAAAACTTGCTTCACATGCCTCGGTCCATAGGAATTTCTTTTCCTTCTTTAATAATTCTGTCATGGGTTTTGCTATCTTGGAAAAGTTTTCGATGAACCTCCGGTAATATCCCGCGAGGCCTAAGAAACTCCTAATATCTCCCACATTCTTGGGTGACTCCCATTCCATCACGGAAGCTACCTTACTAGGATCTACGGCAACTCCTTTAGCTGACACAACATGACCAAGGAATCCCACTTCCTTTAACCAGAACTCGCACTTGCTGAATTTGGCATACAACTTGTGTTCTCTTAGTTTCTCCATAATAAGGCGCAGATGTTTCTCACGTTCCTTCTCATCCTTAGAGTATATGAGTATATCATCTATAAATACCACGATAAACTTGTCCAAATATTCCATGAACACCTTGTTCATCATGGTCATGAAGTATGTTGGGGCATTGGTTAGACCAAAAGACATCACAGTGTACTCATACAATCCGTATCTTGTGGTGAATGCTGTTTTGGGCACATCCTGTTCTCGAATCTTCAGCTGAAAATAGCTTGATCTTAGATCGATCTTTGAGAACACGCTGACTCCTTTTAGCTGGTCAAACAGGTTATTAATGTTGGGCAGAGGATACTTAATTTTAATCGTCACTTCGTTCAACGAGCGGTAGTCCACAACCAGCCTCTTGGTCTTATCCTTCTTTTCCACAAATAGGACGGGTGCTCCCCAAGATGACGCGCTGGGTTGAATGAACCCCTTGTCCAATTGTTCCCTAAGCTGTTTCTTGTGTTCCTTTAACTCGTCCACATCCATCTTGTGTGGTCTCTTAGCTATCGGCCCTGTGCCTGGCATCAAGTCAATGAGGAACTCGATATCACGGTCGGGTGGCATTCCTGGTAGTTCCTCCGGGAAGACATCTGGGTATTCCTTTACAATAGGTACCTCCTCCAAGCTAACCCCCTTAAGAGAATTCACCATGACTTCTTTAAGTGCGAAATTCGACTTGATACGAATCCTCTTCCCTTCCGGTGTTGTGAGCATGACAGTTCTCTTGGCACAATCTATGACTCCTTCATATTCGGTCATCCAATTCATGCCCAAGATTATGTCTAATCCTTGTGATTCTAGAACCACTAGGCTGGTGGGAAAAATGTGTGTCCCAATCCTTAGTTCTAATTCCCGGCAACCGGAGTTTGCCACTATTTCTCCCCCAGGAGAACTTACCCTTAGAGGAAAGTTTATAGTCTCCGTTGGTATCTTGCCTCTATCCACAAATACCCTTGATATGAATGAATGCGATGCACCGGTATCAAAAAGAACAACTGCGGGAATAGAATTGAGTTTGACCTTACCAATCACAGAGTCTAGCGCATCACAAGCATCCTTCATAGAAACATGATTCACCGTGGCTTTGACAAACGGATTTGGCTTCTTCCCGTTTCCATTGCCATGGTTGTGTCCATTACCATTCCCATTGCCATTGCCATTGCCATTCTTCCTCTCAGGGCAAGAGGTTGCATAGTGCCCTGTCTTGTTGCACTTAAAGCATGTCACCTCACTAAGATCCTTTCCATTGCTGCCATTCCCATTGCGGTTCTTATGCCCATTGTGTTTGTGGCCACCATGGTTATGACCGTTATAGTTGTGGCCATTATTGTTATAAGGTGGTGGTGAGGAATTGCGCTGCTTCTGGTACGGAACAGAGTGTTTGTGAGGGTTAGATTTCCTCTTGCGGTTTTCTATGCTCTTCCTCTTTGATTCAACCACAATGGCTCTATCCAGGAGTTCCTGAAAGTTGTCAAATTTCTGAGACACAAGCTGAATGGATATATCATCATTGAGCCCTCTTAAGAACTCCTCCTGTCTCTTGGCATCAGTGGAAACATCATCGGGTGCATAACGCGCTAGCTTATTGAAAAACTCCCCATACTCGGTGATAGAACGGTGCAGCTGGTGTAGGTCGCGAAACTCATGCCTTTTTAGAGTCATGACACCAGCAGCCACATGATGAGTGCGAAAAGCTAACTCAAACTGTTCCCAAGTGATAGCACCAATATCCGGGTGGGTGACTTGGTAGTTATCCCACCATTCTGCAGCAGGTCCTTCAAGCTGGTGTGCGGCATAACGCACCCTGTCGGCTCCGACAGCTTGCACGGTGTCTAGCTTCTTGTTGATCATACGCAGCCAGTCATCAGCGATGATTGGTTCAGTGCTGCTAGTGAAGGTAGGTGGGTTCAGCCTCAAAAACCGAGTCAAGCGATCCTATTGAGGAGGTGGCGGAGGTGGTGGTGGTGGCGGGTTGTTGTTGTTGTTTTGCATGTTCTGAGTGAGCAGTTGGATCAGCTGGTTCTGAGTGGCCAAAAGTTGTGCTATTTCTGGCGGGATTTTGGGGTTCGCACGTCTTGGCGGCATCTGTGGGGTTTAAGAGAATAGTTAAGGAATAGACAGAAAGACTAAGTAGTAAACTCCTACCCTTATGAAAACACACCAAGCACACAAGGCACACAAGACATAAAACACAGCTTAACACAGAAAACAACCAAGTTTAACTAAACCAGACTTGTCTTGGTATTTATTACATTTGCGAATAATGTTCTACTATAGAGTTAAAGGTGGTCCAACTATTACACATCTTCCACGCCTTCCTCTTCCTCGTCCTCGAACGAGTAACCTTCCTGCTCTAGAGTTGTCTTGTACAACTCCATCTCCTTTGTGGTGGCTTCAAGCTTCTCCTGGAGGTTCTTTATCTCATCCTGTAGCCTTTTGGTAGTGGCTTCTAGCTGCTCCTGAAGTCCCTCCTTCTCGCTTTGTAGCTCCTCCACTAAACTTGACTTCTTTGCGGCTTCAAGTTGCTTTGCCAAGTCCCTCTTGGAAGCACGCACATCATTGATTATCTTGCAAAGGCCTTTAGTTTGCACTTCATCTCCATCGATCTGCTGTTTGAGTTCCCTAATTCTCTTGTTTTTATTTATCACCCTCTTCTCTTGGTTAGCGGACTTCTTCTCTTGGTCCTGGAATTTTATCTCTTGGAGCTTCATTGCCTCCTCCTGCTGCTTGATCATTTCTTCCTTCTCCTTGATGAGGGCGCATAGCTCGTCGTTCTTCAACATCTCGAGGAAGGTACCCTTTTCAAGGTCATGGATGTGGCACTCCAAGTCTTGATATTGTGTTCTTCGGCGCTTGGTAGAAGTTCTTTCCTCAAAGGTTAACTCCATGGGAATCCCTTCCTCATCTCTTCTTCCAAAGAGGCCGCCGCAGTGTCCTTGGAGAGCTTCATGATGGCGTCCACATAGGCGTCCAATGAGTTGTTGCAAGCTAATGCTAAGAGCCTTCTCCTTGGAATCGGTAACAATGTGGATTGCTATGTCTTCCTCCGGGTTCTTGCCTCGCTCTTTTCCTGGCTGGATGACCTTGACTCCCCAACAACCGTCCTTGTGGAGTTTCTTCATTGTGCTCCCCTGGATTGTTGGGAGAGGAAGGTCCAAACGTGTGAGTAGATCCATAAGGAATCCACCAAAGCGAAGGGGCTCGATGTCCGCGACGGTGTCGTAGAGGAAGCTTGTCATCTTTGAGTTAGAAGAATGAAGGTTAGATACTTAAACAAGTAGAGGAAAGCAGATACTAGAAGTGCGGAAAATAACTTAGTAGGAAAACAAGTAAGGCACTAAAGTTAGAGGTGGTTCCAATCCTAGGGTCACGTCCTACAGGCAACGATGTGATCTGATACCATCTGTAGTGACCTCGGATCGATAAGGATCCTAAGTCCCTGTGATTAACATGCTAGTCCCTGGATCAATAGCTAGCACTCACAGTCGATGAAACATCATGTAAAACACAAAGTCTTTATTACACGGAGAATCCAGAGTATGAATTTATTACAAAAATTGCTTAGCATTATGCTAGCTCAAATAACAGCGGAAACATAAAAGCAGCATGAGTCCATCAATGCCCCAGGCTTGTCGAGTGTAGACCCGCGATCCCTACGCACCTTTCAATCTTCGGATTCTGCACATAAGACGTGCAGCCAACAAGTTGGGTCAAAATTTTGAATGTATTGGCAAATTACACCAAGGAGAGAAAAAAACTATCTCTACATGCAAGACTGGTATAGGCTGTAGAGTTCATTTGCTCAAAGCTAGTTTTCTTAAGTAGAGAGGAGAAGAGAGGATTGTCATACTTTATAAACATTTGCTTAGATAAAATAAGGTCGAGTGTCTCACGAGGATATTACGCACCAAGTGTCCAAACAACCAAACACTTGGATATTACGCACCAAGCGTCACTTGGATATTACACACCAAGTTCCCAAATTCCCACCCATTAGCGATATTACGAACGCCATGGGGTTTTCAAAACATTGTTTTTAGAAAAGAGAGGAAGATCCTTCAGAGGCTCCATCCTTCAGACGCTCATTGTTGTTCTGTTACCGTGAACACGGCTGATCGATCAGATTGCAATACTCTCGAGAGTTTGTGCACTTTACCCACAATCCACGATCAAGTCCTTTTACAGACAAGACCATGGCGAGGCTTTCCCTTAGTAGCCCCTCTACCTTCCGTATCCAACCGTGCCAAGAACCTCCAAATGTTGGTACCCAGGTGAGGTTTCCTACTAAGTACTAGGCCAAGACAGAGCCCATAATGTATTGTGGTTGCACTGGAAGCTTCTGAATTCTGAAACATGGCAGACTTCTTTGATTCCTGGGCGGCCGTCCTCCACCAAAATCACACTCGTTGACCCGACAACCATTCTGCCCAGAAGAAAACTTAGTTTTATTTTGAAGTGGATTTGAGAAGAAAAGTTTGCTCTAGAGAGCCTTTATACTTAGAAAAATTCTTTGTCTTTCGAACCCCCCAACGGTACTTTGTATATATAGCATAGCAAGCAACACTTAGCAAAAACAGGGGTAACCTATTAGGAGGGAAAATCCTAAGTATAGAGCTACTCATGGCATACTACAAAATCATCACACTTGCAAAATAATACTAAGAAAAATTCTACTAGAACATCCTACACATACATACTACAGAATTTTGAAGATCACATGCATAGAATCAAAACTGGGACAAAAGTTATGAACAAGTGGTGTAACTTGCCTTGATCCGAGCAGCACTCTGCACAATAGCACTCCTTAGCGCACTCCGAGCAATCTAACGAATCACAAACATAGATCTGATCACAACTTGCTCAAAGCTTATCACAAGGAATATCATGCATGCATGCAACATGGTATTTTATGCAAGGTTGGTTAAATTGATCAAGGTAGCAAGTTTGTGTTGTGATAGTGTAAGGGTGTCACTAGGATTGAATTTAGATCTAATAGGGTCACTAAAACAAATCCTAGGATTATAAGGAGATCAAAGCATCTCATTAGCCCAAGTTAGATCTAATGATCCTAAGCAAGCTTAATGATTTGGATCAGTAGGTATTGTGGAAACAAGGGTATTGCAACAAGAATCAAATAAAATAGAATTTTAATTATTTTTCTATAGATTAAACTCTCCAATCTAATGATTAAAATCTACACCTAAAACATTACTGCAAACCTGCAATATTATTACAGATTTGGATTCTACATAAAATTAGGAATCCAACGGTATATTACAAGCTAAATTTGGACAAATATTTGATTTTATATGATTTTCGCAAGTTTGAATTCCAAATCTGCAAAAATCAAAACAATCAGCCTAAACCCTAGCTCAGATCGCGCCAAGTGGCGGCTTCGGGTTGGGCCAGCTGGCCAGGCAGGCGACGCGGCGCGGCGGAGACGCGCTTGCCATGCGGCTTGCCACGCGTTGTTGCATGGTTGGCGATACCCCTTCGCCCCCCCCTTCTAATCTGGCCCGCAGGATTTCAATCGGACGGCCTAGACGGCTCCACTGACCTGTGGTGGTGGCGGCGATGGAGACGACGGCGACGGCGGCGTCGACGGTGGTCGGAGGTGCTGGCGGTCCTAGCGAAGGCGACGAAGAGGGTCCCCGATGCGCACGTCGATGGCGAATCTCCCAATGGCCTCAGCGCGGTCCCTCTGCTCCTCCTTCTCCCAGCGTTGGCGGTTCCTTTTCTCGGACCCGACGGCTCCGGCGAGCAATCGCCGGCGATATCCCGCGATTCGGAAGAAACGGAACAGATGGGCAGTTAGGGTAGGTCGAGGCGAGAAGGGTGGAGGGTGTAGCAAGGCTCGAGATGCCCTGGAGAGTCGCCAACCTCGAGCTCCGACGGCGGCTGTTCCGGCGAGCTCGGAAACTGCGAAAACAGGCTAGGGTTTGAGAAAAATCGAGGGGCAAACGATGAGGGGGGGGGGTCGGCTTATAAGGGGCAGAGACTTGGGGAAGGGGGCGGTCGAGTCCCGCGCGAATAGGAGTCCGACGCGGCCGGAGTTGTGTCCGCCGCGGTCTCCAGGAGGAAGACGACGGGGTGGGACCCCCGCGTCAGTGGTGGAGGGGAGAAGCGGGCCGGTGCTGGGCTGCGGCGGCTGGCGTGGGTAGGCTGGCTGCCGCGCGGGCGCTGGTGGGCTGCGCTGCGGCCCAGCTAGGTTAGCCACTGCCTCTGTTTTTTTCTCTTTTATCATTTTTCAATTTCTGGTTTGGTAAAACTCAAATAACTTTTGCAAGACAAGTCCAAAAGTGTTGAAACTTGTTTCCAAATTTTTGTAAAAATAAGGTCGTCCACATAGGACCATGGTTTACTGTTTTTACATAGTTTATTGAAGGGTCAAACTACTACAACAAAAGTGCTCACTTATGGAAACAATTAATAGGGTTTAAACAATTAATAGGGTTTTTAATAGGTTTAGGTGTTAGGATTTTTATTGCAATTTTCAATTGTAGGATGCAATGATGCAAGGATAATGCATGGCACCAATAACATCCTAATACAAAATCTAGGATGTTACAAACTCATTCAGCCCCTCTTTCGACTAGAACATTTAATTCGGCCTTTTAGGGGTAAGGGGACTACTGACCACAGCCTAGGGAAATTTGAGAAACAAGCCCATGGAGAATAGCCTATGGAGTATAGCCCATGTAGAGCATCCCATGTAGAATATCCAAACTCTTCTTAATTCGGCATTTTGGGCATTTCACCCCACCTCTCAATATTTTTTAGTTTAGCTGCCAGGGGCGCCGCCTTATTATTTGATGGGAGATAAAAATGGTCAAAAAGTCTTTTTAAGGACATGAGTCACTAAGTTATAATAGCAAAGCTTAACGATTCTATTCTATTTGTTGTTTCTATCGTAGTGGCAAGGCACCCGGTCAACCGGTGGTGAGGTCTCGAGTTCAAATCCTAGGTAATTTGTGTTAATATAGAGTTACTTTTTGTACTCGCAGGGTCACATCTAGGACCCAGATAAACTGCTGCTGCATCTCGCATTGTTGCCAAGGTCAGGACGGCGGACTCGACCCGAAAAAATAGTCCAACATATATACACATATTTATTTCAAATAGAGGTTGACATGTGGGACCCAGCATGGACACATTTAATTCAAATAGTGGATTACATGTGGGACCCAGCACAAACACGTTTCCAACACAGAGAAGGATGACATGTGGGATCCAGCATAGACACATTTACTGTACATAGAAGGCTGGCATGTGGGACCCACCATCGAAGTATAGATTAACATTTTTATACTCTATAAGGCTGACATCTGGGGCCCAGGTAAACTGCTGCTACATCATAGACAAGTTTCCCCTCAAAACAAATCCACCAATGTTGCCAAGATTATAACGGCGGACTCAACCCGAAAAAATAATCCAACATACACACGTGTAACATCCCAAAATTATTGATCATGATGATCAAATTCTAATCACTAAAATTACGGTTCACAAAAACTTTGATTAAATAAAAACAAAATGAATGCATGTGTGTATGTGGTGATTGTATGAATGAATGAATGGACTTGTGTGATTAACCTAAATAGCAAGGAATGGTTTAAAGATGAAAAATAACATCATCTAAAACATTTCCAAGCAGAAATAAATCAAGAGAAAATAAAAAACAAAACAAATAAAGCAAATGGTCATTTTTGCCAATCTTGCTCACTAGGTCACTTTGAGTGTTTCTAGTCCAAGATTTCTAACAGAAACTTTTCCATATACTTTCACCCCTTGCAAGAACAAGTAAAACTGAATCAAATCCCACCTTTCAAACTTGCAGAAACATTTGGCAACCCCATTCAAATGACAATTGAAAATTGAATCTATAACATATGTGAAGATCACACCTTTTTAAAACCCAACCAAACCAGTGCCCCTTGACCAATCCAACTAACCAGAGACTCCCTAGTATGTAACTAACAAACCCACCAAGTTTGAATCCAAAATTCAAATTTGAATTTCTTTCGGCCATTTCATTAAACACCTTGTCAGTAGCAAAAAAACAAACATCAAACACTATTAGTAGCAGTAATTTTGGCCAACCTTATTCCCTTTCTAGCTCACTCTACACTCTCAGTAGATGATCAAACTAATCTAACTAGCCTTAGCACCACTGTGAGCATGCATAGCCATCAATGGAGACCATGCCGAGAGCACCCTTGACACCCCCATGTCGCCAGCGAGCTAGGAGAAGCTCTAGCCTCGCCAACCTTGTATGGGACACGCAGCACCGTCCACCGCCAACCCCTGTCCAAGCCCCGAGACTTGCCAGCCACTGGACCACACGACAAGCTTGCTCCTAGTCTCTCTACGTGCGTGCCGAGAGCGCGCTAGTGCGCCGCACGCAACACCAGCCCACAGACTGCGCGCCGCCCTCGCTGCGTGCATGATTGCCAGCACCCCAGCAACCCGCCAGACAACCCCGTTTGCCGCCGTGCGGACCATGGACGCTGTGCACCATTAAACTTGCCGTCGGACCCGCCCACAGCGCCGCGACGTGCCGACCGTTCCTCACCGCCCCACGCCTCGCCATCAAGCCATTGAGCTTCGCCAGGAGGCAACACACCATCCCCTACCCTTTCCCATGATAGTAGCTCGCTGTGACGATGACACCGACGAGCTCAGCCCGCGCCATTAGTTCCCCTCACTGCACTATAAATAGAGGACTTCCCAACACAAATTCTCCACACCATCTCACTTCCCACCTCTCACTGATAACACCCACTCATTCCCGGAGCAAGGCGAGCACCAGGTGGCTAGAATTGCACCGGAGTTCGCTGCTGCAGAGGAGGAGCGGCGTCATCAATTGGAGCCGCCCCAGGAGGAGCTGCTGGTACTAGGAGGATTGTCGTCATCGACTTTGTCGTTCGCCCCCATCGCCGACCATCGCCGGAGCCCCGGTGAGCCCCCACTGACCCCCACTGGCCGCGCTAGGGTTCAGCCTCGCCGCGTCATGTTCAGGCGTGGACGGTGAACCACAACCGTAGGATTAGAACTAGATCGCACGACCTAGATCACCCTGTACCCCTTCGCCACTCGCTGTCTCACTGACGAGTGGGGTCGTTCACTTAACCAGCCCGTGCACGCGCTGTGCGTAGTGGGCTGGCCCAGTTAAACCTCCCGCGCAACCCAACAATTCAAACTTAGGATTATTAATTTAGTTTCAAAATCAGTTCTGTACCTAGATTCAAAAATCAACCCATCTCGATTCACTAAACAAAAATGCATGAAACCAATTTTGTTAGAAAGGTATTGGAGTGATTAATCCAAGCCCATTCGATTCGAACCAATTGGAGTTGTATATCACCCATGGTAAAAATAACAAGGCAGAAGCTTTTCTACATTCAAACATTTTTCAAAATTCAACCATAAAAGCTTTTGAGTTGATTCCAACTCTCAAAAATCACATTTAACCATACCTTTCAGGATATATAAAAATATATAGGGTTACTTGCAGAAATAATGATCAAGTAATAAAAGAATGCCTTATAGGCCATTCTAGTCATTTTATTTAATTAAAATAAAAGGTTAAACCTTATTAAATTGTGACACCACTTTAAATCACATTCCTAAGTACTGAGATGTGTGGTGATGACATGTGTCAACATGATCCCATGTTTGAGTTGGAGAATATTAAATCTTAAATAGTTTTTCAATGAGTAGAAATTACTTTTCTAAAATAAAATAAATAAGACAAGTGCTTTAACCCTTGTGATAACAGTGATGATGCTAGATCATCTAGTGTGAACCTTTGTGTGCTAATAGAGTAGTTAAGAATTGTGTGGTGATTGTTTACCTCGTATTTATTTATAGACGCTAGTACCGACCAAGGATACGAGGAGGAAGGAGGATACTACGAGGAAGAAGCTGAGGAGAACTTCAACCACTGCTCTGCACAAGGCAAGCTACTACTTGCATTGTTACCTATGCAAGCCTATACTTGCAATCTTGCAAGCCTTAGTATATAAGTTGACCTAGCAAGCTTACACCTTGATGACACACCCTCCTAGTTTTACTTGCAAGCTTAGTACTTTATTCCTTTATTAAAGCTTTCTTTAGAGTTTACTTAGTGACTTGTAGATTACACAAAGATATTTAAAGGTATCATAAAGAGCATTAAACTTGACCTAGGTTAGATAATCTTGATGTCATCCTGAGGCATGAGATGAACTTAGCTAATTCCCACTTGTTTATCACCCCTCATTAGTATTTACCCCCAACTATAGATGCTAGTGCTAAGCATAAAACTTCATCAACTTTAGATGGGAATACTTGGTGAAAATGGTTATGAAAACCTTAGAATGACGAGTCATTCTACTAAAATATTTTGACATGTGTTCTTGAACACCAGATGATTTTTGATGATGAAAATGTTAAGGAACGAGCCTTAGCCCTTTGTAAAACTGATGGTTGTCTGGATGCGATACCATTCCAATTTTACCGTACAACCACAATACCCGAAATTTGGGTAGGGCTTGACTGGAAATTTATATACCTTAGTATGGGTTCCCTTGTGGCCAAGGTTTGAGCTGAGGCTACCTTGTGAAGATTGTCCACCTGTGCAGTTCCCAAGATGACAGTTGGTCATGGTTGGGAGGCCAAACTCATAGGAGAGGTGCCTATACTAGGGCGTGTAATTGAAAGGTTAGGATTGATTATCCGCATACTGAGTATGATGAATTCAGGATTGTTCCTGACGGATGTATCAAATGTTTTGGTGAAAGTGTACCACCTCTACAGAGTGTCAAACTATTCGAATAGCCGCATCCATGGTTATGGACGGTTGGAGTGGCCATACTGTTCCGTCGTCAGATGTTTTCAAAATGACTTATGAAAGGATTTATGACTTGACTTGAATACAACAGAGTTGGGATATGAAACTCAAGTTCCCACTTAGGTGTTATAAAACTTTCAACTAGCTTTCTTTGCTTCTGAACTCAATAGAGGTAAATCTGGCTTTTTTGCAAAATAACCCTAGAGCTTAGTACTTCCTATTCCAAAACCACTTCACTTGTTAGTATTAGTTTGCGAGTACTTAAAAAGTACTCATGGCTTTGTCCCTGGCTATTCCCGTGGAAAGACTATGAAGAGGAGTATCAGGAAGATGGACAGCAGGAAGGTTACGACAACTAGGATCATCTCCCATCGTCATCATTGCCTGTGAGCATGAAGATGGAGCCTCGCCTATGCTATCTTTACTATTACGTTATTCCGCTGCTTGAATTTTATTAACACTGGATCATGTGATCCTTATTTGTGTAAGACCTTGTGTATGGTTTGTAATGGATGATGTACTATGATATCCAATATGTTATGTCTCGCAAAAATGGTAATCCTAGGATTGCGATGTATGGCATAACAGGCATCTGGGATTAAAAATCCAGGTATTGACAAGTTGGTATTAGAGCCATCCTGACCATAGGAGACCCTAGTTTAGAATGGACGTTTGAATCAAAAACATAGTTTCAAAACCAAATAAGTCAGTATTTATGAAAACTTATTCTCATTCTTATCACTTAGACTCTTTCATGAAAATTCATGTTCCTCAAAGATTCTTGCAAAATTACATAAAATTTGACACACTTGATCACTCTACTAACTTACTCATCCTATATTCTTATAGATGGACGTGAAGTATAGCAAGTTTTATCAGTTGATGAATGGAGGAGACCTTATCTTTGAGCATGACTTGGACTAGTTGTCAGAGATGCTGGAGCGTTCGCACTCCGAGTTCTTCGGAGCTCGGCTCATTGAGCAGGAAGGAGAGGATTTGCAGTGGCTTGTTGTTGCCAGCCTCCAGGGAAAGATTGAAGCCCCCACCGCAGAGGGAATTCAGTTCACCTTGAGAGAGAACAACTGGCTCGATGGACTTGCCAGGGCCGTGCAGGAATCTCTTGCCCGTCTGTGTGGGCAGAGTATCAATCAGATCAAGGGTACCCGCTTTGAGTTCTACCCAAGGCGTGATGCTATGGGACAGACACTGGAGGCCCCATACCACCACGAGCTGAAGATTCAATTGGACCACCTCAGCTTCATGATGTATGACCAGCAGAAGGAGTTGGATAATGCCCGCTCCTACGCCAACCACAAGTACGCCATCACCACCAAGAAGGATCAGACCATTGCCATGCTAGTGAAGGATTGCTAGTCTCGTCGCCGTTAGCTCGACATGAAGGAGCGCATCATTGCCTATCTTCGCCACCGGATCACAGAGTTGGAGGAGACTGTCCATGAGAGAGATATGCAGTTGGAGGAGAGGGAGAATGAAGGGGAAGACCTTCATGGAGACCCCTACTCCTATCTCGGCAATGATGATGACTTCCTGAAGGATCAGGCCATGGACATCTTCACTAGTGAGGATGACTTCGCCTTCATCGATGATGATGATGATGATGAGGATGATGAGGATACTGACTCCAAGGAGTAGTAGCACTTGAGCACTAACGTTAGTGAGTTATATTCGGTCCCACTGTATCGTAGTTTCCCAAAATGGTTCTTAAAACCATCTGTTTTTCCTTTGTTGTGGTGTGTGTTGTATCATGTGCTATGAATGAATGAAAATCAAGTTGCTAGAAAAATATGAGTCAAACTTTGAAAACTTTTCCAAAACAAACCTCTGAACCTTAGAAATTTCTCTCCTTTCTCATGATCTATCTCAATCTTCAGATGCCTCGCGGAGGAAGCACTTCCTCCCCGGACCTGATGTTGCAAATCTTGCAAATGTTGGTTTCTGAACGCGAAGCTGAAAGAGCGGAACATCAAGCCATCTTAGACACCCTTCAACAAATAGCTCAGATGGCCAACAACAATCAAGGCCATGGAAATCAGGACAACCATGGATCTAAGCTCAAGAATTTCTAGAAAACCAATCCACCCGTTTTCACTAAGTTAGAAGAGCCCCTCGATGCTGATGATTGGTTGCAAACCATGGAGAACAATCTGGAAGTTGCAGGAGTGGAGGCTGTAACACCGTCAGAATCGACCATATGCAAGTCTCAGCGATTCCCGCCAAACCCGCATAGAAACGATTCAAAGGTGCCCACCAGGCACTTGCGTGCGGGTGGAAAACGAAGTAATATCATTACACAATAGTCCACGATGGAACCCACAGAACATATATATACAACAATGACTCCATGAGTCAAGAATAAAGATTTACAATACAAAGATCCAAATCACCTTGAAAACGATACAACGTCCGACTACGGACAAGATGCAAATGGGGCTAAGAGCCCTGAAGAATAACCAATGGCTTCCATAACCCTGCCCAGGCCAAGCCGGAAGGGTAACCCTGCTAACGACGTCGATCCCAAAACCTGCTTAAACAAAAGGGGTGCCGACAAAGGGCAAAGGAAAAGAGAGCGGTCGATCGAGGCCAAGATTACCGCAGCGAGACTAGAATTCGGCGGTCCTCGCCTACATAGGTATGGTGGACTGAAGCGGCAGCGCAACATGCACTAAACAACCTATAGAGACTCAATACAACTGGCGGCTATCAGATAGGGGTAAGAAAGACCTATTCGGTACCAACCTGAAACTATCACCAAGCATACCCATCCTGATGTTTCCCCCTCGAGACCAAACGAGGACGTCAACCGAGGAACTCACACAGTTGGGCAGTTTTATTCATTCTGTTATAGTTGTGGCAATTACTAGTCAGATATAGATGGCATGAGTCGTCCTGATATAATAAGCAGTGGGCAGTTTTAGTTAACCATTCCGTTGTAGTTGTAGTACTTACTAGTCAGATACATATAGCATGAGGCATCCCAAAACCCAGCAGTTGTTGGTACTTTTATTTAGTCATGCCGTTGTAGTTGCAGTACTTGCTAGTCAGATACAATGGTAACTGGTGACAATCCAAACCAGCAGTTGTTGGCACTTTTATTTAGCCATTCCATTATAGTGAAGCTGATTACTAGTCATTATAAAGTCAAATTTATAGCACTACTTTAGTTATAGTTGTCTATGATCGATATACTGTGCTCCAAGTCGTCCATAACCGCGGACACGGCTTTCAAAAAGTTTTACCCTGCAGGGGGCACAAATAGCAACACACGCACGATCAACCTCGGGAAAAACCAAATAAAACCCAACGAGGCATCACGACAGAGCAATTGCAAGATTCATATAAATTTCAGGGGGCCACCCCACCAAGCTACCCGCTACGAAGTTGGCCGGCTCCGAGACGTTCCTAGAGGTTTGTGACGATGGCTGTAAACGACTGGGAACCCAAAAGTGTGTTTGGGCTTGTCGATACCGCGAAAACGTGGCACGGGGTTCCAAAACAGTACGGGCGCTCCACGTGCAATCATAATAAAGCAGTAAAGCATGGCATAAGTACAGGATAGTAATAAAGCCCCAAACTACTTGTGTCCCCAAGAAATAAGATATGACTCAAGCTCTGGCTAGGGGGATTCATGGTCCCACATGTGGATAGTGCGAATATTCAAAGAACATGTATCAAGTACTCGGGGTCCTATGGGACACAAATGGACGGTTAAAAACCAAATAACATCTATTGCCCACTTGTGCCTCTGCATTATTTACCTACTTCAATTTTAGTTATTAAACGGTAATTAAAGCCATGATCATCTCCAACATTAAACATGCAGCATTACTTTAACAACTGTGGTACTTGACGACACGCAACCGCACCTGAGCAAGCGACTACGACACGCAAGTCCAACTTTCTACCAAACAACAGGTAATAGGATGTGTCCAAGGCAATATAAGGCTGCAAGAGATATCACGGGTACGAAAACTAGAGTATCGCAACATAGATAGCAATAGATCAACAGGAGAAAATAAAGACTAGAAATATAAAATAGGTAGAAAGGGGGAGAATGCTCGCCTGAAAACATTGTCGAAGGTTTAGTCCGAAGGTCGGGTCGACACTCGCATCAACTCATCGGCCTAATCCGTGAAGAAGCAAATCACTAGCACAAACACCGGATGCACTATTTAATACTACGGCAGAAAATCGAGCATGATGCATATATGATGTATGGCATGGCGAGGATGCGATGCAATTAGGCAATATTAAGCAAAACCGGGGTTCCGACATTTAATTAGATGGTTTAAGTTGTTTAGATACCCCGCAATTTAAATATCATTTTAACATGGCAAAAAGTATCACCGGTTTGCTACACAATTTTAAATGAGACAATATTAGACTAGATTTGCCCACATATGGTCTCCATGTTTAATTATGAGGTGAATCGGCATAATGCCCCCAAACCACACAATGTATGCAAGTATGAACAATTGATGGAACAATTATATATGTCACTTATAAAAATAGGGCTTCGAGGATAAGGGTCAAACATAGGGGCTCGACGATCTTGGGGGTTTGGGGTGGTTTGGTTTGGCTCGCCGGGATCGGTCTTCGGACTCCGGAATCAGGGTCTTCGGTTTCCATGGATCGGGTTCTTCGGATGTCCGTGAAGGAGTTCTTGTGGATCCATGATGGTGACCTTCGGGTTCCACCTCTTACGTCGGTACCGGTATGGGGGGGTCTCCGCATCGAAGATCTTGGCGACCTTGACGTACCCGAGCCGCAACAATATCAACACAATGCACCTCCCCGTTACATAAACCATCACCACACATCCAACATCAGTAGCACATGGGGCACGCACAGGGAAGGCAACAGGTGGTCACAACAAGGGGGTACCCACATCGCGAGGCAGTGAGCATGGGCAGCACGACGCTGCCTGGAGTTGAGAGAGGTGGCCACCGTGGGTGGCGTACCTATAGCAGGAAAAACGAGCGGTGGCTTGCAGCGCTTGCGAGGAAGGGGCGGGCCGAGCCTAGCGACGAGGATGAAGACAGAGGCGAGTCCAGCGTGGAGCGTGGCTATCATCAGAACTGCGTCCAGGGAGGCGCGCTCGAGGTAGCTAGGGGCACGATCGATGGCCTGAGAAGGCGCCGGAGCACGCGGGAGAGGAGAGACAACAGCAGGGTCACGGGCCAGAGGCCGGGCCAGAGGAAGGTGGGGCCAGGCTCGACGCTGAGGTGAGGAAGGGCGGCGGCACGCGGAGAAGGGCGCCCGGGGTGCTCGCAGGAGGCGGGCGGAGAAGCTCTACCGCGGGGAGGACGGCCGGAGAGAGAGGTGTGGGGAGGTGCAGAGAACGGGGAGGCGGCCCGCATGGCAGCGCCATGGCGACGGAGGACGCGGCCGGGGAGATGAGGGAGCCTGGCGGCAGGGTGGAGCTCGGGACGTGTGGGCCGGCGGCGGCGGATGCGAGCAGAGAGGCAGGTTTGGTGGCTTGCGGGATTGGGGTTCGTGGGGGGAGAGAGAGGCTACGACGGGAAACGGCGGCAGGTGCGGGGTGGGGACTGGGGTTACGGGGTGGGTGGAGTGCGTCTGCGTCGCGTCCGCATGGGCGAGGCGTCGCTGCAGGTGGGGCCGGTCTGAGCGGGGTCTGCTGGGTGTCGTGGGGTGGTTGACCGCGGGCGCGGTTGCGTGTGTTTGTGTGTGCTGCGGCGGCGGGGTGAGAGAGGAAGTAGGGAGTAGGTAGGGATTTGGTTGGTCTAGGGTTAGGGTTTGTAGGTGGATTGTAGGTAGCCTTTGACTGGGCCTTGGGCCTAGTCATGTGGCTGCCTCCCACAAAATTATTTATTTATTTTTATTTAAAAAACACTTCCGTAAATTGTTTTTAGACAAAAAAAGGTTCGGTTGGACCGAGGGTTTGATTTGAAATTGAAGGAGGGCTAGTTTAGAAAACATAGTCTTTTGCAACATAGTTTTAAGAAAAAATAATATGCATGATGATGTCATGATGATGCACAGAGATAAAGACATGCGATTTCTAGTAGTGGTTTTATCCGGGGTGCTACAGAAGCTAACGAGAAAGTGATGTTTTCTACCCACTACTTGGACGGAGATGGGAGAGCATGGTGGAACAACATTCACGCGATGACAGGAGCTCAGATGATGACTTGGGAAGAGTTCAAAGTCAAGTTCAGCAGAACCCATGTGCCACCGGGTTTAATCAAGAGGATGAGAGACGAATTCAGGGAAGTGAATCAAGGAAGGATGACCGTAGTGGAATAACGTGACAAATTCTTGTCATTGGCTATGTATGCACCGGATGAGATAGGCACTGAAGCCAAGAAGAAGGAGAGATTCCTAAATGGTTTGCACGATGAGATGCAGACAGTGTTAGTCAATATCCCCTTTGCGGATATTGAGGCCTTAGTTGACTTTGCCATTCAGATGGAAGGAAAGATCAACCAAGCTAATGAGAACCGCAAGCGTCGCATGATGCATCAACCAGGAACCCACCATACACCAAAGTATCGCCGCAACCCATCTCCAGGATTTGCCCCAAGAAACAACAGACCCCCTAATGGCTCCTAGTTGACATGGGAGCTTCTTTCTTTATTCCCCGACAACGGCGCCATAAATACATGATGGTGCTCGACATGGCACTTTGTTGGTAACCCCAAGTGCAGGGTGTGAAGAGAAATCAGCAATTTTTCCCTCATTTGAGACCGAGGTTATCGAACCAGAAGGAGGAAGGAAACATCACACAAGTGTTGCAAACAACGTGGAGACCTGCACAACACAAACTCAAGACTTTTCCCCAGCGAACAGTGAGGTTGCAAGCTCACCGGTTAGCTGTAACAAATGATTAAACGTATTGTGTGGAAGGTCATAGTTTGCAGCAAGTAAACAAGTAACAGTGGAAGATGTATCAATGGTAAAGATTGGACCGGGGTCCATAGTTCACTAGAGGTGCTCTCCTTAGATAAACAACATGGCATGAAGGGTAAACAAATTATAGCAGGGCAATTGAAAGGAACTGAGCAAGGCATAACAATGCAATTACTAGTCAGAAAGATCCTATGAGGTTGATTGGGCAATACAACAAAATACATAGACCGCCATCCAACTTCATCTATGACTAGAAGTCCACCTTCAGGTTATCAACCAAACCCCCTCCAGTATTAACAGACAACTGCTTTAAGCAAAGGGTGTAAGGTAAACTGTAACATCCCTAAAATCATGTTTTCAAATATTGCATATGATCCATGCATGCATAATGGGATCAATTTCAAAGTCATTTCAAAGAAAACAGAAGCATTGAGAGCTTATTATTTTATGTAGTCAAGCATTGAACCAATGCTACTCTCTAGTGAGAGAATATTTGTTTCAAACCAAGATTTGTTTGTTCATAAGTTGGTTTGGTTGAGTTCCAAAGCTTGGACAGAAAATTCCAAAACAAAATATGGTTTTAAAACCATTTTCATATCTTTATCAAATCTTGTGCTAAGGCACTGTTTATTTTAAAATTTCAAAGGAACCAAGCAATTCCAGTGAGACAGCATGGTTTTATACTAAAAAATATGCAGGTTTTCTCGCTCCTCCACCAGGGTGCCTCAAATTCTCGTTGTATCGCCGCAGACAGAACCAACTCCGGCGACTGATTCCGGTAAGACCCGAGCGCCCCTTTGCCTCTGCTTCAAACAAGCATGACCAGCATGTTCTGGCGCATCTCCTGATGCCTTTCTTTTGCATTCTCGTGACCCAGGTCGTCGCCTCCGTCCACCTCTGCAAGCAACAGAGCCGCCGCTCAACTCCGACGAGGAATACCGGTAACCTCCGAGCTCCCCTTGCTTCCTCTTTGACACTGTCGTTTTCTCCACAACCTTGTGCATCCTCTGACACCACTGGTTCATGCTAGGGCGATCCACATCATCGGCAACAGCTCCATCCGCAAACACCCGACGCCACCAGCAACTCCGATGAGGTCCTACCGCTGAACCCGTGCGCCCCTGTCTCTCCCTCGACCACCTTGAGCTTCACTTTAGTCCCCCGAACACGGTAAGCATCTTCACTCCTACCTGCGCGATCTAAATCGCCGGCAACCTCTCTGACAGAGCACGCCGCCGCCACTTGCCGCCGCTGGCGCCGCCCATCTTTGGTCGCATGCTTAGCAGCCGTAGGATCTAGATCCAGCACTTAGGATTAGATCTGTAGCGAAGCGGTATGTGTCGATCTGGACCATGTGTGTTAAGTTAGATCTAATGGCCCGCGAGTGTGATCCGGTGCGAAACGGTATCAACCAATCAGGACATGACGCGTGGTTAGTTCTTTGTTTTAAAAATCTGAATTAGATCTATTAGTGCTTCAAACTTGTAAAATTCATAACTTTTGATCCACACGGTCAAATTTTGTAAATTTTATATCATTGGAATCAGGAGAAAGAATTCTATCTGTTTATGCAACGTGTTTAATGTTTTGCCTCTGTAAAAAATGGTTATTTTTGCAGAGACATTTGTAGGCTTAATTTGAGTATGGAAATTATTTGAAAAATGTTTTAAAGATCAAATAAAGTTTATTTTGAGTATCTTGCTCTTGTTTATGTTACAGTACTGTATACTTGTGTTGTTTGGTGTAGAAAAATCATCACATGGCATTTGCATACATTCATATATTTTTGTTTGTATATTTTGTTATGTGATTTTGGTGCCATTATTTTATGTGTAGATTTTGCTGCTAATAGTGATTATGGTTGTGAAGATTGTTGCTACTCCCCAAACTACCAAGGCAAGTGGTGCTTCATGTTTTTATCCCTCATCTATGCATGAAATATTTTGTTTAGGACTTGCATGAATATTTTGCTAAGTATCTATATGTTATTCTTGGGAAATCCTAGTAGTTGTAGAAATGTTAGAATTTCCTCTAAGTTAATATGCTTACCATTTCCATGCTTAGCCTAGCTAATAGCAACCAAGGGTGGATTATGTATTCATGCTATGTGAAATATTTCTAAGTCATTGACTTGTGTTTTTGCTTAATAAAATAACTAAGTGAATGAAACACCTGGGTGGAATGGAAAGAATGGTTTGTGTTGAGTGGTTACACAAGGCCCATTTATATGGTTTACCTTGTGTATCTCACTTGTGAAAAGCCACCCAGGAACAAAGGGATTTGAGATGCCAAATGTTTAGAAGCTTCTAGTGCAGCCACCTGGCATTATGGGCTCTGCCTAGATCACATAGGTTGAAATAACTTAGCCATTTGGAAAGTTAGTGGTAGTGGGATGATAGGTTTGGAGAGCGTCCATTTGGTCTAAGGGAAGGCTTCTGAAAGGTCCTTTCTTGATGAAAATCAAGTCTTGTGGGGAAAGTGCACAACCTCTGCAGATGGAAGAACCTAAGTACTTAGCCATGTCCCTGGTATTGGACAACTTGAGCATCAAGACATGGAAGCTATCAAGAATCTCCTCATCCCAATTTTCTAAGTTAAAACTTGTGGTTAAACAAGGGTGAAGGTTCACCAATTTCTATTGGTGTTTCCTTGGGAAAATTTTATCAAAGAAAAACTTAGTGTTTTCAACTGATAGGAAAAACCTATTTTGAGCAAAGCAAGCCTAAGATACACTTAGCCAAATTCATGTAGTATATAGATGCTAAAATTCTACTAAGGTATCACTTGCCAATACTATTCCAATGTATTGACCCACTGTGGCTGTTACTTGTGATGTTTCAGGTTATTCTGATGATGATGAGGGGTTATGAGTCTACACTCAACATGCTTGCCTGTGGCATATGAAGATGAAGACATATTTATATTGTTATGGTTAAACTCTTGTATTGGGCCTATGGCCATGGAGTTGTAAAAGACTATGTTGTCTCTGGAATGATGTAATAATGATCTTTGTTTCTGTGTACTTCGTCTTAAACTTTGGATGCTAGCATTGATCCAGGGACTAGAATTACAATCACAGGGATCTTTACCTTTATAAAGGTGGGATCTTATAGATGATATCAGAGCACTGTGTTGCCTATAGGATTATGACCCTAGGATTGGATTAGAAACCACTAAGGAAAAAAATTCAACAATTTTCACACTTGTCTTTTTCTTCTTGTAAACTTTTCTAATTCTTCTTTCTCATCTCTATTTATAGATGAACTCCATCAACGAAGCTGTAAGGAAGGGACCACTCATGACCATGACCCTAGAGTGTCAGACTGAATTTCCAAAGGCCCTCAAGAACCTTATGGTTACCATGGGGATACATGGTGCAGCTGTGTACAAAGGTTTCCCTGTGATGGATGAAGGAGAAGAATATTGGTGGGTGCAACTTCACTTGTACAAAAACAAGGAAGACAACCACAAAGAATCAGGATTCTGTATGGTCACCAACTCAGTGATGCACACCACATTCTTTGATTCTCCAAGGGATGCAGCTTGGAAGGCCATCAAAGAGCTTGGTGATAGACTCAAGTGCACAATGCTCAACACCCAAAATGACCTTAGAGAAGAAAATAAGCATACCCAAGAGTTGGAAACTACCAACCAACAACTAAGGGAAGACATCATAGACTTGATTTGGGAATCTGTGAACAAGATAGGTAGATGGCTACTAAGGATGCTTTGATAGCCATTTTGTCTAGTGAGTGAGAGTTGTAACGTACTTCGTTAGTTGGACCACCACACTTATCATTTCATTTCCAAAATTCTGTCTAAGTTATGTTGAACCTTGGATGCTTGTAATGGATTTATGTATGCCATGACTTGTGTGTTTGTTTGCAAATGATATGCTTATGCTACCTTGTCTTGTGTATTTCTGTTGATGTTGTTTCTAAATTTTGTCTATCTTATAAAATAGATGCCTAATGTTACTATCAGCACGGCTGAAGAGTTCAAGGGAACTCGTTTTGGCACTCGTCTTATTGAGCTCACTAGTGTGCTCAATCTTTCGCTTACTAGCATCATGATGCTTCCCCTCACCAAGTTTGAGGGGAAGGACCTTTGGGGCTTCAAGGTTACTCAGCCAGGACGCTAGACTGAGACAGCCATGGAGGCTATCACCTTCAAGCTCATGCATGATGACAAGGAGAGAGGCCTAGAGGTAGTCATGCAGGATTTACTTGGGCGTTTGTTAGGGAGACACTCTCGGGAGATTAGAGGTACCCACTTCCATGCTTTCGGAAGACGCGACGAGGATGGTGAGGCTATTGAGTTCGAGGATACTGCTAGAGAGACGGCAGAGCCGATTCGTCTGTACCTTCAGGAGTTATAGGTTCTACTTAGGCACCTAGATACTGATAGGACCAATGTCATGCTTAGCAATGACGAGCTCCAGGTGCAGCTTCGTGAGATGGACAAGCTCTTCGCGGAGCAATACGAGATAGTCAAGGAAATGAAGGCCAAGTTTGAGAGTCAGGATAGGAAGTTCAAAAGCCAAGAGAAGAGAGTCCAAGACAGGAACAAGAGGATTCGAGAGATGACTGCAGAACTAGAGGCCAAGGACTTCGAGCTCGAGCATCAGCAGGTTGTGATTGAGAGACTTCGTTCACAGAAGAGGGCTCTCAAAGCCAAGGTAGAGGACTTGACTACCAATGTCGAGGAATACAAGACCGCTATGGAGAATGCAGGTGTTACACTTGTTGATGAGGAGGTTGATTTAGAGGACTAGTAATGACTACTCATTGATTTATCATTTACCATGTTTATGTTATTGAGTCGCAATGACCATCCAACATGTGGATAGCTTGCTATTGGTGTGCTTACTTTTCAAAACCTGTTGTCTATGTTGCTGAACTTTTGTTATTTTGATGCTTGTTTGGTGATTGACTATGTGTTGTATTGTACATGTTAAGCATCTATGGGTATCTCATTCTTATCCTTATTGAAAACCACAGATGCCTCCTCGACGTGCCAACCCCAACCCGAACAACAACAATGTTACCCCCGAGATGTAGCAGCTGATGACAGCACAGGCACAGATGATGCAGATGATGACTACTTTCATGCAGAATCAGAATAACAACAACAATCAGAATAACCCACCAGGATTTGACATGCTCACCAGATTCTTAAGACTGAGGCCTGCTAAGTTCTCAGGAACTACTGACCCCATGGTGGCCAATGATTGGCTACGCTCAGTGAACAAGGAGTTTGTAACTGTTGGTTGTATTGATGAAGAGAAAGTCAGGTTTGCAGCACATTTTTTGGAAGGACCAGCAGCTACTTGGTGGGATAACTTCCAGATCACCACTCCCATTGAGGATGTGACATGGGTTATCTTTGAAGATGGTTTCCGTACAGATCACATCTCATCTGGAGTGATGAGCTTGAAGAAGAAGGAATGCGGCACCGCAGCGTGGCTGAATATATTGAGGAGTTCAACAATCTGGCGCGTTATGCACCAGATGAAGTTGATACTAATGCCAAGAGGAAAGAGAAGTTCCTCGAAGGATTGAATGATGAACTGAATCTGCAATTATCTGTGGCCTATGTCCCCACCTATCAATCTCTTTGTGACAAGGATGCCATCTTGGAGAGCAAGATGAAGCAGGTTGAAAGCAGAAAGAGGAAACACAACTCTGACAAGCACAGCTCGGGATCGTCTCACAAGCGTTCCCATTATGATGATAGTGGGAGTTCCGGATCCCACAAGCATGGAAAGTATAACAGCCACCACAACCACAACCGTTATCATGACAACAAGCATCACCGTAGTCATGACAATGACAAGTACAAGAATCACAAGAGTGGATACAAGAACCACCACAATGGAAGTGGAAGTGGTAGTGGAAGCCAGCCTGTCAAGAAGGATCTTAGTTAGGTTGAATGTTTCAAGTGCAAGAAGATGGGGCATTATGCAAATGAATGCCCAGAAAAGAAAGTTGAGGGACCCAACAAGCCCAACCCTTTTCAGAAGGGACAAGTGAACCACATCAATGTGGAAGAAATCTATGAGGAGTTCGATGCTGTGGCTGGTAAGTTCAAACTCAATTCTATTCCAGCACTTTTTCTTTTTGATACTAGTGCATCACATTCATTCATATCAAAAGAATTTGTTGATAGAAATGGGTTTCCAACTGAAAACATTGGGTGTCCAATAAAAGTAAGTTCTCCCGGTGGAGATATGATAGTAAGTCTTGGATGCCGTGATCTAGTAATAGAGTTTGGAAAACATAAGTTTCCAGTGAGTCTGATAATCCTAGATTCCCAAGGACTGGATGTAATTTTGGGAATGGATTGGGTGTCCAAGTATGAAGGAGTACTAGATTGTGCTAACCGTACAGTCGCCCTCACAACCCCGGAAAAGAAACAGATAAGATTCAAGTCTAACTTTGAATCAAAAGGGAGTAAGCTAAATTCTCTTAAGGGGGTTAGCATAGACAGTGTGCCAATTGTGAGTG
Source organism: Avena insularis (assembly GCA_023614405.1). Taxonomy (NCBI): domain Eukaryota; kingdom Viridiplantae; phylum Streptophyta; class Magnoliopsida; order Poales; family Poaceae; genus Avena; species Avena insularis. The sequence continues at coordinate 58,165,589 of CM042691.1, read as the reverse complement.
AACATCCGGATTTGTTTCTGTAAGAATTGTCGGGAATGCCGCAAGATAGAGATGTGGAATTTCTAATTGATTTGCTACCAGGATCAGGACCAATAGCAAAGAGACCATACAAGATGTCAGTTGATGAGTTGAAAGAACTCAAGAAACAACTTGGAGAACAGTTGCAGAAAGGATTTATTCAACCAAGTTCTTCATCTTGGGGAGCACCGGTTTTGTTTGTGGAAAAGAAAGATAGAAGTCAAAGGTTATGCATAGATTATCGTTCACTCAATGAGGTGACTATCAAGAACAAATACCTGTTGCCTAGAATCAATGACTTGTTTGATCAGTTAGAAGGAGCCTGTGTGTTCTCAAAGATTGATCTCCAGTCAGGTTATTTCCAGCTCAAGATAAGGGAACAAGACATACCTAAGATAACTTTCACCACTAGGTATGGATTGTATGAGTACATCGTGATGCCATTTTGTTTAACCAATGCACCAGCTTACTTCATGAATATGGTGAACAAGGTGTTCATGGAGTTCCTTGACAAGTTTGTTGTCGTTTTCATCGATGACATTTTGATCTACTCCAAGAGCAAAGAAGAGCATGAAGGACATTTGCATTTGATACTTGAGAACCTTAGAGAGCATAAGCTATATGCCAAATTCAGCAAGTGTGAATTTTGGTTAAATGAAGTTGGATTTCTTGGACACGTTGTGTCAGGAGATGGTGTAGCAGTTGATCCCGCTAAAGTGTCAGCTGTAACTGAATGGGAATCTCCAAAGTCAGTAAAAGAGGTTCGTAGTTTCCTTGGCTTGGCAGGATACTACAGAAGGTTCATTGAGAATTTCTCCAAGGTAGCTAAGCCAATGACAGAGTTGCTAAAGAAAGACAAGAAATTTGCTTGGACTGAAGGATGTGAGCTCAGTTTCCAAGAATTGAAGAAGAGACTAGTGACAACACCAGTCTTATGTCTGCCAGATTTGGAGAAAGATTTCCATGTGTATTGTGATGCGTCTCATCATGGATTAGGTGCAGTGCTAATGCAAGAAGGGAAAGTTGTGGCTTATGCCTCGAGACAACTGAAAACTCATGAGGTAAATTACCCTACTCATGATTTAGAGTTAGCCTCTGTTGTCCATGCACTCAAAACATGGAGACATTATCTTTTGGGAAAGCGATGTGAAGTGTTCATAGATCACAAAAGTTTGAAGTATATCTTCACCCAGAAAGAAATCAACATGAGACAAAGAAGATGGCTAGAACTCATCAAGAACTACGACTTGAGTTTGCAATATCACCCCGGTAAAGCAAATGTTGTAGCGGATCCTCTAAGCCGTAAGGTTTTTGTGAATGTCCATACTAAGGGAGAGTTGCCAGATGATCTGTGTGCCCAATTTAGAGATCTCATATTGGAGATTGTGCCTGAAGGACATCTCATGTCATTGGATGTTCAACCCACTTTGTTGGACAAAATCAAAGAAGCCCAAAAGACAAACAAGGAAATTGAAGAGATTAAGGAAAAGATTGGCAAGGGAAAAGCCAAAGGATTCCATGAAGACAAACAGGGTACTTTATGGTATGGAAAATGTATCTGTGTTCCACAAGATCCGGAGCTTCGGAAACTGATTTTACAAGAAGCGCATAACTCACCATATTCCATTCATCCGGGTAACACCAAAATGTACATCGATATGAAGGAAAGATTTTGGTGGAATAATCTCAAGAAGGACATCTCCGAACATATTGCATTGTGTGATGTATGTACTAGAGTGAAAGCGGAACATCAGAAACCAGCAGGATTGCTACAACCACTACCTATTCCTGATTGGAAGTGGGACAAGATTGGCATGGATTTCATCACTGGATTGCCAAGGACCAGGTCAGGATATGATTCTGTTTGGGTAGTAGTGGATCGCCTAACTAAAGTGGCTCATTTCATACCCGTGAAGACAACCTACACAAGTGCTATGTTGGCCAAGATATACATGAATAGGATTGTGTGTCTGCATGGGGTACCCAAGAGTATTGTGTCTGATAGGGGGACTTAGTTCAATTCTCATTTTTGGAGGAAACTACATGAGTCATTAGGAACGAGATTGGAATTCAGCACTGCTTTTCATCCTCAGACTGATGGACAGACAGAAAGGACCAACCAGATTCTCGAAGATATGTTGAGAGCATGTGCTCTAGACTATGGAGCTAGTTGGGATGAAAGTCTGCCTTACACAGAATTCTCTTAGAATAACAGCTATCAAGCTAGTATTGAGATGGCACCGTTTGAGTTTCTCTATGGGAGAAAGTGTACCACCCCATTATTATGGAATGGTGTGGGAGAAAGAAATTTGTTCGGACCGGAACTAATCAAAGAGGCTAAATAGAAAGTCAAGCTAGTTAAGGACAGACTGAAGATAGAACAATCTCGACAGAAGAGCTACGCAGATCCTAAGCATAGAGAAGTCACCTATGAAGTGAGTGATAGAGCTTATCTTAGAGTGTCAGCACTTCGTGGAGTGAAGAGATTTGGAGTCAAAGGAAAATTGGCCCCAAGATATGTTGGACCATTCAAAATTCTGAGTCGTAAAGGAGAAGTAGCTTATGAGATTGAATTGCCAGAATCATTGTCTGTCGTTCACAATGTGTTTCATGTGAGTCAGCTAAAGAAATGCCATCCAGAGATGGAAGAGACTTCTTTGAAGGATACTATACCTTTGGAGGAGGTTCAATTGGAAAGTGATCTCACTTATGAGGAAAAACCCATCAAGATTCTTTAGACTGCAAAAAGAGTTACTCGGACTAAGACTATCAAATTCTGCAAAGTTCAATGGAACCATCATTCCGAGGAAGAAGCAACATGGGAAAGAGAAGATGATCTTTGGAAAGACCACCCTCACCTATTTGCTAGCCAATCCGAATCTCGAGGGCGAGATTCACCTTAAGGGGGTTAGATTTGTAACATCCCTAAAATCATGTTTTCAAAGATTGCATATCATCCATGCATGCATAATCATTTAGGGATCAATTTCAAAGTCATTTCAAAGAAAACAGAAGCATTGAGAGTTTATTATTTTATGTAGTCAAGCATTGAACCAATGGTACTCTCTAGTGAGAGAATATTTATTTCAAACCAAGATTTGTTTCTTCATAAGTTGGTTTGGTTGAGTTCCAAAGCTTGGACAAAAATTTCTAAAACAAAATACGGTTTTAAAACCATTTTCAAATCTTGTGCTAAGGCACTGTTTATTTTAAAATTTCAAAGGAACCAAGCAAGTCTAGTGAGACAACATGGTTTTATACTCAAAAATATGCAGGTCTCACTTTATAATAATCTAGAAAGTTTTGGAATTCAAACGCATTTGAATTCATTTGAAAAGGTTTCCTAGAAATCGAATTAGAAAAAGAAAAAGGTTAAGAAAACAGAACTGGGCCAGGCGCTACCCATTCGGCCCAGCAACCAAAGAAGCCCACCTCGGGTACCCCCTTCCTCTCTGTTTCTCACCTCGCAGCCACCCACCAATGACCCGACCCTACCTTGCCCGTCGTCGTCCCTAATCAAGCAGGCGCCCGGCAGCCGCCAGAATTCCTCGCCAGATTAAGCCCGCTTAATTCCCATTGAATCTGAGAGTAATCCCGCCCGCTCGCTACTTATTCCCTCTTCACCACGGCCATTTCCCCTCACCCCACTCGCTCCGCCACCAGGCTGCCTCAATTTATCGTATCGCGCCAGATGTAACCAGCTCCGCGATCGATTCGGTAAGACCAGGCGCCTTTGCCTCTGCTTCAAACGAGCGTGACTAGCATGTTTTGGCGCATCTCCTAATACCTTTCTTTTGCCTTCTCATGACCCAGGTCGTCGCCTCCGTCCACCTATGCAAGCAACAGAGCCGCCGCTCAACTCCGACGAGGAATACCGGTAACCTCCGAGCGCCCCTTGCTTCCTCTTTGACACTGTCGTGTTCGCCACAACCTTGTGCATCCTCTGACACCACTGGTTCGTGCTAGGGAGATCCACATCATCGGCAACAGCTCCATCCGCTAACACCCGACGCTGCCAGCAACTCCGACGAGGTCTTGCCGCTGAACCCGTGCGCCCCTGTCTCTCCCTCGACCACCTTGAGCTTCACTGCATTCCCGCGAACACGGTAAGCATCTTCACTCCTCCCTGCGCGATCTAAATCTCCGGCAACCTCTCGACAGAAAGGCCGCCACACTTGCCGCCCATCTTTGGTCAAGATGCTTAGCGTACCGTAGGATCTAGATCCAGCGCTTATGATTAGATCTGTAGCGAAGCGGTATGTGTCGATCTGGACCGTGCGTGTTAAGTTAGATCTAACGGCCCGCGAGTGTGATCCGGTGCGAAATGGTATCAACCAATCAGGACATGACGCTTGGCTAGTTCTTTGTTTTAAAAATCTTAATTAGATCTATTAGTGCTTCAAACTTGTAAAATTCATAACTTTTGATCCACACGTTCAAATTTTGTAAATGTTATATCATTGGAATCAAGAGAAAAAATTATATCTGTTTATGCAATGTGTTTAATGTTTTGCCTCCGTAAAAATGGTTATTTTTGCAGAGACATTTGTAGGCTTAATTTGAGTATGGAAATTATTTGAAAAATGTTTTAAAGATCAAATAAAGTTTATTTTGACTATCTTGGTCTTCTTTATGTTACAGTACTATATACTTGTCTTTTTTGGTGTAGAAAAATCATCACATGGCATTTGCATACATTCATATATTTTTGTTTGTATATTTTGTTATGTGATTTTGGTGCCATTATTTTATGTGTAGATTTTGGTGCTAATAGTGATTGTGGTTGTGAAGATTGTTGCTACTCCCCAAACTACCAAGGCAAGTGGTGCTTCTTGTTTTTATCCCTATATTTTCACCTATGCATTAGAAATATTTTGTTTAGGACTTGCATGAATATTTTGCTAAGTATCTATATGCTATGCTTGGGAAATCCTAGTAGTTGTAGAATTGTTAGAATTTCCTCTAAGTTAAGATGCTTACCGTTTCCATGCTTAGCCTAGCTAATAGCAACCAAGGTTGGATTATGTATTCATGCTATGTGAAATATTTCTAAGTCATTGACTTGTGTTTTTGCTTAATAAAACAACTAAGTGAATGAAACACCTAGGTGGAATGGAAAGAATGGTTTGTGTTGAGTGGTTACACAAGGCCCATTTCTATGGTTTACCTTGTGTATCTCACTTGTGGAAAGCCACCCAGGAACAAAGGGATTTGAGATGCCAAATGTTTAGAAGCTTCTAGTGCAGCCACCTGGCATTATGGGCTCTGCCTAGATCACATAGGTTGAAATAACTTAGCAATTTGGAAAGTTAGTGGTAGTAGGATGATAGGTTTGGAGCGCGTCCATTTGGTCTAAGGGAAGGCTTCTGAAAGGTCCTTTCTTGATGAAAATCAAGTCTTGTGGGGAAAGTGCACAACCTCTACAGATGGAAGAACCTAAGTACTTAGCCATGTCCCTGGTACTGGACAACTTGAGCATCAAGACATGGAAGCTATCAAGAATCTCCTCATCCCAATTTTCTAAGTTAAAACTTGTGGTTAAACAAGGGTGAAGGTTCACCAATTTCTATTGGTGTTTCCTTGGGAAAATTTTATCAAAGAAAAACTTAGTGTTTTCAACTGATAGGAAAAACCTATTTTGAGCAAAGCAAGCCTAAGCTACACTTAGCCAAATTCATGTAGTATCTAGATGCTAAAATTCTACTAAGGTATCACTTGCCAATACTATTCCAATGTATTGACCCACTATGGCTATTACTTGTGATGTTTCAGGTTATTCTGATGATGATTAGGGGTTATGAGTCTACACTCAACATGCTTGCCTGTGGCATATGAAGATGAAGACATATTTATATTGTTATGGTTAAACTCTTGTATTGGGCCTATGGCCATGGAGTTGTAAAAGACTATGTTGTCTCTGGAATGATGTAATAATGATCTTTGTTTCTGTGTACTTCGTCTTAAACTTTGGATGCTAGCATTGATCCAGGGACTAGAATTACAATCACAGGTATCTTTACCTTTATAAAGGTGGGATCTTACATAAATAGTCCACATGTTCCATGAACAAGAGACCGTTGTTTTCTCCCTTGTAGAAACATCACATCTAGAACCGAAGAGATTTCTGTCACTTCCCTTGGAAACTAGAGGCATGAACCCACTATCAAGCATAAATACCCCCTCTTGGAGTCACTAGCAACTACTTGGCAAAGATAGCTACTAACAATAGAGAGCATGCAAGATCACAAACAATACAGACATGATAGAATCATAAAGACAAAACCATTAATCAAACCAACATAATAATCTCAATATCCATCGGATCCCCGCAAAAACAACATGCATGATTACAAATAATAGATCTTGATCATGAACGGAGCTCACAAGATCTATACATGAAAGCACAAAAGAGGAGATACAACCATCTAGCTACTACATGGACCCATAGTCCAAGGTGGAACTACTCACGCATCATATCGGAGACAAGGCCTCCGGGATGATCTCCCCTTGGGCAGGGTGCCGGGAAGAACTTCAGATCCCCCCGACCTAGGGACGATGGTGGAAGCGGCTACAGACGGTTTCGTGGAGATTTGATCGGGTACTCAGGGTTTCTGCATCGGGGGCTTCTTATAGGTGAAGGGGGAGACCGAGGAGGCGGCTAGGGTTGGCAAACACTAGCCAGGAGTGGGGCTGGGCCCACCCACGCCTGGGGTGGGTCTGACCCCCTGGCTGGCCCCTCCGCTCTCCTTTGGACTTCTTGTTCCCCACGGAAAGTAAGCATCTGGCACTATTGCAATTCCAATTCCGAGAATATTTCTTTACTAACTTTTCTAAAACCAAAAACAGAAGAAAACAAGAATCTGGCACTGTTGCAACTTGTTAGTAGGTTATTACCAGAAAACATGTAAAAAGCTCCTCAAAGTGTGGACAAGTAAAGCAAAGTAGATACTAAACAAGCATGGAGCATCAAAAATTATAGATACGTTTCCAACGTATCAAGATCCCCAAGATTAACTCATGCTCGTCCTCGAGTAGGTAAGTGATAAACATAATAAATTTTGAGGTGACATGCACCCTCACAATAAAGATCCAACCATTTGCAAGCATTGAAAACTGGGATCAAAGAACTCTAAACATGTGCATGAAAGATGGAGTTCTAACAATAGGACATAGTAACTATGCATGCAACATGACAAGCTACAAACAAAGATCATGAATAACATGCATTGAAAAACGTTTGTTTGTTTCACATGCAGAAAACATAGCATAGTGGCAATCAGCATGTCCCTCATAGAGTAGAAAATAGATGCATAGGACACCTGCAAAGTTCACAAGGGTGACTAGAAACAAGTAGCACAAGACAAGTAATAACACAATATGCATCAATTAATAAGCTTTGGAACACTACACACAGAATGACAACTATGCTCTCTTAATGGTGCCTAAAGGTAGAAGGTGGAGACTCAATAATGGTGGAAGAAAGGCCTTTTTGTAAAGGAAGCAGGGATTACAAGTTTCAAAAAGAGCTTCCAAAAATAATGGTACTTGTTAGCTTTCAGTCCTCATTGCCCCTATCATAAGCATCTTGAAGTGGTTAAGGTTAAAGTGGCAAAGCTGGAGTATATGCTTGACGAAGTATAAGCTGGCAATCTCAAGTCCCTTGAATACGAGGTCACACCTCATGCATACTCAAATTTTGGTCTAGGTAAGTTCTTGTCACTGTAAGTATTTGCATATCATTGAGAACCGCTAACGGGGTACCCCTTGCACATGGTACAGGAGCTTTACCATAACCAAAATGACAAGGCAAGCAGACAATGAGCATCTCAGCAATCTTTTTATTTACCAAATGCATAGATTTTTATTGAGGATGCTACATAGATAGCTCATTATGGTGATGCTGCAAGTTTCCACCATTATTAGGCATGGCTTAGGCTAGCGGCCCAGGCGTTTCTCTAACACAGGATACAAACTCCATGGACTTACAAGTTCCCTCTTTATTTCACACCGGTGACATCCATAGACAAAAGAACATGATATCAGCTGAGTACAACAAGGTACAAGTGCAATGTTGAAAACGTTCCCCGTGACAGCACGGTTCTGCTAATTCCAACTTATAAGTGCAAGCATATACAACAAAGTTGTCACAATGGTTCAAGTTTATTAGGGGCAAAGAATAAAGTGTGCCATCAAGTTTGTGAGTGCTTTAATCACTATGTTTTCACATAACAAAATAGTTTTTAATTGGAAGATAGTTGAAAACAAGAATATACTTGGAACGGTGTAACACACCATGCATAGGAATTTATAGTGGATACTTTGGAATAACTTGGTTTCTTGGGAGTTGGAGGCATGAGTAGAACTTACTCATACAAGTGGATGCTAGCAAAACACTGGGAGCAACCAACTAAGAGAGCAATAATGGCCAAAATCATGAAGTGAAACAATGCAAACTAATCAAAGCAAAGAATGGTACTACAAGTCAAGGACTAAATGATCGTAGAGGCTATGGTGACTTATCATAGTAATAACATGGTGTGAGCATGTGCCAAGTCAACCCAAGCAAAACATCAAAGGAGAATACCACAATACTATGCTTTTGCATGCTAAAACAACGCATAATTTCTTCAAGGCACACTAAGTAATTCCAATTGTTTGGAACAAGACATGCTACAACAATAATCACTAAGCATAATGTGAAAACAACACCTATCATGTCAAAGTCTAAGTCACAGTCAATGCAAGCTCCTCTTGCACTTACAAGCAAGAACTTACCACTCCTTTCCAACACCAAGCAACTTATTTGTAAAACAACAGAGTGAGAATGGGGGTCCAAACTACTCAAGCAAACTAAACAAACTAAGCAAAGAAGACAAAAACTAAGACGCTCCAAGAACAACACAACTGTGCATGAAACAATAAAAATGAAGTGTCTAGACATACCTGAGCTTTCTATTGATGAAGAAGGGGATGCCTTGGGCATCCCCAAGCTTTGACGCTTGTAACTCTTGGATATTTCTTGGGGTGACAACATGGTGGCATACCCAAGATTGAACTTTTGTCCATTCTTCATCTCATTGCATCATTCTCTCTCTACACCTGAAATTGTTTTCTTCGCACAATCTTCATTAGCAACATTAGCTTATTCAAAAGATATTAGACCTCTGGCAAAGCTTTGGAACAGCAAGGCTTTTCACTAGAAACAAAAGCTACTGTAGCAACTCCTTCAAAAAGCTCAATTCACCTAAAGAGAACTCAAAAAGGAATCAATAAGAAGCAAATGCAAATAATGACAGAAATCTGTCAAAACAGACCAGCAGGTAGAAACCGATTTTTTCGAACATCTTCTGTTGCTCAAATCAAAAAGTGCTGAACTAACGAAAGTTAGCTAACATACTGGGGGATATATTCGTAAATTGTTAGCTAAATATGTGTTACAGAGACTCCTCATAATTTTGTTGGGTGGAGGACAGAAATATATTTTGGGACAGCAACTCCCCAAATCTTACTTCCCTCTCATTAGAGGTCATTCTTGGCACAAAAAGCAAACAAAAATGATAAGGAGAGGTCATTACTGAAGTAATAACTTCCAAGGCTCAAGGAAACTCTTGGGTTATCTCCCAACAAGTATTTTTCTTTAACGCCTTTAAGTTAGGCTTGATAGTTTGAGAAGATGCTCACATAAGAAATATGAATTGAAGTAAAAGAGAGCATCAACAAGCAAATTCAAAACACATTTAAGTCTAACCCTCTTCCTATGCATCGAACTCTTGTACACAAATAAATTCACAAAGAACAAAGTGACAAGCATAGGAAGATAATACAAGAGTAACTTCAAAACTTTCAGCACATAGAGAGGTGTTTCAATACCATCAAAACTTCTACACCCATACTTTCCTCTCTCATAATAATTTTTAGTAGCATCATGAATAAACTAAACAATATAGCTATCACATAAAGAATGCTTTTCATGATCTACAAACACATAATTTCTATCAAGCTCAAAAATAGTGGTATTAAAACCTTCACAGGTTTTACCCAAAGTAGATAGTTTAAAAGGATCCACATGAACATAACATTCATCCTCCTTTGGTAAGCATGAGGGACAATCAAATAATATAAGAGGTAAAGAGTTACTCTCATTAGAAGGTAGGCATGGGTAGATAATCCATTCTTCCTTCTTTTGTTCATCACTCTCCTCCTCTTTTTCATCTAATGAGCTTCTAGTTTCAACAATTTCTTCTTCCATAGGCTACTGCAAGGCATTAGTCTCTTCCATTTGTGGAAAGCGTCTATTAAAATATTCATGAATATAGCCATTTTCTTCCTTGTAATTATCAAAGAAAAATTTAAGTATCTCATAAACCTCACATTCATAAGGTGCATCATCAGTATTTTCAAGTAAACTAGCAAGTTCAAATGCACCCTTGAAAGCAATAAATTCTTCAATTTGTTCCACATCATAAAAGTCATAATATCCTTTAGCATAAGAAGATATGGTAACATTATCATTATACTCACATTGAAAAGGCAGGTGTTTATACCTCCTACAGAAACAAGATTTATCAAAGCAATAAGTAACATTATAAGTAGAGCACAAGTCTCTAGCAATAGTATTCTACTTATCAATTTGTTCCCATAAGTGTTTCCCTTTTTGTGACAAACGGTGTTCCTTATAATAATACTTTTGTTCTTCAGTGAACTCACCTTGCCAATAAGAACTAGTTTCAAAGAAACTATCCATTGATAGAAAATATGACCAAGCAAGGCAATAACAGACCAGCAACTAGAGAAGGAACTATTTTTTTGTGTTTTTTGAATCAAGCAAGCAAACCAAACTAGACTAATATTTTTGGGTTTTTTTTGAAAAGAGGCAAAAAACCTAGAAAAATAAACAAAGGAAACTAAAAACAAAGTAAAGAGAAACGAAGTGGAGGACTCCCCTAGTGAAGACGTCCTTAGCCTCCCCAGCAACGACGCCAGAAAACTTGTTGATGGCGCCTAGTTGACGTGGGAGCTTCTTTCTTTATTCCTCAGCAATGGCGCCAGAAAGACTTAATGGTGCTCGATGTGGCACTTTGTTGATAACCCAAAGCGCAGGGTGTGAAGAGCAAGCAGCAAGTTTTCCTTCAGTTGAGACTGATGTTATCGAACCAGAAGGAGGAAGGAAACGTCACACAGGTGCTGCAAACAACGTGGACACCAGCACAACACAAACTCAAGACTTTGCCACAACGAACAGTGAGGTTGTGAAGCTCACCGGTTTGCTGTAACAAAGGATTAAACGTATTGTGTGGATGGTAATGGTTTGCAACAAGTAAACAAGTAACGGTGGAAGATGTATCAATGGTAAAGATTGGACCGGGGTGCATAGTTCACTAGAGGTGCTTTCCTTAGATAAAAACATGGCATGAATGGTAAACAAATTACAACAGGGCAATTGACAAGAACTGAGAAAGGCATAACAATGCAATTACTAGTCAGAAAGATCCTATGAGGTTGATTGGGCAATACAAAAAAATACATAGACCGCCATCCAACTACATCTAAGACTAGATGTCCACCTTCAGGTTATCATCCAAACCCCCTCCAGTATTAAGTTGCAAGCAGCAGACAAGTGCTTTAAGCAAAGTGTGTAAGGTAAATAGTCCACATGTTCCTTGAACAAGAGACCGTTGTTTTCTCCCTAGTAGCAACAACACATCTACAACCGAAGAGATTTCTGTCACTTCCCTTGGAAACTAGAGGCATGAACCCACTATCGAGCATAAATACACCCTCTTGGAGTCACTAGCAACTACTTGGACAAGATAGCTACTAACAACAGAGAGCATGCAAGATCACAAATAACACATACATGATAGAATCATAAAGACAAAACCATTAATCAAACCAACATAATAATCTCAATATCCATCGGATCCCTGCAAACACAACATGCATGATTACAAATAGATTAGATCTTGATCATGAATGGAGCTCACAAGATCTATACATGAAAGCACAAAGGAGGAGATACAACCATCTAGATACTACATGGACCCATAGTCCAAGGTGGAACTACTCATGCATCATACCGGAGAGAAGGCCTCCGGGATGATCTCCCCTCCGGCAGGGTGCGGGGAAGAACTTAAGATCCCCCCGATCTAGGGACGATGGTGGCGGCAGCTACAGACGGTTTAATGGATATTTGATTGGGTACTCAGGGTTTCTGCATCGGGGGCTTCTTATAGGAGAAGGGGGAGAGCGAGGAGGCGTCCAGGGTTGGCAAACCCTAGCCAGGCGCGGGGTTGGGCCCAGCCGCGCCTAGGATGGGCCTGGCCCCCCTGGCTGGCCCCTCCGGCTCTCCTCTGGACTTCTTGTTCCCCACGGAAAGTAATTGACTTTGACGTTTCTCCCGTACAATTCCGAGAATATTTCTTTACTAACTTTTCTGAAACCAAAAACAGCAGAAAAAAGGCATCTGGAACTGTTGCAACTTGTTAGTAGGTTAGTACCAGAAAACATGTAAAAAGCACCTCAAAGTGTGGACAAGTAAAACAAACTAGATACTAAACAAGCATGGAGCATAAAAAATTATAGATACTTTCCAACGTATCTCCCCCGATGAACCGTCCCACCTATCCCCACCATGGGGGAGGAAACCCAAGGCCCGGAGGAAATCACAACAACCCCGGCAACCCTAGAAATTTCAACCGTGGATGACCTAAGTTCAACAACAACAATGCAGCTCCCAACACCAACACTGCCCCAAGTACTGGAAGCAATGGTGTGCCTGTGGCAGCAAAGGACATGTCCCAAGTGACTTGTTATGAATGTGGAATCAAGGGTCACTACTCCAATGAGTATCCCAAGAAGATTGCCGTAGACCCCAATGCAAATGCCCCAGCTCAGCAATAGCGTCGTGTTCAGCCCGGAAGAAGGTTTGCCCCAGGGAACTCAGTCAACCGCAATGGCCGTCTCTTTCTCATGCATGCGGAAGAAGCCCAGGAAGCGCTAGATGTCGTGTTGGGTATGTTTTCTGTTAACTCATTACTTGCAAGAGTGTTGTTTGATTCTGGAGCATCGCACAAGTTTGTTTCTGAAGAATTTGCATGCACTAGTAAGATTTAACCAACCAAATTGAAGCATGTTATGATAGTTCAAATACCTGGTTCAACCACCAAAGCTAGACAAATTTGCAAAGGAATACCTATCCGAATCCATGGCACAGATCTTTATGCTAATCTAATAGTACTCGGAACTAAAGGTTTGGAAGTAGTACTAGGAATGGATTGGATATCCAAACATAAAGGATTAATTGAATGTGCCAAGAAAGCCATAACCATGACTAGTACAACATATCAGTCGAGCATGTATCTGAAACCTTGCCTCGTCAATTCAAGTGCAACAAGAGTATAGCCTAGCTAAAAATTGACCAAGTCCGGATAGTCTGTGAATACCCCGATGTATTTCCAAATGTTTTGCCCGGTATGCCCCCAGATCAGGATATCGAGTTTATCATTGAACTAATTCCTAGAACCGGACCCACAGCCCAGAGACCATATAGTATGAACCCGTTTGAACTAGTGGAACTGAAGAAGCAACTGGATTCCATGCTGGAAATAGGATTGATCCAACCAAGTGCGTCGCCATGGAGATCACTTGTATTGTTTGTGGATAAGAAAGATTGAGGTAACCGTTTATGTATGGATTATCGAAAGTTGAATGATGTCACCATCAAGAACAAGTACCCATTGCCAAAGATAGAAGACCTGTTTGACCGGTTGATTGGTGCCAAAGTGTTTTCTAAGATTGATCTTAGAACTGGTTATCATCAACTCAAGATTCACGCAGAGGATATTCCAAAGACTGCCTTTACCACCAGATATGGATTATAAGAGTATACTGTCATGTCTTTTGGATTAACCAATGCCCCCGCTTATTTCATGAACCTCATGAATAAGATTTTTATGGACTTCCTGGATAAGTTTGTCGTTGTTTTCATCGATGACATTCTAATCTATTCCAAATCATAAGAAGAACATGAGCTACACCTAAGGACCATCCTTGGAACCCTTAGGAAGCATCAGCTGTATTCCAAGTTTAGCAAATGTGAATTATGGTTACAAGAGGTAGGAGTCCTCAGACATATTGTATCAGCCGGAGGAATTATCGTCGACCCTGCAAAGGTGAAGGATGTTGAAGATTGGCAAGCCCCAACCACTCAAACCCAAGTTCGTGCATTTCTAGGATTAGCGGGATACTACCGCAAGTTCATAGAAGGATTCTTGAGTATCGCAAGGCCCATGACCCAATTGCTGAAGAAGGACAAGAAGTTTGAATGGACAGACAAGTGTGAAGCGAGTTTTCAGGAACTCAAGAGGAGATTGATTTTATCCGCAATCTTGATCATGCCGGATATCACGAAGCCCTTTGATGTGTATTGTGACGCATCCAAGATCGGTCTCGGATGTGTGTTGATGATAGAACGAAAAGTTATATCTTATCTATCTCGACAACTGAAGCAGCATGAACAGAAATACCCTACCCATGAACTTGAACTAGCAGCCGTAGTTCTAGCCCTGAAGACATGGAGGCATTATCTGATGGTAAACCGTTGTGATATATATTCAGATCACAAGAGCCTTAAGTATATATTCACTCAGAAGAAGCTGAATATGAGGCAGAGAAGATGGATTGAACTAATCAAGGACTATGATCTACATATTCACTATCACCCCGGTAAAGCCAATGTGGTAGTAGATGCCCTTAGCAGATTGTCGTGCCTCTTGAACTCCATGATTCTAAAGGAGCAACCAAGTTTGCACAAGGAGATGGAATATTTCAGAATGGAATTAGTAAGTGAAGGATTTTTGGCTAGCATAGAACTTCAACCCACTTTGATCGGCCAGGTCAAGGAGGCGCGGAAAGGAAATGCTAGTATTGACGGAATCAAACGTCGTATCGGTATATGCAAAGTACCCAGATTCACCAAGGATGAAGAAGGAGTTATGTGGTACAAAGGACGTCTCTATGTACCGGCAGATTTAGTGTTGAAAGAAGTTATTTTGAAGGAGGCCCATGATACCTTTATTCTATCCACCCCGGAGCGACAAAGATGTATCAGGATTTGAAGGAACAATTTTGGTGGCATAAGATGAAGAGAGAAATTGGAAAGTATATCGCAAAGTGTGATATTTTTCAGAGACCCGCAGGACTGTTGCAACCATTGCAGATTCCGGATTGGAAATGAGATTCAGTTGGAATGGACTTTATTACCGGTTTGCCTACTTCTAGTAGGGGAAATGACTCTATTTGGGTCATAGTTGATAGATTGTCCAAGGTAGACCATTTCTTTCCAGTCAAGACCACTTACCAGAGCTTGAAGCTAGCAGAGTTATACATCGCTAGAATCGTCAATTTGCATGGAGTCCCCAAGAACATCGTATCAGATCAAGGAACTCAACTTACCTCAAGATTCTGGAAGAAAGTCCGAGAAGGATTAGGAACCCGATTGGATTTCAGCGCAGCGTATGTAAGACCCCACCTTTATAAAGGTAAAGGTCCCTGTTATTGCAATGCTAGTGCCTGGATCAAATGCTAATATCCACAGTTTAAGATGAAGTACACATATACAAAGGTATTTATTACACCGTCATTCCAGAGATAACATAGTCTTTTACAACTCCATAGCCATAGGCTAGTACAAGAGTTCAACTTAACAAAATAAAGGAAAGTCTTCATCTTCATGTGCCACAGGCAAACATGTTGAGTGTAGACTCATAACCCTAATCCTCATCAGAGTAACCTGCAACATCACAAGTTACAGCCATAGTGGGTCAATACATTGGAATAGTACTGGCAAGTGATACCTTAGTAGAATAATAGTTTCTATCTTCTATATGAATTTGGCTAAGTGTAGCTTAGGCTTGCTTTGCTCAAAATAGGTTTTTCCTATTAGTTGAAAACACTAAGTTTTTGTTTAACAAAAACTCCCAAGGAACCACCAATAGACATTGGTGAACCTTTACCCTTGTTCAACCACAAATTTTTAACTTAGAAATTGGGATGAGGATATCCTTGATAGCTTCAATGTCTTGATGTTCAAATTGTCCGTTGCCGGGGACACGGCTAAGTACTTAGATTTTTTCCTTCTCGAGAGGTGGTGCACTTTCCCCACAAGACTCGACATGCATCGAGATGAGATCTTTCAGAAGCCTTTCCTTAGACCAAATGGATGCGTTCCAATCCTATCACCCCCTAGCACCTTCTGTCCATCTGGCTAAATTATTGCAACCTATATGATCAAGGCAGATCCCATATGCCATGTGGTTGCACTAGAAGCTTCTAAACACTAAGTATCTCAAATCCCTTTGTTCCTGGGTGGCTTTCCACAAGTGTGATACAAAAGGTAGACCATAGATATGGGCCTTGTGTAACCACTCAACATAACCCAAACATACCATTCCACCCAGGTGATTCATTCACTTAGTTGTTTTATTAAGCAAAAACACAAGTCAAAGACTTAACAATATTTTCCATGTCATGTATGTAATCCACCCTTGTTTGCTACTAGGTAGGCTAAGCATGGCAATATAAAAAGTATCTTAACTTAGAGAAAATTCTACCAAGACTACAACTACTAGGATTTCCCATAGCATAGCATATAGATACTTAGCAAAAATATCATGCAAGCCCTATACAAAATATCACTAGTGCATAGTCAAAATATTGGGACAAAAACATGAAGCACCACTTTCCTTCGTAGTTTGGGGAGTAGCAACAATCCTCAGAATCACAATGACCACTAGCACTAAAATCTACACATAAAATGATAGAACCAAATTTACATTGAAATTAATCAAGCAAAAATATATGAATGCATGCAAATGCCATGTGATGATTTTTATTAAACCAAACAAGACAAGTAAATAGTAATAAACACAAAACTAAACTTTTATAGACTAAATAGACTCAAATTAGTAATTAAAACATTTTCTAAATAATTTTTATACTCAAAATAAGCCTAAAAATGTCTCTGCATAAAATTCCATTTTTACAGAAACAAAGTACAAAACTAAGCCCATAGATGTGTATTATTTATTTTTGTGAATCCATTGATATATTTTTTGTATTTTTTGGATAAACAGAACAAAAGTTATGAATTTTACAAGTTTTAAACCAAATCTGGTTTTTAAATCAATAAACAGGCCACGCGACAGCGCCTGATTGGACGTACCGCTTCGAGGTGGATCGCGCTTCTGCGTCGTTGGATCTAATCAGATCCAACTCACCAGATCTAAAGAAAACGGTTCGCGCTCGATCTAATCTTGACTCTACGATGCAGATCTAAGGGTGCACGTTGCTTCAACCAACAAGTGGTGGCGCAAATGGCACAGACGGCGGCGACGCGGCTGATGGCGATGCTCCAGTTATTACAGAGTGGGCTAGGGGTGGTGTAGTAGCTTACCAGTGTCGTAGGGTCACGAGGAAGCTCGAGGTGGCTTCGACTGGGATGGGGGCGAGCTGATGTGGCCGTGGGAGCTCGTCGGAGTTGCGGAGAGCGTCGGGCCTTTGTAAACAACGATGGAGGCGATGACCTGGATCACCCCAGCGCAAACAAAATGCATCAGGACATGTGCAAGACAAGGCGCATAGGTTGGTTTGAAGCAGAGGCCAAGGGGCGGGCAATTCATACCAGGATTGCTCGCCGGAGTTGGTGGTTTCCTCGGGAGCTCGCAATGCTTGACGGAGCCGACGACCTGGGGCGGTACAGGACGAACCAGTGGTGTCAGAAGAAGTGAAAAGACCAGAGAAGCAATCCCGTATGAACGAGGAACAGGGGGGAGCTCGAGGCTCACCGGAATAGCTCACCGGAGTTCATCGGACAGCGGTGGTTCGAGCTCACATACAGGCAGCCTGGGAGCGTTCTGGTGCTAGGGGTTGAGGGGAAATGGTCTCAGCGGTGTGGTGTTTATGTAGCCAGAGAAGGGGCGTCAATCGCGTGGCGAATCAATGCCAATTAATCAAATTTCAATCCGGCAGTGAAGGGAAGAAACTGCAGCGGCGACCTCGTCTACGCGCGGGGTTTGGGGAAGATGACGACGACGTGGTGTTGGGGCCACTAGTCAGTGGGTGCGGGGTAGGGTTTGCGCGCGTGAGAGAGGGGGAATGGCCTGGGTGGGCTTGCTGGGACGAGAGTGGGATTGGGCTAGATAGGTGGCGCGCGTTTTTATTTTTTCTTTTCTTTTTCTGTTTGAATTTTCAGGAATCTTTTTCTACTCAAATTCAAATTAGTTTGATTTAAAATTTTCTTTGGATTTTTGTAGTGTGAAAAAAGCACACAATTGTGTATAAAACACTACTGTTTAATCATCCACACTTGATCCTTTGAAAGTAAAAATAAAACCTTGCCTTATTGATATAAATAATAGGCATATAATTGGTTTTATTTTGAATTTTGATTTGAAGATTTTTGTGCAAACCAAGAATGCTATGGATGCATGAATGAAATGCAAGCTTTTGTAATTCATGAATTTTGGGATGTTACAAATCTAAACCCCTTAAGATGAATCTTGCCCTCGAGATTCGGATTGGCTAGCAAATAGGTGTGTGTGGTCTTTCCGAAGATCATATTCTCTTTCCCATGTTGCTTCCTCTTTGGAATGATGATTCCACTGAACTTTGCAAAACTTGATAGTCTTAGTACGAGTGACTCTCTCCGCAGTCTCAAGAATCTTGATAGGTTTCTCTTCATAAGTGAGATCACTTTCCAACTGATCTTCTTACAAAGGTATAGTATCCTTCAAAGAACTCTCTTCCATCTCCGGATGGCATTTCTTAAACTGACTTACGTGAAACACATTGTGAACTACAGATAGTGATTCAAGCAAGTCAATATCATAAGCCACTTCTCCTTTGCGACTCAGAATCTTGAATGGTCCAACATACCTTGGTGCCAATTTTCCTTTCACTCCAAATCTCTTCACTCTTCGAAGTGGTGAGACTCTAAGATAAGCTCTATCACCTACCTCATAGGTGACTTCTCTATGCTTTGGATCTGCATAGCTCTTTTGTGAGGACTGTGCTATCTTCAATCTGTCCTTTACCAACTTGACTTTCTCTTTAGCTTCCTTGGTTAGTTCTGGCCCGAACAAATTTCTTTCTCCGACACCACTCCATAACAATGGTGTAGTACACTTTCTTCCATAGAGAAATTCGAATGGTGCCATCTCAATACTGGCTTGATAGCTGTTGTTGTAATAGAATTCTGTGTAAGGAAGACTTTCATCCCAACTAGCACCATAGTCTAGGTCACAAGCCCTTAACATGTCCTCTAGAATTTGGTTGGTCCTTTCTGTCTGTCCATCGGTTTGAGGATGAAAGGCAATGTTGAATTCTAATCTCGTTCCCAATGACTCATGCACTTGTCGCCAAACATGCGAAGTGAATTGAGTTCCTCTATCCGACACAATACTCTTGGGTACTCCATGCAGACACACAATCCTATTCATATAAATCTTGGCTAATTTAGCACTCGTATAGGTTGTCTTCACGGGTATGAAATGTGCCACTTTAGTTAGGCGATCTACCACGACCCAAATGGAATCGTATTCTGATCTAGTCCTTGGCAGTCCGGTGATGAAATCCATACAAATCTTATCCCACTTCCAATCAGGAATAGGTAGTGGTTGTAACAATCCTGCTAGTTTCTGATGTTCCGCTTTCACTCTACTACACACATCACACAAAGCAATATGTTCAGCGATGTCCTTCTTGAGATTATCCCACCAAAATCTTTCCTTCACATCCATATACATTTAGGTGTTACCCGAATGTATGGAATACGGTGAGTTGTGTGCTTCTTGTAAAATTAGTTTCCGAAGCTCCGGATCTTGTGGAATACAGATACGTTTCCAATACCATAAAGTACCATGTTCGTCTTCATGGAATCCTTTGGCTTTCCCTTTGCTAATTTTTCCCTTAATCTCTGCAATTTCCTTGTCCATTTTTTGGGCTTCCCTAATTTTGTCCAATAAGGTGGGTTGAACATCCAATGACATGAGATGTCCCTCAGGCACTATCTCCAGTCTAAGATCTTTGAATTGGGCACACAAATCATTTGGCAATCCTCCCTTAGTGAGGCCATTCACATAAACTTTACGGCTTAATGCATCCGCTACGACATGTTCTTTACCTGGGTGGTATTGCAAACTCAAGTCATAGTCTTTGATGAGTTCTAGCCATCTTCTCTGTCTCATGTTGATTTCTTTCTGACTGAAGATATATTTCATACTCTTGTGATCTGTGAACACTTCACAACGTTTTCCCAAAAGATAATGTCTCCATGTTTTGAGTGTATGTACAATAAAGGCTAACTCTAAGTCATGAGTAGGGTAATTCACTTCATGAGTTTTGAGTTGTCTCGAGGCATAAGCCACAACTTTCCCTTCTTGCATCAAGACTCCACCTAATCCTTGGTGAGATGCATCACAATATACTTGGAAATCCTTCTCCAAATCTGGAAGACATAAGACTATTGTTGTCACTAGTCTCTTCTTCAACTCTTGGAAACTGAGTTCACATCCTTCAGTCCAATCAAATTTCTTGTCTTTTTTAAGTAATTCCGTCATTGGCTTAGCTACCTTTGAGAAATTCTCAATGAATCTTCTACAGTATCCTGCCAAACCGAGGAAACTACGTACTTCTTTCACTGACTTATGAGATTCCCACTCAGTTACAGCTAACACTTTTGTGGGATCAATACCTACACCATCCCCTGACACAATATGATCGAGAAATCCCACTTCATTCAACCAGAATTCACACTTGCTGAATTTGGCATACAACGTATGCTCCCTAAGCTTCTCAAGTATCAAACGCAAATGCTCTTCATGCTCTTGTTTGCTCTTGGAGTAGATCAAAATGTCATTGATAAATACGACAACGAACTTGTCAAGAAATTCCATGAACACCTTGTTCGTCATATTCATGAAGTAGGCTGGTGCATTTATCAAACCAAATGGCATCACGGTGTACTCATACAAACCATACCTAGTGGTGAAAGTAGTTTTAGGTTTGTCTTGTTCCCTGATCTTTAGCTGAAAGTAGCCTGACAAGAGATCAATCTTTGAGAACACTCGGGCTCCTTCTAGCTGATCAAACAGATCATTGATTCTAGGCAAAGGATACTTGTTCTTGATAGTTACCTTGTTGAGTGAACGGTAATCTATGCATAACCTTTGGCTTCTATCCTTCTTTTCAACAAACAGAACTGGTGCACCCCAAGACAAAGAACTTGGTTGAATAAATCATTTTTGTAACTGTTCTCCAAGTTGTTTCTTGATTTCCTTCAACGCATCAACTAACATCTTGTAAGGTTTCTTTGCTATTGGTCTAGATCCTGGCAGTAATTCAATCAGGAACTCACCATCTCTATCTGGTGGCATTCTAGACAATTCCTCCGGAAACACATCCGGATACTCTCTCACAATTAGCACACTGTCTATGCTAACCCCCTTAAGAGAATTTAGCTTACTCCCTTTAGATTCAAAATTAGACTTGAATCTAATCCGTTTCTTATCTGGGGTTGTTAGTGTGACAATACGATTGGAACAATCTAGTACTCCTTCGTACTTAGTCATCCAATCCATTCCCAAAATTACACCCAATCCTTGGGAATCTAGGATTATCAAACTAATGGGAAACTTATACTTCCCAAATTCTTTCACTAGATCATGACATCCAAAGTTCACTACCATTTCTCCATCGGGAGATCTAACTTTTATAGGACACCCAATAGTTTCAACTCGAAGTACATTTTTATCAACAATTCTCTTGATATGAATGAATGCGATGCGCCAGTATAAAAAAGAACAAGTGCTGGAAAAGAATTGAGCTTGAACTTACCAGCAACAGCATCAGACTCTTCATATATGTGACACCCCCGGGACCAGGGCTAAACAAATCACAGACCTTCGTATGAAATAAGCTTAACCTTGAGCTCGAGAATATCCAGTGAAGAATCAGTAACAAGGCAGTGACCCTACGACACAAAAATTTATTACAGCAAGCTCATAACTGAGCAGAGAACCAAATTATTACAAGCAGAGGTCACTGACCACAAACATCAAACAACGAAAGGCAGATTATGCTGTTAAGTATATCAAACTTAACAAATGGCCTAAGAGGCCTGAAGCATAACGATGATGTCCCAGCCCATAGTTTCCAGGCTGCCGGCCGGGAACCCCAAGCAATTTGTCGACGTCGATGTAGTACCAAACTGATCTTCAGGGAAAACTTACTCTGCCGAAAGTATCAACAAAGCAAGGGTGAGTACAGGGTGTACTCCGCAAGACTTATGGCTGGTGGAGTTGTTTTGCATAAAGCCATCTTTTGTTTATAAAACAAGAGGGAGAAGAAACTCGTCTATTCAGAATATTTTAAAAGGGGATAAGAGAGTGACATCTCCAAAGTATTGATCATCATCTTTTGATATCCACCAATCTTCATCATCTGGACAAGGATCACCCCTCGTACCCATGAGGAAGCATCCTTAAGCACACATTGATCTACAGGGGTGTACAAATTTTAAGATTAGGTTCAAGTTCTCTATGATCTTAGAATCTGGTCGCCAAGCATTCATAACCGTGAACACGGCTTTTCGAAAATATTATTACTCTGCAGGGGTGTACAAATTTACCCACACGTACTAACCTTCTCTTAATGCCACTAGTAATAGCCCTCTTCCTTGGAAGGCCGGCAGAGGGTGGTTAGACACGACCTTTACCTTGCCTTCGCCGAGACCATGAGTCATGCAGTAACTATTGTTCCGCCATAACGGGTCAAATCCCGAAGCCGATACTTAAAGATGTGAGGCGAGGTTGGTTAACAGGGGCGCCATCTACCCCTAGCAACCCGGTCCACGCTTACCTACCTATTATGAATGCACCTGCACCCGACAAATCTTTCAAACGGTTTTCTATGCATATGTCGAATGGAACGCCCGAACTATGTGACTCATCGAATCTACTAGGCAAGTTAGTTAGTCATGAGGTTGTCCAGGCCCTGTGTGGTTGCACGCTCGTCTTGGTTCCAAAGGAAAGAACTCAGGTCCTAGTGGTGGCGAGCATGGGACTAGAAAAACCACATCCCATCGTGGCTTCCCATACAAGCCTTAGCATGTTTAACTCATATCACCTCTGATATCATCTCATCACGTTCTCCTGTCATACTAGATTATCTGCATCTGATACATCATCTGGATGGACCAGACTGACAGCTATGCATGGCTAAGCAGACACATATAATAGCTCTAGCGGTGCACACAAGCCAAACCTAGTTATGCTAGGAGCAGTGGATCAGGTAATATAAGCTCAAAGGGAGTAATGCAATAGATATGATATTGTATCTATCGATAAAAGACCACAGTAGAATCGTATGCATCATGGAAGAAATAGAAATGCTTTCGAAAACATAGGATTATATCATGGTGGGGCTATGCTTGCCTTTGCCAGTTGATAGCAGATAAGCAGATCTTCGGGAGCCTTGTAATTGACTTGATTATAGTTGGTCAAGCATTGTTCGCAATCATATTCTTCGATCTTCGATGGTCTTAATCTCGGTCTTCGATCTCGATCTCGATATCGTATTCTACCGGAGAGAAGCAAACACCGGAGAGAAAAGAGGAACAATCAACAATGGCATCGATGCAATGCTCAAGCAAGGATCATGATATGACAAGTTAATTTGCTTTGAAATGTAACCCTAAGGCATGCTCGACAACTTAATCGGGGTTCCGAGGGGTAGAAACCCTAACTCGGGAAAAACTCCGGAATCACCAATTGGGGTTACTAGGGTGTTCTAATTAAACTTGCTATGAAAATTATTGTACAATGCATGATTATAGATTAGATAGTTAGGTTTCATTTTTCTGAACATTTTGATATATTATTCATATTTTTCTGACTTATAAATAATAAGTTATTGAATTTACAGTATTTAAATCATTTTCTGGAATTATAAATCAATTTAAAAAGGTTTATTGCGTCAGCAGAGGCATTTAAACTTTTTGCACCACTACTAGGCCTAGCCACTGTGACTGACCAGTGGGGCTCTGGCCACCTCAGCACGCCATGCAAGGAATAGGGACCGGGGGCTGGTTGGGGTGTTTCCACCAAGGCAGTGCCTATCCACTAGGGCTGGCAGGTGGGGCCGAGGCCACGTCGTCATGCCACGCAGGCGCCACATGGACCTCACCGGAGAGCGGCCAGACGACGGCGCGGGAGAGAAATTGATGGCGAACAGGGAAGTGAGAAGGGGCGGGTTCGAACGAGCTCATCGCGGGGAACCTAATCCTGGCGGCGCCGCTACGGGATGGTCGTCGGGGCGGCAAGCACAGCGAGCGGCGGTGGCGGGGCTTGCCGGTGACCGGCGTGCGGCGCACACAACAAGCGAGAGGAAGAACTGAAGGTGCCTTGAGCACCTGGGGCTCACCCTGGGGAGGTTGGCGATGTCGATCTAGCCGGAGGAGGTCGGAGTCGGCGGTAATGGACACGACGGAGAGCGTCGGGCTCAGGGAAGACGGAGGCGATGCGGGCGACTCCGGGCGCCCCTGCTCGATTCCTCTGGCGAGGAGGATCGGCATGGTGCGGCGGTGCTTCCTGTGTGCTCAAGACAGCGAGGGGAGGCTGGAGTTGGTGGGGCACCGGCGATCGTTGCAGCTAGGGCTTCGGCTTCGCGCGAGAGAGGAGAGAGGGAGGTCGGGGAATAGAGGGGGTGGATGGGGATGAGCGGGGCGTCGACGTGGTGACCTTATCCTTCCCGAGCAAGCGATGGACGGTGGGGAGCAGGCGGCGGCCATCGACGGCATCGCTGGCGACAGAGAGGAGTCTGCCTGGGAGGTGGAAGACGATGAAACAAGGGCAAAGGGGTACGGGCCAGGGATGGGCCGCTGCTGGGCCGGGGTGGGCTGCAGCAAAGGCTGCAGAGAGGGAAGAGGGAATGGGCTGCGGCATGGGAAGCTGTTGCTGCATTTTTTTTCTTTCCGGAAACATTTTCTATTTTTTGTTTTCAAATCTGTTTTTGTATTTTGAATTCAAATACTGTTTGGATCCATTTCAAAAATACCAGAAACTTTGTAAATCTATATAAAATAGTATGGCGCCCTTTAACAAGTTGGGCTCCATTTATTTGGTATTTTTTCAAATTCAAACAATTTTGAATGCTTTTCAAATAGAGAGGAAAGGATTAGGGTTTAGGGTTTGATTTATTTCTTCAATGCACAATTTTAAGACATGATGCTCATGATGCACAAAACAAACCCTAAAATGGATTAACTAGTTACTGGTGTGTTACAGCTCTATCCCCCTTACGAGAATCTCGACCCGAGATTCCAAAGGTAGGAAAAGATACAGAGGGAGAAAGAAACAGGGCCATTCTAAAGATAAGAGGGAAACACACTAAACAACACACGGAGTATCTCATGGTCAACTCATGGATGGAGTGTTCTGAAACAACTCTGAGATGACAACATGAAACACGTAAGGGTAACAGAGGAAACAAGAGGAGAAGGTTTCAAGTCGTTAGATAGATGGTTTTCGTAGGAATTGAGACCATGGAACTTACAGGATGTTTTGAAGCTTCTAGAGAAGAAAGCTTCCAACAGAAAGAACATGACCACAGACTTTGATAGAGAACCTTTACTAAATGGCTTAAGTAGAGATTTTAGGTTGCAGAGATTTGGATCAACAAAACCAAGCTGTTGAACTACTTTTGAAATATAGGAGTCACTCTTTCATTCAACAGAAGGCCAAGACAAAATGGTGTTTTGGTGGAGAGGACTCGTAAGAGTCACAAAGACATGTAACAAGAGAAACTTCCGATTACCAGAATCATAGTCACTCTTAAACATGGTTGAGAAGATGAAGGAAACTCTTTATTCATCTAGGTATACCAAAATCTTTGCCAAAGATCATGGTATCACTTTACACCAACAGATGAGTAGGTGAGAAGATTCCTGATGACAAGAGAAGAAAGTAACTTCATTCTCAGACTTCAATTGCTTGGCACAACAAGACGCTTGCCAACATAAAGGGTATGGAGGATTGACCGAGAGACATTTAGCAACACTACTTTAAATGTTCTCCTTGATGTTCGAGAAATCAAACACCAAGTAAAGGTCAGACTTCGGATACAAAGGAACCATGAGCATAACTCCTATAATAATTCATGGAAGATGCCTCATGAAGAGTGGTTGTTGTTGTTGATTCAAGATATTATGACAAGAGGTCTTTCCGGCTAAGTGTGTCAACCATTACATCATTATTGCCAGATTCACAAAGAGACCTATGTCAAAACCTTGAGGAACACCAACCATCATTGTTGCTTGAGATTCAGCTTTGGTTAGGTGAAATGATATTTCAGACTCAGCATGTCCGAATAGAAAGTTTGCAACATTTACCGCAAATGTAAAGGTACTAGATTCTCAAGATAGGGAATATAGT
This sequence comes from Avena insularis, assembly GCA_023614405.1. NCBI lineage: Eukaryota > Viridiplantae > Streptophyta > Magnoliopsida > Poales > Poaceae > Avena > Avena insularis. Next base: position 58,139,085 of record CM042691.1, on the reverse strand, counting down.
GTAAAGCTCCAAGAGACTGAGCTAGATTGCTATACCCATGTATTCAGCAATTTGTCGGAAGAAAAATGCATACATATAAAGTACTAACAATAAGACACACATGTATCCTTGAGGAAAGGAATATAAATCTTCTCAAATCCACGGCGACAACTTTCATCATTTGCACGTGAACCGGAGAAGGTCACTTCTAACATCTAGAACTCATACTTCGAAATGACCGGAGAAGGTTCTCGAAATTTTCCAACATTAATGCCAAATGTCCCATATGAATCTAACTTAGCATAGAGTAGATGAGGATGTCATTGATGGACTCAGCAACAAACTTATCAAGACACTCCAAGAATATGTTGTATAACAAGGCAAGAGTATTGGTCAGACCAAAGACATGAAGATGTAATCGAGTGAAACACCACAAGAAGGAACATCATCAATATAGTCCTTGGAACTGAGTTTGATTTGACGATAACACAAATCAAATCAAAGGTGGGGGAAGATAACATATCCACAAAGGAAATACTATCTTTCTTCAAAACGAACAAAACTAGACATCCCTTTAAAGAGGAACTGAGTCGGTTAGAACTTTTGTCTTACAACTCTCCAAGTTGTTGTTTAAGGTCGACCAACTAGTTCAGGGGTATCCAGTACAGATCCTTGGAGAAAGGAGTAGTTCAGTGAACTTGCTTGCTCAAGAACTTGACAACGCGGTCATGTGGCAACATGGAGATACTTCTAGTAGACATCTAGGATATCACGAACCACCAATATGTCACTTAGTTCAAGAGGAAACTTTCTTTGTCAGGCAAGAAGACATAGTCTCAGAGTTTCGGCATAAGCCTAACTCTTTGACTGAAAAGAGTGCACCTGGATAATGGACTTGGTAGAACAATCAAACTTCACATAGTGATAGGATTAACCAATCACACTAAGTATGACTCAAACGTCCTTAGATTTCAAAACAATAATAATTTCTTAGAATCTCAGATGGCCACATTGTTACGCACACGCATCACTCACGAGCGCGAAAGCATCACTTCATTAAGGGGTCATGGAACTTAGGACGACCTCTTAGTATGAAAGAGTGTGGTACTTTAAGGTAGAACAGATAGAAGCTAATCAATGCCTCTTAATCTGCAGATTACAACACTTTGACCTGGTCCTGAATATGACGAGGTACTGGAGTTTGTTTCTCCTAGACATTCCGAAATGGTTTGTCTTGACAAACCACAAGAGTATCTTGCATCGGAAGACACCAATGCACATTTACTACTTGGCTACCAAATGGTAGACAAAGGTCGGAAAACAACAAGGGAAAAGGAACATGCTCAGGATAGAATCCCAAGATGTGGATGCATAAATCAACAATATTCCGAAAACCAATGCAAAGAAAAGTAAGGTGTGGCAGAGTCACGAATAGAGATATGAGGCTCTCGAGGAGTACTCTTGTCGTGATCTATTTGGTTCCATTAAAGAACATATGCCAAAGCATGTGGTAGGGAAGTCCTTTATTTGTCAGAATTCAATCTCGACAAAGACCACAAGCTTAAAAGATAGAATTATAATACAAGCCATCCTGAGGTAATGTGTGAACATTAACGGCAGGGATCAAAGGAATGGATCTTGGGTTAAAGGTCGGCTTCATGTACAAGATTCACAACACCAGAATCCAGCACAATCAGGGATCTTAGGTTCAAATCCAAGGGTTAAAACCCAAAGAAAGGAGTAACTACTACTTGAGTGACTTAGTGTACACTGCAAGACAGTAATCACGAGGTAGCTTCCAAAAGAAGAAACATCTTCTGAAGTACCAAACGAACAAAAAGGGGGCACACGAGGCGAAAGGAAACCTCGAAGCCTAGAACAGAATACTGAAGATCCAACAATATAATATTGTGGGTCCAAAGGATAGAGAGATCATGATAGAAAGGGAATCTCTCAGATGAACAAGAGCAAAGGGAACCAAGGAATTCACAACACACACAACTCTAGAGAACTCAACACTAGGTCAAGTGGCTTAGAAACGACATGCCAAGAAGGCACCTAAGTTTTGAAAGCCTAGAAGAGATATCAAAACTTTTCCAAAGTCAACACAAGATAAGAAAAACCAGAGTTAGAGCGAATCTGGATAAGGAGAAAAGAAGCATACTAGAGTTTTCGCAAATACTTTTCATCTTTGAAAATAGTTTTCACAAGCACTAGACTCAACATCGACCAATAGCAAGGTTTTCCTACGGTCGGTACTGCTCTGATACCAAGAACTATGACACCCCCAGAACCAGGGCTAAACAAATCACAGACCTCCGTCTGAAATAAGCTTAACCTTGAGCTTGAGAATATCCAGTGAAGAATCGGTAACAAGGCAGTGACCCTACGACACAAAAATTTATTACAGCAAGCTCATAACTAAGAAGAGAACCAAATTATTACAAGAAGAGGTCACTGACCATAAACATCAAACAACGGAAGACAGATTATGCTATTAAGTATAGCAAACTTAACAAATGGCCTAAGAGGCCTGAAGCATAACGATGATGTCCCAACCCATAGATACCAGGCTGCCGGCCGGGAACCCCAAGCAATTCGTCGATGTCGATGTAGTACCAAACTGATCTTCAAGAAACAGTTACTCTGCCGAAAGTATCAACAAAGCAAGGGTGAGTACATGGTGTACTCTGCAAGACTTATGGCTAGTGGAGTTGTTTTGCATAAAGCCATCTTTTGTTTATAAAACAAGAGGGAGAAGAAACTCGTCTATTCAGAATATTTTAAAAGGGGATAAGAGAGCGACATCTCCAAAGTATTGATCATCATCTTTTGATATCCACCAATCTTCATCATCTGGACTAGGATCACCCCCTCGTACCCGTGAGGAAGCATCCTTAAGCACACGTTGATCTACCAAGTTTTAAGATTAGGTTCAAGTTCTCTATGATCTTAGAATCTGGTCGACAAGCGTTCATAACCGTGAACACGGGTTTTTGAGAAGATTATTACCCTGCAGGGGTGCACAACTTTACCCACACGTACTAACCTTCTCTTAATGCCACTAGTAATAGCCCTCTTCCTTGGAAGGCCGGCAGAGGGTGGTTAGACATGACCTTTACCTTGCTTTCGCAGAGACCATGAGTCACGCAATAAGTATGGTTCTGCCGTAACGGGTCAAATCCCGAAGCCGGTACTTAAAGATGTGAGGCGAGGTTGGTTAACAGGGGTGCCATATACCCCAAGCAACCTGGTCCACGCTTACCTACCTGTTATGAATGCACCTTTACCCGGCAAATCTTTCAAACGGTTTTCTATGCATATGTCAAATGCAACACCCGAACTATGTGACTCATGGAATCTACTAAGCAAGTTAGTCAGTCATGAGGTTGTCCAGGGCCAGTGTGGTTGCACGCTCGTCTTGGTTCCAAAGGCAAGAACTCGAGTCCTAGTGGTGGCGAGCATGGGACTAGAAAAACCACATCCCACCGTGGCCTCCCATACAAGCCTTAGCATGTTTAACTCATATCACCTATGATACCATCTCATCACGTTCTCCTGTCATACTAGATTCTCTACATCTAATACATCATCTGGATGGACCAGACTGACAGCTATGCATGGCTAAGCAGACACATATAATAGCTCTAGCGGTGCACACAAGCCAAACCTAGTTATGCTAGGAGCAGTGGATCAGGTAATATAAGAACAAAGGGAGTAATCCAATAGATAGGATATTCTATCTATCGATAAAAGACCACAGTAGAATCATATGCATCATGGCAGAAATATAAATGCTTTCGAAAACATAGGATTATATCATGGTGGGGCTATGATTTCCTTTGCCAGTTGATAGCAAATAAGCAGATCTTTGGGAGCCTTGTAATTGACTTGATTACAGTTGGTCAAGCATTGTTCGCCGATCTTCAATCTTCGATGGTCTTGATCTCGGTCTTCGATCTCGATCTCGATATCGTATTCTACCGGAGAGAAGCAAAAACCAAAGAGAAAAGAGGAACAAACAACAATGGCATCGATGTAATGCTCAAGGAAGGATGATGATATGACAAGTTAATTTGTTTTGAAATGTAACCCTAAGGCATGCTCGACAACTTAATCGTGGTTCCGAGGGGTAGAAACCCTAACTCGGGAAAAACTCCGGAATCACATATTGGGGTTACTAGGGTGTTCTAATTAAACTTGCTATGAAAATAATTGAACAATGCATGATTATAGCTTAGATAGCTAGATTTCATTTTTCTGAACATTTTGATATATTATTCATATTTTTCTGACTTATAAATAATAAGTTATTGAATTTACAGTATTTAAATCATTTTCTGGAATTATAAATCAATTTAAAAAGGTTTATTGCGTCAGCAGAGGCATTTAAACTTTTTGCACTGCTACTGGGCCTAGCCACTATGACTGACCAGTGGGGCTCTAGCCACCTCAGCACGCCACACAAGCAAGAGGGACCAGGGGCTGGTTGGGGTGTTTTCCACCAATGCAGTGCCTACCCACTGAGGCTGGCAGGTGGGGCCAACGCCACGTCGTCATGCCACGCAGGCGCCACGCGGACCTCATCGGAGAGCGGCCAGTCGGCGGCACGAGACGGAGATTGACGCCGAACAAGGAAGCGAGAAGGGGCGGGTTCGAACGAGCTCATCGCGGGGAACCTAATCCTGGCGGCGCTGCTACGGGATGGTCATCGGGGCGGCAAGCACAGCGAGCGGCAGTGGCGGGGCTTGCAGGTGACCGGCACGCGGTGCACACAGCAAGCGAGAGGAAGAACTAAAGGTGCCTTGAGCACCTGGGGCTCACCCTGGGGAGGTTGGCGATGTCGATCAGGCCGGAGGGGGTCAGAGTTGGCGGTAATGGACACGGCGGCGAGCGTCGGGCTCGGGGAAGACGGAGGCGATGCGGGCGACTCCAGGCGCCCCTGCTCGATTCCTCTAGCAAGGAGGATCATCAAGGTGCGGCGGTGCTTCCTGTGTGCTCAAGACAGCGAGGGGAGGCTGGAGTTGGTGGGGCGCCGGCGATCGCCGCAGCTAGGGCTTCGGCTTCGCGTGAGAGAGGAGAGACGGAGGTCGGGGAATAGAGGGGGGTGGATGGGGACGAGAGGGGTATCGAAGTGGTGACCTTATCCTTCTGGCGGACGATGGATCTATGGGAGCAAGCGGAAACACGACCAGGGGCCCCGAGACAGAGAGGAGTCTGCCTGTGAGGTGGAAGACGATGAAACAGGGGGGCAAAAGGGTACGAGCCAGGGATGGGCCACTGCTGGGCCGGGGTGGGCTGCAGCAAAGGTTGAAGAGAGGGAAGAGGGAATGGGCTGCGGCCTGGGAAGCTGTTGCTGCTTTTTTTTCTTTCCAGAAACATTTTCTATTTTTTGTTTTCAAATCTGTTTTTGTATTTTGAATTCAAATACTGTTTGGATCCATTTCAAAAATACCAGAAACTTTGTAAATCTATATAAAATAGTATGCGGCCCTTTAACAAGTTGGGCTCCATTTATTTGGTATTTTTTTCAAATTCAAACAATTTTGAACGTTTTTCAAATAGATAGGAAAGGATTAGGGTTTAGGGTTTGATTTATTTCTTCAATGCACAATTTTAAGACATGATGCTCATGATGCACAGAACAAACCCTAAAATGGATTAACTAGTTACTGGGGTGTTACAATATATTTCTTCCACATTAATGTGGTCACTGGTCCCTTTTGGAAGGGATTGGGCTTGTTGGCACCTTCAACTTTCCTTTATAGGCAATCATTAGCATAGTGCTCCATCTTCTTACACTTGAAACATTCAACCTGACTGAGATCTTTCTTTATAGGCTGACTTCCATTTCCTCTTCCACTGTGGTGGCTCTTGTGTCCACTCTTGTGGTTCTTATACTTGTCATTGTCATGACTGCGATGATGCTTGTTGTCATGATGACGGTCGTGGTTGGTGGTGGTTGTTGTACCTCCCATGTTTATGGAATCCAGAACTTCCACTATCATCATGATGGGAACGCTTGTGAGACGATCCCGAGTTGTGCTTATCAAAGCTATGCTTCCTCTTTCTGCCCTCAACCTGTTTCATCTTGTTTTCCAAGATGGTAGCCTTGTCACAAAGTGATTGATAGGTTGGGACATAGGCAATAGACAGCTGCAGGTTCAACTCATCATTAAGTCCTTCGAGGAATTTCTCCTTCCTCTTAGCATCAGTATCAACTTCATCCAGTGCATAGCATGCCAGATTGTTGAACTCCTCAATGTATTCAGCCACACTGCGGTGACGCTGCTTCATGTTGTGGAACTCCTTTTTCTTCAAGTTCATCACTCCGGATGAGATGTGAGTTGTACGGAATCCATCCTCAAAAATAGCCCAAGTCACATCCTCAAGGGGAGTGGTGATCTGAAAGTTGTCCCACCAGGTTTCAGACGGTCCTTCAAGGAGATGTGCTGCAAACCTGACATTTTCCTCGTCGGTGCAGCCAACGGTCACTAAGTCCTTGTTCACCGAACGTAGCTAGTCATTGGCTACCATTGGATCAGTGGTTCCTGAGAACTTTGCAGGCCTCAGTCTCAGAAATCTGGTGAGCATGTCGAATACTGGAGGATTATTCTGATTTTTGTTGTTATTGTTATTGTTGTTGTTGTTGTTATTGTTGTTCTAATTCTGATTCTGCATGAACTGCGTCATCATCTGCATCAGTTGAGCTTGAGTTGTCATCAATTGCTGCATCTCGGGACTGACGTTATTGTTGTTGTTTGGGTTGGGGTTGGCACGACGGGGAGGCATATGTGGTTTCAATAAGGATAAGAATGAGATACCCATAGATGCTTAACATGCACAATACATCACATAGAAACAATCACAATAACCAAGCTCAAAATAACTTAGAGTTTGAACGACATAAATAACGGGTTTTGAAAATGGAAACACACAATAGGAAGCCATCCACATGTTGGATGGTTATTACGACTCAATAATCGAAGTATGATAGATAAAAGATAGTGGAGTAGTCTACACTACTCCTCCATGTCAACATGATCAAGACCTGCATTCTCCATGGCGGCCTTGTACTCCTCTACACTAGTGGTTAAGGCCTCGATCTTTGCCCTGAGTGTCGTGGGAATGACCACGGCAGATGCTGCAATCGGCAGCGAGTAGTTGAACATAGGGCAAGGGCGGCCAGCCATCTGCGGTGCGAGATGAGGGCGGAGACACTGGGTTTTACCCAGGTTCGGCCCCCCGGAGGGTAAAGACCTACTCCTGCTAGATTGTATCTTGATGGAAGTACAATGGGGCGAGCTCGACGGCTAGGCGGCGACTCGCTTGCGTGGATGATGGAACGTATCCTCTACACTCCCTGTAGGGAGGTTTATATAGACTCACCCCCTAGGGTTTACATATCTCAACCGAATCAGTTAAGGTTTCGGCACTCGTTTAACCTAATCCGACTGGGCCTATCTACTCTCCTGGGCCTTCAGCTTCTAGTTGCTTGGATCCACGCCAGGCCTTGATCCAGTCGTCGTCCTGCAGGCCCACTCGCCAGTTCCTGGGCGGTCGAAACGCGTCTGGGTATACCCCGCAGAATATCCTATCGAGTCCCCGAGGCCATCGCGGTTGGTCGCAGTGTTCGCTAAGGGCCGGAGTATGCGGGTCCAATGCGGACTCCCAGTCGAATCGGTGGCGGGCTCCTGAATAAAGGAAAAAACCTATTATTCTGGTCGCAATGACAGTGATTAATCGGGTCGCAGCTCGGCGAACAGGTCGGCGAAATATTTAGTCACTGTCGTAGTGATTAGGTCGGCGAGTCGAATGGATGAAGTTGGACCGTCAGACGTAGTCAAACTAGTCGTTGGGGTAATCCAACGGTAACTTTGGCGTAATCACCACGTAGCAACGGCTCCCGAAATTGGCGGGTAACAACCGCTATATAAAGGAAATGGCAGGCGATCGGGGAACCGCTCCTTCGTCATTTCCTCCGATTTCGCCCATCTCTGTTTTCCTCCGCATCGTGATCCAATCGATCCAAAATCCCACGACCTCCACGAACCTTTCCGCCAATGGCCCCTTCCACCGAACCATGGGGCAGGTCCAAGTGCACAAGAGCACTACTGGCATCCTTCGAGGAGGCCGGGATCCTGCGCGCTGGCAGGTGGCGCATCCCCGCGGCCGGAGAGGTGACTCCGGATCCGCGCGAGGGAGAATTTGTTTGCTTCACCAGCCATCTGGAACGGGGGCTGGGGTTCCCCACGTCTCTCTTCTTCCGGCGCTTTTGCGCGTTCTACGGGATCCAGCCATCGGACCTGGGCCCACACAGCATCGAGCAGCTCGCCATTTTCGTGGCGTTCTGCGAGTGCTACCTAGGTTGCAGGCCCTACTTCCCCCTATGGCAAGATCTGTTCCACGGGAGGATCAATCGCGAAGAATCAGGCGGCCCAATGCTTGCTGCGGGTGGCCTGACGTTTCAGCTGAAGTCGAAGGCCTCCTTCTTCGACCTGATGCTGCCGGCCAAGGCGACGAGCAAGTGGAAGAAGTCCTGGTTTTACGTCACCGAGGCGACTCCAGACGGCGAGGTGGCGATCCCCAAGTACTCCGCCAACCGGCCCGAACCACGCCAACTCCAGGTCGGCAAGCTCCCAGTGGACCAGAGGATGGTCGTGGACGAGATGCTTCAAACCATCCGCAGCCTGAAGAAGAAGGGCCTTCAAACCATCACTTTACAACTATTGGCTCGGACGGCGACTCGTTCCCCTGGCCCGCCGCGAGCACTACATGTATGAGTACACGGGCAGGGACGATCCTGCCTCGCCGAGTGGAAACTCGAGGACTATGTCCTGGCGTTGAAGAAGATCACCCAGGCAGCGTACCTGGACGCGAAGGCTGGGGTCGCCCCCTACACCGCGAAGTATCCAGCCCCGACGGTAAGTCACTATCTACCATTCGCAGTCGCAGTTGATGCTGTCGCGGTTATACTGATATTGTCTCATGCCTACTGCAGTTATTTCAAGTGGTGGAAGGGTGGCTTCCACCCGCGGACGACGAGAACTCGAGCTCGTCCGTCCAAGACAGGGGCGAGTCGCCTCCTGCCAAATACGGCGTCGGGAGCGACACGAGTGATGACGACGATGATGACGACGAGCCCAGGGAAGAAACCACCCCGATGGTGCGCAAAACCCGCGGTCAACATCAGCGCGAGCTCGAGGCGAGTAGAAGCCTCGAACGTCATGACGACGACGAGCTTCCCGAGCACACCTCGCGTCGTGAGGCTACACCGTCGAAGAAGAAAAGGAAGAAGACGAAGGAAGCGAAGGCCCCACCAAAGAGGAAGACGAAGCCGGTGAAACAGGCATCTCCGCCTCATTCAGCGAGTAGTTCCGACGCCACCAGCCTGGCCAGGGATGAAGCGCCGCAGACGACAATAGCACCGGATGCCACTGCCGACCTGAGTGAGGTACCTCTGGCCTCGCTTCCCCCCCCATTCGCCCCAGTCTCTGGGTTGGGGGCTGCTCCAGCCGCGGCAGCTTCGCCTCCCAGGAGAGCTCCTGCCGAAGTCGTTTCGGAGGCTCCTGTCGCGGCCTCGTCGACGAAGAGGCCTTCCGTGTCTTGGGCGCATGATGTTTTGGAGATGGGCCTCAATCGGAAACTGGCCCCGAACTGGAGAAGCCGGCCAGCATCCGCACGGGGCTGCGGTTCATACCAGTCACCAAGTTAGTTTTGTTCACCTGCCTTGCCTTTCGTTGTACTCGGACCATTTTGCTCATGTAAAAAATTCGCAGGACTGGAGTTAAAAAGATAGGCCACCCGTCCGTGGCCAAAGTTCCACCAGTCGTCGCCGAGGAGGACCCCTCTCGGAAGAGGAAGGCTGACGAGGTCGCTGCCCCCGCAGACAGTGCCAAGAAGGCCAAGGGCGACGATGTCGTCACGGTGTCTGACGACACGACGGTTGCTCCGAGTGGTCCTGCGACGGAGGCGGCCTTGAAGATCAAGGAGGGTGCTTCCTCGCCTGGGGTGGCCGAGCCGGCTTCTCTTGGTGCTGGCGCGTCCACCGCGACCTTCCCCCGCTTCATGGACAGAGCAGGTACGGCGAGTGGTACCACGCCATCGAGCCGCGTACCTAGGGTCACCGAAATGGAGATCGAGCAGCGTCGCGGGCACACTCCGGCTCTTCTCGCATCCGTGGACGCGCTACAGCTTCATGGCATGCTTGGCGCAGCCATCCAGGTATGTCCAGTCCCCGAGGATCGGGCCACTGAATTTCAGTGGTCAGATTCTTTTGGTGTTTTGTTTTTATTTCTAGCACCCAGTCCCCGAGTGCGCAATCGCTGAATTTCAGCGGGTGGGCACTTAGGAATTTTGATCTCCAGTCCCCGAGTGTCCAGTCCCTGAATTTCGGCGGGTGGGCACTTAGGATTCCATTGTTCTTAATGTTTGAATTGTGCACAGGGCTTGCAGCGCAAGTCAGCCGACCGGCTTGCTGCGAAGTGTCGCGCAGAAAAGGAACTTGTTGCCATCCAAGAGGGTAACAAGGGACTCCAGGAGATTGCTGCGAAGGCAGAGGAGGTCCGCCAGGGCCTTGTCCCGGCGAGTGAACTGACGGCGGCTCAATCTGCGTTGAGTTCGGCTGAGAAGCGGATCGCCGACCTTGAGCGCGAGCTTAAGGAGGCGAAGGAGGAGGCGAGTTCAGCGGATGGGCGAGCCAAGGCTGCTGTTACGGCTGCCGCTGAAGAGCGTAAGGTCTCTGACACCCTCGTTGCTGGGCTACAAGACGACTACTCCTCTCTTCAAAGCTTCATCACGGGACTCTACCGTCCTTTGATTGGTAAATGTGCCTGCTTCTGCCTGTAGTAGCTACATTGCGTGATCTTTGTTATACTCACTGCCACCCTCTGTCCACAGGTCGGATTATCGACAGCTCGGAAGAGGCGACGTCTGCGGCAGCAGTGTGTGGCCACTCTAGTCGACTCGGCCACGTTGTCCGCGACTTGCATTCGGGTGTATCTTCAGGAGATGTCTCCCACGGAAGTGATTCCCAGCGACCTCGTCGAGGTGTGGCGGTATCTAGAGAAGGCGCCATCAGTCGTCGAGTTCATGACGCGGTCAGCGTTCTGGCGCGGGGCGGCGACGGCGCTTAGCCTTGGGCTCGCCCACTTCCCGGAGGATTTCGATCTGGACGACGTGACGAGTGGCTACCACTCGTCGACTGGCTCGGTGGATATTGCCGAGGTGCTGAAGCTAACAGACCGTGCTGCGGTGTACTCCGATCGTGTCTGGGCGATGGGCGACCTCGTTCCTTATCAGGAGACGACCGTCACACCCAATGACCCCGAGCCGCCGCACCGGGACTTCAAGATCGAGCAGCCCTTCCGTGCGGTGATGGCGGGTGAGCTGACGACGTACCCGTCGAACCCGTACACTCCCTTCATTCGCAACCGCAGGGGTGGCGGTGAGTTGACATCGAAGCCTGCGGAATAAAACAATGTGCCCTAGGGCGTTAGTAGCAGTTCGGCCATTGGGCGCAACTTGTATTTTGTAACAACTTTGGTCTGCTATAATGGGATTTCGCGTTATTTTGTGAGTTGTCTTGCGATTGTGATTGATGATTGAACGAGTCCCCGAGCGCGTCCGCCCTTTTTATGGGGTTTACCTCGTTTGCTATGTGTTTGTGGTTTCGAACGTTTTGTTGGTTGTTTTGTTATTGAGGTCGACTCGCCCGAGCTTGGAAAGCTAGTCGCAGGGCGACTCCCATGAGTGCTCTTTACTTCACCGTTTTCCGTTGCACGAACGAGGTCAGGTAGCCGAGTCCCCGAGCGTGGTACTTGGTGGTTCTAGTCGCGTCTCTAGGGTGGGTGAGGACTGGGCGCGTCAGAGTGAGCGCATCACTCCTGCCTGGCCTGTCGGGTCAGTCGCATGGCGAGTCCTGGGCACGCTCTCGTACTTGGCGTTTTTCCCTAGCCGCTCATGCTTAACTGGTCGTCAGTCCCCGAGCGTGGTACTTGGCCGTTCGAGTCGCTGTGTCGAGGATGCGGAGGATCGTGGTCGCTGTGAGGAGCGAAGGTAGTTGTCTTGGCTTGTTAATCCAGTTGAGCTAGGTGACTCCAATGGGGCTCCGGGTAGGCATTTTTCGTGGACGTGGCGAGTCCTGGGGTAACCCAGTGCCCTCATAACGTACTACTTGGCCATGCCGGTCGCTGTACCAGAGGTTGACTTCTGCACTTAGCTTGACGTTGTTATTACGAGTGCGAGTGGCACCAGACACGGAGAGTAGACACAATTTGCGGTAACCGATATATTTTATTTCATAGCTAGTGGAGGGTACATGTATGGAGTTCTAGGACTAGAACTTTCGTAGGAGGTTTACATTCCACGGTCGCTTGACGTCGAGTTTCCCGTCTCCGCGGACGTCGGTGAGGTAGTAGGCGTCCTTGCCGAGTACTCGCCCGATGGCGAAGGGTCCTTCCCACGGGGGGAGAGCTTGTGCATGCCCTTCTTGTCCTGGATGAGGCGTAGCACTAGGTCGCCTTCCTGGAAGGTGCGAGTCCTCACCCGCCGGCTATGGAGCGGCGGAGTCCTTGCTGGTAGATGGCAGTGCAGAAGCGAGCTAGGTCGCGTGCCTCATCGAGTTGATCGACTCCATCCTGGCATGCGAGTTCGTTCGCAGCCTCCGTGTAGTGGACGACCCTTGGCGAGTCGTGCTCTAGGTCGGTGGGCATGACTGCCTCGGTGCCATACACCATGAAGAAGGGGGTGAACCCTGTCGACCTGCTGACCGAGGTGCGGATGCCCCAGATGATGGAGGGTAGCTCCTCGACCCAGCACCCGGCGGTGCGCTCGAGTGGTACTTGGAGTCGTGGCTTCAGGCCATGGAGGATGCTCTCGTTGGCCCGTTCCGCCTGGCCGTTGGACTCCCGGTGGGCGACTGAGGTGAGGTCGAGTCGGATGTGATGTTCCTCGCAGAACTCGGCCATGGCTCCCTTGGCGAAGTTGGTGTCGTTGTCCGTGATGATGCTATTGGGGAACCCCTAGCGATATATGAGCTCGCTTAGGAACTTGGTGGCGGTCTTCCCGTCGCATTTCCGGACTGGCTTGGCCTCCACCCACTTTGTGAATTTGTCGACCGCGACCAGGAGGTGGGTGAAGCCGTAGGGGGCCTTTTTGAAAGGGCCTACCATGTCCATACCCCACACGGCGAACGACCAGGTGATGGGGATTGTCTTGAGTGCTGAGCTCGGCACGTGTGTCTGGTTGGCATACTTCTGGCACCCGGCACACCGCTGGACAATGTCGACGGCGTCTGCGTGTGTGGTGGGCCAGCAGAAGCCGTGCCGCATAGCCTTTGCGACCAGAGAGCGGGCGCCAGCGTGGTGGCCGCAGTCGCCGGAGTGGATGTCGTGGAGGATTTTGCGTCCTTCGACGGGTTGGACGCAGCGTTGGAACACGCCGGTCACGCTGCGCTTGTGGAGCTCGCCGTCGATGATGACGAAGGATTTGCAGCGGCGTGCTATCATCCGGGCGTCTGTTTCGTCTGCCGGCAAGGTGCCTCCCTCCAGATAGGCGATGTATGGCGTATTACAGTCTTTTGGCTCGGCGATGAGTGCGACCAGGGCTGCCTCTGGTTGCAGCGGGACTCCAATGTCGATCTCCCTTGGGGGAGAGACGAAAAGCTTGGTGATGGTGTCGAGGAAGACGTCGGCGGGTGGTGCGAGTCGAGCCGAGCTGATGCGAGAGAGTGCGTCGGCCTCCTCGTTCTTCCGCCTGTCGATCCACTCGACGGAATAGCCTGCGAAGTGTCTGCCCAGCTTGTCCACTGCTTGGCGGTACGCCGCCATGGTGGGGGAGACGGCGTCGCAGGTACCAGCGACCTGCCCGGCGAAAAGGTCGGAGTCTCCGTAGCAGCGTAGGCGGTTGACATTCATCTCCATGGCGGCTCGCGTGCCATGGAGTAGTGACTCGTATTCAGCCATGTTGTTGGTGCAGGGGGTGAAGTCGAGGCAGAGGACCTAGCGGAGCTTGTTGCCCTTCGGGGAAGTCAGGACGATCCCTGCTCCTGCGCCGTCTACATTCTTGGTGCCGTCGAAGTGCAGGCTCTAATAGTGGAGGTACGGCAGCTTTTCCGGCTGCTGGGCCTCTTCCCAGTCGGTGATGAAGTCCGCGAGAGCCTGCGACTTGATCGCTTTGCGTGGCTCATACTTGGTGTTGTGGAAGCCGATTTCGACGACCCACTTGGCGACTCTCCCGGTCGCCTCACGGTTGCGGATGATGTGCTGCAACGGTGCTGAGGAGACGACCGTGATCGGGTGCTCCTGGAAGTAGTGCGGTAGTCGCCGCTGTGCTCTGAAGACCGTGTATACCAGTTTCTGGTATTGCGGGTATCGCTGGCACGACTCGGTGAGGACCTCGCTGATATAGTACACCGTCGCCATCGGGCGCCTTTCCTTCCTATGGCCGCTCGACGACCATGACGGCGCTGACGACGCGCTCGAAAGCCGCGACGTAGACCAGCATGGGTTCTTTATCGATGGGGGCGGCGAGTAGCGGTGCTGCGAGTCGCACCTTCTTGAGGTCGTGGAGCGCGTCGTCCGCCTCCTTGTCCCACTGGAAGGTGGGGTTTTTGCGCATCAAGCGGTATAGGGGCGTCGCCTTTTCGCCCAATCGGGGGATGAAGCGACTGAGAGCCGCGACTCGCCCGTCCAGCTTCTGGACCTCGCGCAGGCACTCGGGTTTGCCGAGTCGAGCGATCGTGACGATCTTGGTAGGGTTCGCCTCGATCCCGCGCTTGGAGACGACGTAGCCCAGTAGTTGCCCTGCTGGTACACCGAAGGTGCATTTGCCTGGGTTTAGCTTTATCTTGTATTTCCGCAGGTTGGCGAATGTTTCCGCCAGGTCGGCGAGTAGGTCGCCCTGGCGAGCGGACTTCACTACCACGTCGTCGATGTAGACGTGGATATTGCGGCCAATTTGGCTTGCAAGGCATTCCTGCATGCACCGCTGGTAGGTCGCCCCGGCGTTCTTGAGGCCGAAGGTCATGGCGGTGTAGCAGAAGGCTCCGAATGGCGTGATGAACGCCGTCTTTTCCTCATCCTCGTCAGCCTTTTTGATCTGGTTGTACCCAGAGTAGGCGTCGAGGAAACACAGTGACTCCGAGCCCACGGTGGAATCGATTATTTGGTCGATCCGCGGGAGGACGAATTGCTCCTTCGGGCAGGCGCTGTTTAAGTTTGTGTAGTCGATACACATCCTCTAGGTCCCATTTTTCTTCTCGACCAGGACTGTGTTTTCCAGCCACTTGGAGTATTTGATTGGCCGGATGAAGCCTGCAGCGAGTAGACGCTGCACCTCCTCGGCGATGGCTCGGCGGCGCTCTTCATTAAAGGTCCGCAGCGACTATTTGACAGGTCGCACTTTGGGGTCGGCGTTGAGTTTGTGCTCAGCAAGTTCCCTAGGTACACCAGGCATGTCAGAGGGCTTCCATGCAAAGATGTCCCTGTTCTCACGGAGGAACTCGATGAGTGCGCCTTCCTATGCTGGGCTCATGCCCGTCCCGATCGTCACCTTTTGGCTGGAGTCGCCTGGGACCAGCTCGACGGTGCGGGTGTGTGTCGTTGCCTCGAAGGCTGAGGTGTTGCCGCCTTTCGACTTGGGTTTCTTGAGTATAGTGGGGTCGTCGTTGTTGACCCCGCTCGCGTACTTGGCGAGCTCGTCGGTGTGGTTAGCCTCAGCCACGATGACGGCGTCGGCGACTTCGGCTCCTTTGGCCTCGCACTCGGCGGCCATGTCGGGGTCGCCGTGTATGGTGATGACGCCACGCGGTTCGGGGAGCTTCATCGCATTGTACGCGTAGTGGGGCGCCGCCATGAACTTGGCGAACGCCTGGCGCCCCAGGACGTAGTGGTAGGGGTTGTCGAAGGGCACCAGCTCGAAGACGATCCGCTCGGTGCGGAAGTTTGCTGGTGTGCCGAAGGTGACTGGCAGCATGACCTTGCCGATCGGGTACGCTTCCGACCGGGGACGATGCCGTGGAACGTGGTGTAGGCTGTCTCGACCATCGACCTCGCCTGAAGGTGACTGGACAGGATGTTGATGGAGCTGCCGCCGTCCATCAATGTCTTGGGGGCCAGTAGTCTCCCACCTTGGGCTTGACCACCAGGGCGACTCGGCCTGGGTACTCGATGCGTGGCGAGTGGTCCTGGCGGCTCCAGGTGATGGGTTGCTCCGACCAGTTAAGGAACTGGGGATCGTCCACCTGGGCCACCGTGTTGACGGCGACGGCGCGAGCGATGACCTTCTTCTCGCGCTTCGTGTTGAAACCTGTGAAGGTGTGGAGCGAGCCGGCCACGCTGCCGAATTTTCCGCTGTTTGGCGGGTTGTTGTCGGGGTCCTCCCGCGCTCGCCGTGCCTTCTCGATCTCCTTGAGAGAGTGGCAGTCGGCAGTCATGTGCGTGGCGGGCTTCCCTTCCCTGCTGTGAAACGCACAAGGTTGGTTAAGGAGGGCCGCGGGGTCGAACCTTGGTTTCGCCTTGTAGTTGCCGCCGTCGCGGCGTTGCCCTCCATCGCGACGGAAGCTCTTGGGCTCGCTGCGCAGCGATTGGCGGCGAAGTCGACCGCCATCCACGGCTTGCCAGTGAGGCGAGTGTTGCTGTAGCGTAGGTCGGACCGTCGTCCGTTGTCGTTGCCGTTCGTGCGGCGTTGACCTCCCGACTCGTCGTCGGTTTCCGGGTTTGGGTCTTCCTCCACGTATCTTTTGGCGATCTCAAGGAGGTCCAGTATGTTGTCGAGTGTGCGGTATGCACATTTGAGCTTGGCGACCAAGGGCTCGTAACGGCACGAGGTCTTGAAGCAGTGGATCGCGGTGTCCGGGTGAATGCCGACCGCATTGTACCATAGTTCTTGCCACCGTTGGACCCAGCTGCGGGTCGACTCGCGGGGTCCCTGGACGCATCGTTCCAGGTCCTCGATGGTGGTGGCGCGGGTGTAGGAACCCTCGAAGTGCCTAACGAAGGCATCACGCATCTCTTCCCAGGAGTCGATGCTATCCGGGGGGAGAGTGTTGATCCACTGCCTGCACGCTCCCTCCATCATCAGGGGGAGGTAGCGGGCGGCTAGCAGGTCGGTGTGGCCAGCGATCCCCATCGCCATGATGTAGGTGTCCAGCAACACGGAAGGGTCGTACGAAGGGTCGTACTTCTCTATTTCTTTCGGTGCTATGAAGTTCGCCGGGTATTTTTCGCCTCGGATCATCGGTCCGAAGCATCGGGGCCCGAGTCGACTTAGCGACCCCATCGGCTCGCCGTCGCGGCGATTGGTTAGGGTGTGTCGCAGATCGTCGGGCTGGCGTGCGCACCAGCTCTGGTTGTTGATGATGTGGGTGCGGGCATCGACGGGTTGACCGTTGGCGGCAACGAAGTTGGTCGCTGGCCTGGGGTCGCTGGTGGAGAGTGCCGCATTTGCGGGTCGGTGGACTGGGCCTATCTACTCTCCTGGGCCTATCTACTCTCCTGGGCCTTCAGCTTCCAGTCGCTTGGATCCACGCCAGGCTTTGATCCAGTAGCCATCCTGCAGGCCCACTCGCCAGTTCCTGGGCCAGTCGGAAACGTCCTGCTGGGTATACCCCGGCAGGCATATCCCCATCACTGAGGGCCCTCTTCTGTGAGCGAAGCCTCTCAATCACTCCCTGCTGGGTCTCGATCTCGAAGTCCTTGGCCTCTATCTCAGCCTTCATGTCCTTGATCTTCTTGTTTTTGTCCTAGACCCTCTTCTCCTGAGTCTTGAACTTCTTGTCCTGGCTCTTGAATCTGTTCTCTATCTCCTTAATGATCTCGTCTTGCTCCGCGAAGAGCTTGTCCTTTTCCCTCAACTGAACCTAGAGCTCGTCATTGCTAAGCATGACGTTGGTCCTATCAGTGTCAAGGTGTCTAATAAGGCCCTCTAGGTCCTGGAGGTAGAGACGAACTGGCTCAATCGTCTCTCTAGAAGAACCATCATACACCAATGCCTCTCTAGCTCCTCGTCACGTCTCCCGGACGGGTGGAAGTAGAGGCCTCTAAGTCAGTGGAGTGGCGTCCGCAGAGGCATCCGAGTAGCTCCTGCATGACTACATCGAGACCCTTATCCTTGTCATCGTGCATCATCATGAAGGAAATCTCCTCCGTGAGTGGCTCCGTCTGTCGTGCCGGCTGCGAGACTCTAAAACCCCAAATATCCTTCCTCTCAAACTTGGTGAGCTGAAAGGCCTTGATACTAGGAAGTGGAAGGTTGAGCACACTAGTAAACTACACGATACGTGAACCAAAAAGAGTTCCATTGAACTCCTCGGCGGTGCTGATCTCAAATCTAGTCATCTAAGGTAAGATAGAAAAATATTAGAACAACACAAGTAGAAGAAACAAGATAGTAAAATAAAAATGAAAGAATACATCATCCATAAAACACACAAGTCATGGCATACAAATTTATCACACCACTAAGGTTTAACATGAATTTAGACAAATGTCTACGAAAATACGACAAGTGCGGTGGTCCAACTAACGGAGTTCGTTTCAACACTCACTCACTTGACAAAATGGCTATCAGGGCATCCTTAGTGGCAATCTGTCTATCTTGATCACAAGACTCCCATATCAAGTCTATGATGTCTTCCCTTAGACGTTGATTGGTAGCCTCTAAGTCTTGGGTATGCTTCTTTTTTTCTCTAAGGTCATTTTGAGTGTTAAGAATTCTACACTTTAGTCTATCACCAAGCTCCTTGATGGCATTCCAAGCTGCATTTCTTACAGAGTCAAAGAATGCTGTGTGCATTTCAGAGTTGGTGACCATGCAGAATCCCGACTCTTTATGGTTGTCTTCCTTATTTTTGTACAAGTGAAGTTGCACCCACCAATACTCTTCTCCTTCATCCATCACAGGGAATCCCTTATACATAGCTGCTCCATGTATCCCCATGGTAACCATAAGGTTCTTGAGTGCTTTGGGAAACTCTGTCTCACACTCCAAAGTCACGGTCATGAGTGGTCCCTTCCTGACGGCTTCGTTGATGGAGTTCATCTACAAATAGAGATGAGAAAGAAGATTAGAAAAGTTTATGAGAAGAAAAGACAAGTGTGGAATCTAACAAAGTGTTGAAATTTTCCTTAGTGGTTTCTTAGTCTAATCCAACCTAGGGTCACAATCCTACAAGCAACACAGTGATCTGATACCATCTGTAAGACCCCACCTTTATATAGGTAAAGGTCCCTGTGATTGCAATGCTAGTCCCTGGATCAAATGCTAGCATCCACAATTTAAGATGAAGCACATAGATACAAAGGTCTTTATTACATCGTCATTCCAGATATAACATAGTCTTTTACAACTCCATAGCCATAGGCTAGTACAAGAGTTCAACATCACAAAATAAAGTAAAGTCTTAATCTTCATGTGCCACAGGCAAACATGTTGAGTGTAGACTCATAACCCTAATCTTCATCGGAGTAACCTGCAACATCACAGGTTACAGCCATAGTGGTTCAATACATTGGAATATTATTGGCAAGCGATACCTTAGTAGAATATTAGTTTATAGCTTCTATATGAATTTGGCTAAGTGTAGCTTAGGCTTGATTTGCTCAAAATAGGTTTTTCCTACTAGTTGAAAACACTAAGTTTTTGTTTGACAAAAAGATCCAAGGAACCACCAATAGACATTGGTGAACCTTTACCCCTGTTTAACCACAAATTTTTAACTTAGAAATTGGGATGAGGAGATCCTTGATAGCTGCAATGTCTTGATGCTCAAATTGTCCGTTGCCGGGGACACGGCTAAGTACTTAGATTTTTCCTTCTCGAGAGGTGGTGCACTTTCCCCACAAGACTTGAAATGCATCGATACGAGATCTTTCAGAAGCCTTCCCTTAGACCAAATGGAAGCATTCCAATCCTATCACCCCCTACCACCTTCTGTCCATCTAGCTAAGTTATTGCAACCTATATGATCAAGGCAGAGCCCATATGCCATGTGGTTGCACTAGAAGCTTCTAAACACTAAGTATCTCAAATCCCTTTGTTCATGGGTGGCTTTCCACAAGTGTGATACACAAGGTAGACCATATATATGGGCCTTGTGTAACCACTCAACATAACCCAAATATACCATTCCACCCAGGTGATTCATTCACTTAGTTGTTTTATTAAGCAAAAACACAAGTAAAGACTTAACAATATTTTCCATAGAATGTATGTAATCCACCCTTGTTTGCTACTAGCTAGGCTAAGCATGGCAATATAACAAGTATCTTAACTTAGAGAAAA
Source organism: Avena insularis (assembly GCA_023614405.1). Lineage (NCBI taxonomy): Eukaryota > Viridiplantae > Streptophyta > Magnoliopsida > Poales > Poaceae > Avena > Avena insularis. The sequence continues at coordinate 58,118,823 of CM042691.1, read as the reverse complement.
TTCAACCAAGACTACAACTACTAGGATTTCCCATAGCATAGCATATAGATACTTAGCAAAAATATCATGCAAGCCCTATACAAAATATCACTAGTGCATAGTCAAAATATTGGGACAAAAACATGAAGCACCACTTGCCTTGGTAGTTTGGGGAGTAGCAACAATCCTCACAATCACAATAACCACTTGCACCAAAATCTAAATGATAGCACCAAATTTACATTCAAATTAATCAAGTAAAAATATATGAATGCATGCAAATGCCATGTGATGATTTTTCTTAAACCAAACAAGACAAGTAAACAGTACTAAACACAAAACTAAACTTTTATTGACTAAATAGACTCAAATTAGTCTTTAAAACATTTCTAAATAATTTTTATACTCAAAATAAGCCTACAAATGTCTCTGCATAAAATTCCATTTTTACAGAAACAAATTACAAAACTAAGCCCATGGATGTGTAGGATTTATTTTTGTGAATGCATTGATATATCATTTGCATTTTTTGGATAAACAAAAAAAAAGTTATAAATTCTACAATTTTTAAACCAAAACTGGTTTTTAAATCAATAAACAGGCCACGCGGCAGCTCCTGATTGGACGGTACCGCTTCGGGGTGGATCGTGCTTCTGCGCCGTTGCATCTAATCAGATCCAACGTGCCAGATCTAAAGAAAACGGTTCGCTCTCGATCTAATCTTGACTCTACGATGCAGATCTAACGGTGCATATTGCTTCGACCAACAAGTGGTGGCGCAAATGGCACAGATGGCGGCGACGCGGCTGACGGCGACGCTTTGGTGATTCTAGAGGGGGCTAGGGGAGGTGCAGTAGCTTACCAGCGTCACAAGGTCGCGAGGAAGCTCGAGGTGGCTTGGGCTGGGACGGGGGCGAGCTGATGTGGCCGTGGGAGCTCGTCGGAGCTATGGACAGTGTCGGGCCTTTGCAAACGACAATGGAGGCAGCGACCTGGATCACCCCAGTGCAAACAAAATGCATCAGGACACACACAAGGACAAGGCGAATAGGTTGGTTTGAACCAGAGGCCATGGGATGGGCGATTCATACCAGGATTGCTCACCGGAGTTGGTGGTTTCCTCGGGAGCTCGCAATGCTTAACAGAGCCGACTCCTGGGGCAGTACAAGATGAACCATTCAGAAGAAGAGAAAAGACCAGACAAGCAATCTCGTATGAATGAGGAACAGGGGGCGCTCGAGGTTCACCGGAATAGCTCACCAGAGTTCGTCGGGCAGCGGAGGTTCGAGCTCAAATACAGGCAGCCTAGGGGCGTTCTGGTGCTTGGGGTTGAGGGGAAATGTTCACGGCGGTGTGGTGTTTAAGTAGCCAAAGCAGGGGCGTCAATCGCGCGGCGAATCAATCCCAATTAATCAAATTTCAATTCGGCAGTGAAGGGGAAGAAACTGCAGCGGCGACCTCGTCTGCGCCCGGGGTTTGGGGGAAGACGACGACGTGGCATTGGGGCCACTAGTCAGCGGGTGTGGGGTCGGGTTTGCGCGCATGCGAGAGGGAGCAGAGGGGCAATGGCCCGGGTGGGCTTGCTGGGCTAGATAGGTGGCGCGCGTTTTTATTTTTCTTTTTGCTTTTTCTTTTTCTGTTTGAATTTTCAGGAATCTTTTTCAACTCAGATTGAAATTAGTTTGATTTCAAATTTTCTCTGGATTTTTATAGTGCGAACAAAGCACACAATTGTGTATAAAACACTACTGTTTAATCATCCACACTTGATCCTTTGAAAATAAAAATGAAACCATGCCTTATTGATATAAATAATAGGCATAGAATTGGTTTTATTTTGAATTTTGATTTGAATATTTTTGTGCAAGCCAAGAATGCTATGGATGCATGAATGAAATGCAAGCTTTTGTAATTCATAAATTTTGGGATGTTCAAGCGTATCACCCTCAGACTGATGGACAAACAGAGCGAGTAAATCAAATACTCGAAGATATGTTGAGAGCATGTGTGCTAGAGTATGGATCTAAATGGGAAGACTGTTTGCCTTTCGCATAATTTTCTTACAACAAAAGTTATCAAGCTAGTTTGCAAATGGCCCCATTTGAGTTCATGTATGGAAGGAAGTGTCGTACCCCTTTGAATTGGTCGGAAGTAGGAGAGATTCAGATTTTCGTACCCGACATCCTACGGGAAGCAGAAGAGAAAGTTCACAAGATTCGTCAGCACCTCAAGACCGCCCAATCCAGATAGAAGAGTTACGCTGACAAGAGACGCCGAGACCTCGCTTTCAATATCGAAGATTTTGTGTATCTCAAAATGTCGCCTTTGAAGGAATGCAGCGTTTCCAGCTCAAAGGAAAATTAACCCCCAGATATATCGGACCTTTCAAGATTCTGAATCGTCGAGGAGAAGTGTCATATCAATTGTAACTTCCAGAAGAGATGTCAGCAGTACATAATGTGTACCATATATTGTTGCTTCGCAAATGCCTTGAAGTTCCGGAGAAGACCAAAGTTTTCATGAACATTGATCACAGAACCATAGAGATCAGCAATGACCTGACGTATCCTGAAGTACCCATTCGTATTTGGAGGAAGCTTTCATAACCACCAGGACCAGAAGCATCAAGTTTCTCAAGATTCAGTGGAGTAACCACATTGAAGAAGAACCTACCTGGGAGCGAGAAGATCACATTAGGACAGAGTTTCCCGATCTCTTTAAATCTTAGGTAATCTTTTTTCTTCTTTCTCAAATCTTTGGACGAGATTTTGTTTAAGGAGGGAAGGTTTGTAACATCCCAAAAATATTGATCATGATTATCAAATTCTAATCACTAAAATTAGGGTTAACAAAAACTATGATTAAATAAAAACCAAATGAATGCATGTGTTTATGTGGTGATTGTATGAATGCATGAATGGACTTGTTTGATTAACCTAAATAGCAAGGAATGGTTTAAAGATGAAAAATAACATCATCTAAAACATTTCCAAGCAGAAATAAATCAAGAGAAAATCAAAAACAAAACAAATAAAGCAAATGGTCATTTTTGCCAATCTTGCTCACTAGGTCACTTTGAGTGTTTCTAGTCCAATATTTCAAACAGAAACTTTTCCATTTATTTCACCCCTTGTAAGAACAAGTAAAAGTGAATCAAATCCCACCTTTAAAACTTGTAGAAACATTTGGCAACCCCATTCAAATGACAATTGAAAATTGAATCTATAACATATGTGAAGATCACACCTTTTCAAAACCCAACCAAACCAGTGCCCCTTGACCAATCCAACTAACCAGAGACTCCCTAGTATGTAACTAACAAACCCACCAAGTTTGAATCCAAAATTAAAATTTGAATTTCTTTTGGCCATTTCATCAAACACCTTGTCAGCAGCAAACAAACAAACATCAAACACTGTTAGTAGAAGTAATTTTGGCCAACCTTGTTCCCTTTCTAGCTCACTCTACACTCTCAGTAGCCTTAGCACCACTGTGAGCATGCATAGCCATCAATGGTGACCATGCCGAGAGCACCCTTGCCACCCCCATGTCGCCAGCGAGCTAGGAGAAGCTCTAGCCTCGCCAACCTTGTCTGGGACATGTAGCACTGTCCACCGCCAACCCCTGTCCAAGCCCCGAGCCTTGCCAGCCACTGGACCACACAACAAGCTCGCGCCTAGTCTCTCTGAGTGCGTGCCAAGAGCGCGCTAGTGCGCCGCACGCGACACCAGCCCACAGACTGCACGCCGCCCTCGCTGCTTGCGTGTGTGATCGCCAGCACCCCAGTAACCCGCCAGACAACCCTGTTCACCGCCGAGCGGACCATGGACGATGTGTGCCATTATACTTGCCGTAGGACCCGCCCAGAGCACCACGACGTTCCGACCGTTCCTCGCCGCCCCACGCCTTGCCATCAAGCCGTTGAGCTTCGCCAGGAGGCAATGCACCGTCCCCTACCTTTGCTCATGCCAATAGCTCGTTGTGACGATGACACCGACGAGCTCAGCCCGCGCCATTCGGTCCCCTCTCTACACTATAAATAGAAGCCTTCCCAGCATGAATTCTCCACACCATCTCACTTCCCACCTGTCACTGATAACAACCACTCATTCCTAGAGCAAGGCGAGAACCAGGTGGCCAGAATTGCACCGGAGTTCGCCGCTGTAGAGGAGAGGCGCCATCGATTGGAGCCGCCCCAGGAGGAAGTACCGGTACCAGGAGTATCGCCGTTGTCGACTTCATCGTTCACCCCCATCGCCTACCATCACCGGAGCCCCGGTGAGCCCCCACTGACCCCCACTGGCCGCGCTAGGGTTCAGCCTCGCCGCGTCTTGTTCAGGCGTGGACGATGAACCACAGCCGTAGGATTAGAACTAGATCGCACGGCCTAGATCACGTCGTACCCCTTCGCCACTCGCTGTCTCACTGAGGAGTGGGGTCGTTCACTTAACCAGCCCGTGCACGCACTGTGCATAGTGGACTGGCCTAGTTAAACCTCCTGCGCGACCCAACAATTCAAACTTAGTTTTATTCATTTAGTTTCAAAATCATTTTTATACCTAGATTCAAAAATCAACCCAGCTCGATTCATTGAACCAAAATGCATGAAACCAATTTTGTTAGAAAGGTACTAGAGTGCTTAATCCAAGCCCGTTGGATTCAAACCAATTGGAGTTGTAGATCACCCATGGTAAAAATAACAAAGCAGAAGCTTTTCTACATTCAAACATTTTTCAAAATTAAACCATAAAATGTTTTGAGTTGATTCCAACTCTCAAAAATCACATTTAACCATACCTTTCAGAATATATAAAAATATATAGGGTTACTTGAAGAAATAATGATCAAGTAATAAAAGAATGCCTCATAGGCCATTCTAGTCATTTTATTTAATTAAAATAAAAAGGTTAAACCTTATTAAATTATGACACCACTTTAAATCACATTCCCAAGTACTGAGATGTGTGGTGATGACATGTGTCAACATGATCCCATGTTTGAGTTGGATAATATTAAATCTTAAATAGTTTTTCAATGAGTAGAAATTACTTTTATAAAATAAAATAAATAAGACAAGTGTTTTAACCCTTGTGATAATAGTGATGATGCTATTCCAAAAAGATAAATCTGGCTTTTTTGCAAAATAACCCTAGAGCTTAGTACTTCCTATTCCAAAACCACTTCACTTGTTAGTATTAGTTTGTGAGTACTTAAAAAGTACTCATGGCTTTGTCCCTGGCTATTACAGTGGCCATACTATGAAGAGGAGTATCAGGAAGACGGACATCAGGAAGGTTACGACAACTAGGATCATCTCACATCGTCAGCATTGCATGTGACCATGAAGATGGTGCCTCGCCTACGCTATCGTTACTATTACGTTATTCCGCTGCTTGAATTGTATTAAGACTGGATCATGTGATCCTTATTTGTGTAAGACCTTATGTATGGTTTGTAATGGATGATGTACCATGATATCCAATCTGTTATGTCTCGCAAAAATGGTAATCCTGGGATTGCGATGTATGGCATAACAGGCATCTGGGATTAAAAATCCGGGTGTTGACAACACGTTTGTTTCAAATAGAGGCTGACATCTAGGACCCACCGTAGATATGTTTCCTGGACAGAGGTTGCTGACATCTAGGACCCAGCTACGGACCAAAGTCAGAGCAACGGAGGCGTCCAAAAAAAGTCAATCATAGCATGTTTCATTAACATAGAGGTTGACATGTGGGATCCACCAGGTAGACCTTATATAGGTGCTGCATCGAGGAACATTGCCAAGTTCGAATAAAGTAGGCGCGAGCGAGAAAAAAGTTCAACATGCACAAGTTCTTCTAATGAGATGCTGACATGTGGGACCCAATAGCATGACCAAACGGCAGATTCGTCGAGCAACACTATCTAGTTCGGAATAGGGTAGTGCTAAAGAAGAAAAAATTCCATCATATACACACTATTCTTCTAATGTGAGGCTAGCATGTGGGACCCACCAGCCAGTAGAAACCGCTAATGCATCAAATAACGTTGCCTATTTCGAAACACGGAGGCGCGAGCAAGAAAAAAGTCCTACATGCACATGTTTCTTCTAATGATATGCTGACATGTAGGACCCAGTAAAATGACCAAACGACATATTCGTCGAGCAACGCTATCTAGTTAGAAACAGGGTAGTGCTAGAGAAGGTAAAATTCAATCATATACACAAGATTCTTCTAACGAGATGCTGACATATGGGACCCACTAGCCTGAATAACTGGCTAATGTAGCGAGCAACGCTATCAAGTTAACATGGAGGTGCGACCGAGCGCAAAAATTCCATCATACACACGTTTTTCTAAGGAGAGTATGACACGTGGGGCCCAACCGCGTGATTATGCATCTGGCAGCGCTACCAAGTTCGGAACAGGGAGGCGGGAGTGAAGGAAAAAATTCCATCATACACATGATTCTTGTAATGAGAGGCTAGCATGTGGGACCCAGCATCATGATTAACGGAAGATAGATTGAGCAACGTTATCGAGTTCATATCAGGGAGGCACGAGCCAAGGGAAAAAATCCATCATGCACACGTTTATTCTAGTGTGAGGATGACACGTGGGACCTAGCAGCCTGATTAAACGGCAAATGCATCGAGCGACGCTATCAAGTTCAGAATAAGGAAGGAAAAAATTCCATCATACACATGATTCCTCCAATGTGAGGCAGACATGCGAGACCCATCAGCCTGACTAAACGGAACAGGCATCGAACTACGTTATTTAGTTCAAATTAGGGAGGCACGACCGAAAAGTTTGGTCCATTAGAGTCAGTGATGTCTGGAACCCACATGCAAAAAATACTTTAGCGAGTCAACATCTCGTGAGGAAGCGGAAATCTTACTTCTGCCACGCGCTCGTTGAGCTTCCTCCATGTTTTAGCGGTTTCTTCGTAGTAGAGGGGCGCAAAACCGGAAAGAAAGTTTTACATCGGCCACGGTCGATCCGAAATTTTGATCGCGAAAGACGCGCCTTCTATGAAGACCGATGGGCCTAGTCATTGCGGAAGGAAACATTTCTTGTAGTGGTTGTAGTCATTGGCATCCGTTCACCACCTTATGCTTAGTTATAATTGAGATAATAGAACTCTATAATTCTAGATAGTTACTTTACAAACTGGTATCGTATTATTTTGAGTGTCAATCTCAAGTTTAAAAGTCTTATTGCAAACTTTCAGCAAACTCTGTTTACTCCGTGAAGTTTAATAATTAGTATTAAATCAAGAGTAACAATTCCAGTGTTAGTATCTAAAGTATCATGTTTGCCTCCATGATTCTTGATATTTAAAATATTGTTTTAATATCAAGATTATCTAGGAGCTGAAAGAAATGTTTTAGAAACCATCATGTGTGGAAGATATTGTGATATCTAAAACAATGTTTTGGTTGAAACATGATAGAGCATAATTTGGCAAAATTTATGTTCTCATATTTGATGAGAATTTGTGAAGGTTGGAGTTGCTAGACATCCTAATCCTCCAAAAGGTTTTGGAAAGCAACATTATACTTGTGATTCTCCTTTATAAAGCTATAGTAGCTTGATCATGAAAGTTGATATGATAAGGATGAATAGAAGATGTAGGTAAAATGTTTACTACACTAAAAGGTTACTGAATAATGGTTATTGAAAGAACACCAAACATTTGATGATGGTGATCCACTTCAAAGTGCAAATCCAAAGGTATTAGTATTTGACTATACACGCTTTGGACTATGTGTCATGTGTATGGCGCCACTGTTGATGTTGATAGATTCTTTTAGAAGGAAAACGAAATTCTGAAAGAGAATCTCAGACATATTTGGCAGAAAAAGGACTGGTTTTGTCCAACTTGGATATATAGATGATATACATGTTATGGCTGTATTCTTTGCGTGTTAAACAATGTGGTTCTTGGGTATTGGATACCGAATTGGTTGGTGTGAAATATCATACATGACAACACAATTCATGAACTACAATGGCCTAACTAACCAGCAAGAGAATATGTGATGATGTTCATCGAAAACAAACAAAGTGTTGTTGTGTTTCTCGTTGGCATCAAAGCTTAACGTCAATAATTGTTGTTTTGATCAAGTATTATGAGAACAAAGGTTGTTCAAATAACTACCGTATTCCATATAAGATGGATGATTACAAGTCTAGTTGGAGAAATCACATCCATAAAACTAAATGCTAAAAATGTCGCAAGACAAATGATTATAAGATCTCTTATGAAGTGATATAGTCGTTTAAATTATATTGGAAAGAAAACATGAAGAAAATTCATGCTGATGGAATTTTGGAGTTTTTTATTTTGAACAAATGACGCTTGTGAGACTTTCCTGAAGATAATTTAAACTTCGTTCAAAGGCCAAAGAAAAACGAACGACTAACTTATTGTAATTTGTACATATTGATGTATGTAGTCCATTATATGTAGTCATGAGTAATGGATTTCAACTTCATATGCTTTCTCCAGAATTTTGAGTGAATACATGCGTATATTTACTTAACGAGGATTAAGTATGAAATATTTGAAAATGTTCAAAGAATTTCAAGATGAAGTGGAAAATCATTCTAACAAGAGAATAAAGAGTTTATGATTGGATCATAAAGGAAGATATTGAGTTACAAGTTTAGCATAACACCTAAGATTTGAGGAATCGTTCCATGGATTTGTATTTCCCGAAACACCATATGTGTATGGAGTGTTCGAGATATGTAATGAAACCTTGTTTGACATGATGAAATCAAAGATGTCTGTTACAAAACTGCCATTGTATTTTAAAGATTAAAGCTTTAATAACTACCGCTTTTAAACTAGAAAGAGCACCATCGCGATCCGTTGAAATGACACCATATGAGTTATGGTCTTGGATAAAAACCAAGTTGTCCTTTCTTAAATTTTGTATGCTAGGCATAATTAAAATGTTTACAAACAAAGTCGGATGAGCATGTCTTTGTAGGTTATTTCGAATAACTGTTGGGTATTCCTCCATAACACCGAAGACAAAAGTGTTTGTCGCTTAAAATGTCAAGTTTCTAGAGAAGGAATTTTTCGTGCAAAGTTAAGTGGGAGGACAATAGAACTTTGATAAGGTTATTGAACCTTTGCTATATATGTTGAGTTGCACAGCGCCGGAAGGTGTCCCGGACACAGCAACAATTCTCATGGCTCACGTGTCCCAAAGGTTGTGTTCACGAAGGTCTAAGTTCCTACTGAACCAAGTAGGTTGGGTAAACAATCAAATTCTAAGATTTGAGAGTAAATCAATGTTGTTTAACAATGATGAACCAACTATATGCAAAGAGGCAATGATGGGCCCTGACTCCGTTAGATGGCTTGAAGCCATAGAATCCATGATAGTTCCATACACGAGAAATCAAGCATTGAACTTGGAAGACCCTCTAGAAAGATGTAACACCTTTCGGTAATATTTGGATCTATAAAGAAATAGACATGGATGTTTTACATCTATGAAATAGTCAAGATTTGATCAAAGAGTTGACTATGACAAGATTTGATCTTTCATAGCGATATTTAGTCTAGACGGATTAATATAGCAACCACTACATATATTAGTATATGATAGTTGATCAAACAAAACAAAGTTCTTCTTTAATAGAATGGTTACCTAGGACATGTACATGACATGATCCAAACGGTTTTTTTAATTCAAAGGATTCTAAAAGTGTATGCAAACTTCAATGGTTGAAGTAAGCATCACGGAATTGGAATCTTCATCGTGATGAAACTGTTAAAAGAGTTTAATTTCATCGGAGAGGATGAAGATGCTTGCATTTGCAAGAAATTAAGTGGGAGGGCTAAGACATATTTCTAATACATTATGTGAAAGACATATTTTTTATTTTAAATGATGTATATTTAATGACACGGGTTAAGAATTTCATTTTGATAAAAAACTTAGGAAAAACCTGAATATTAGATATCAGTGTCTATATGGATAGATTGAGATGCGTATATGGTTATGCCAAATGTATATAGATGAGATATTGAATAAGTTCAATATGGAAACGACAAGAACTTGTCCTGTGGGAAGGACTCTATCAAGATTCAAGTGTATTGACACTTGGTAAATGAAACGAGATTGAAGTGTTTTGACACTTGGTGAGTGAAATCATAAGAATATTTTGATCAATCATATTGTGATATGTACACATCTAGATATGCCCTATGCTCTAAATGTTAATAGCATATACCAGAATGACTCATAAGATGATCATCAGATGATAGTAAGGATATTCTTATGACCTTTGGAAGAACTAAGAATATGTGATTTATGTAGAGGTGACAAATAGTCAATAGTTCATTATAAAGTGTTACATTGATACTAGTTTTGTCACAAGATACAAATTAAGTTCGTCTCAATTTAAACTATGGGTGGCACAATGTAATGGAAAAGGAAGTTCCATAAGGGATTTGGATGAGTTCCAAAGTTAAGACATTATGATAGATACTACAACAAAAGGTTAAGTATATGACTGTTATTGTAGCATCAAAAGATGGTATTTGTGTCAATTAGTTTGTTAACAAACTAGGTGTGGTTCACAGCGGGCTTGAACTATGAAGATATATTGTACAACAATTTTATCTACATAATTTAACCCCAAGGAACTAAATTTCTCACCAAAGGACCAAAGTTATATAATGCCATCTCATTGAAGAATTAGTGATGCGTGGAGATAAAAAGACATTCAAATACACATGGACCAGGAAGTGTCATATCCGAAGATTAAGTTTACCACTAGTAATCGTGTATATACAACACCAGAAAACCATAGGTGTTGAATTCACAAAGTTTGAAAAACTAGATTATTGAATCTAGTGCAAGTGGGAGACTATTGGTGTCATGGAAATGACCACGCAAGTCGCTACAAGGGGTAGCGAGTGATAGGATTTGCGGTAAGAGCGGGCAGCCATCTGCGGAAGAAGATGAGGGCAAAGACACAGGGATTTACCCAGGTTCGGCCCCTAGAGGGTAAAGACCTACTCCTTCTAGATTGTAGTATCGAGTGATTACAATGGTGGCGATCTCGGCGGCTAGGTAGCGAGTCGATTAAAGAATATGAACTGAATTAAAGAAATTGTAGTTGTAGGATTGAATGGAATGAGAGAGGGCTTCTAGGCTTCGGTCTCACTAGTACTAGATGGGCAAATATATGTGCTATCTATAAGAGATTACTCAGACAAATAAACGTTCCCCAATTGATTGTTGGGTTGTCACTCTATGTGCACTATGCATGATTATCGCACGTCACCGCAAGGCAAAAGGCACTTCCGGACCAAAGGATCACATGAACTCATCTTAGATTACAATAAATTCTAACTTAGCGCACTAGATCATATCTCAACCTAGAATTGAATCAATCACTCACATATGGATGAACGGAAAAACCTATAAATATATAATAATGTCGTAACCGTGTTCAATCTTACAATTACTAAACACAAGAGAGAGAGAGGGAGATGGAGATGATGATGGAGATGGCGATCGATGCGTGGTGGTGGTGATGTCTTCCTTCTCCTCCTCTTCTTCTTGCTTGGATGCCTTGATGGTGATGGTGTCGAGGGAGATCTAGATCTCGGAGGTGTGACTGAGGCGCCTCTATGGAGATTGGATGGGTGGCGGCGGCGGCAGAGCTCCGCCCCTAGAGGGCTATGGTGTTGTGTCCTTGTTTCTTGACCCCTACCCTCTTTATATAGGCCTTTGGGTGCCCTAGGGTAACCCCAATACCGTCATATGACTTAGGGAAGGTTCTGGAGCTTTTCTAGGGTGAAATCCCGTCGTTTTCAACCTTTTTGGCAACTATACGGCGGAAGCTATACGGCCGGAATTATTGCTCCCGCCGTATAGTTGGTCGCTAAACCTTCAGTCCTCTTTCGTATTTTGGTCGCCAATTCTTCATACGAACTCTGTTTTTGGTGTTCTTGGGCTCGTTGGATTCGTCTCGTCGAGTGCTACAACCACATTGTCTTGAATATGTAATTTGAGAAGTTTGAAAAAATCACTTTTCCAACCTTTCAAATGGCTAAGTCTGGTCCCTACAGCTCCTCCATACTATGCTCTCTTTGTTCCTTTTTATCCATAATCTTCACCAACACCTACACACATATCATAGACAAGGAAAGTGATAAAATTCTACCTAAAATACTAAATGTTCAAAGATCATATGAAAATGAATGAGAACTAGAAGTCATGCATATATGACATAGCTGTAGCTAGAAAAAACATGATATGAGAGATAAATAGCACATTTTATATGGCTAAAAGAGGTGGTATTTCACAGACATAAACTTCCCCAAGCTAGACCTTGCTCGTCCTCGAGCAAGAAGGGTTGATATTAAATTAATGGTTGTGAAATAGCTTATCATTGGAAATCAATGCCTTGCATCCTTCTTCTACAAGCTCAAAGAGAGAAAACATGTATTCATTCAAGGAAATACAAGCTCAGTTATAAATACCACTAAAGATTCATCAAAACTTATATTATCCATGTCAACAGTGAATCTAACTTGCAAACAAACTTGTGATCCTCTTATTACACCTTTTGTATAACTTTTCATATGATTATTTGTATGAGACAAAACTTAGTCACAAATAGAAGTCAAGAATAAATAGGAATAAAGTTTATAGATTCTACCCAATCATGTCATTCAGTTAAGGCTCTCAAGTGCAAATATCAGTTATTGAGATTTCAGAAAGTTTATCTTTTAGTAATGAGATTTATGCCACAGGAAATGCGAGAACATGTCAAAAGAAGCATAGCATTAGAGTATCTCATTTGGTCATCCACATCAATGAATCATGGCTATCAAACACTCATTTTCTATTCTTTGTGCTTCTAAAATTTCAGTTCATCAGTAATGAGATCATTCCAAAACTTAGTGTGTTTAATCATACTATACAAGGTAAGAATGGATACTCGTGACCATTATCCAGGTTTTCCTTTTTGGTATAATGATTTCTCATAATGGTTAGTGGAGTATTCCCTATTTTTCTTTGAACACAGGCCCATGAGAATACCAATGCATACCCAAATATAGCATTTCTGCTAGATATGTTGGGTAACTCATAGCCAAACTCCAAGAGTTTCCCCTTTTTGGATTGTTCAAAGGCCAGCGGAGTTCTTAGCATCCCATATTGTGCGACAGTGGTGCAGACATGCGTAAAGCAATATCATACTTTAATCAACGGGTCAAGATTTGGCATGCATCGCAACTACCGCTAAACATTAGTTTCTTCAAACAAATCCTTTGAAAGAGTACTGTCAAGTCAATCATCACATCTATGGTGTTGAGTATCTTTAAGGCTAAACTCTTAAGACAATTAAACAACACCTTATTTAGCACATAACTAAAAACTTTGAAATATCATTTCCAATTGACAACTCCTTCTGTAAGCAAACTATCAAGTCTATTGTTTTTACACTATGGGGTCGAGCATAACTTATTTATTTAAGACAGAGCTATTAGGTGACATCCAACAAATTTCAAAAGATCTTGATCAAGTATTCATTCTTTCCAAGTGTAGAGATTGTGGCAATGATTTTTAGAGGGTCACAAATATTATCACAAGCTTGATAAACAATTTGGCAAGATGCATACAAGCTCTAAGTCAAATTCTATGGTGCCTATCATGAGCATGTGTATCCCCATATAAATACAAAACTGAACTCACTTAAGCAAGCATTCAAAAATACCGGGATACATGATTGCATTAAACTTTCATAGAATATGAACATTGCACAAAACTCTTCACATGCAGAAGTAACCTCCCCAAGCTTAGAACTCTGCAAGAACCAAAGTTGAGTATATCACCAAAATAAAAGAGAAAATACAGTTTCCAAAAGAGAGTGTGATAAGTGGTTACCTCCCCAAGCTTAGTTGAAAACAAGAGTGACACACACTTTACCGTTGAGGTACAAGTAACCTCTCTTTTGATGGATAAAGAACCTTTCCTTTAACGTATATTTCTTGATATAGCCTGGTGGTTGCCTTCCTTGGGAACCTGCTTAGAAACTAAGAATAAAATAAAACATTTTGTGTTTTTTTAAACATGGGGGTTAGCTCACAAGTAGTAAAAATACAAGTCCCATTGAGTCGGTTCATCAACCTAAGCACCACGCTTAAGTCAACAAACTAGGTCCAAGATTTTTACATACTCCCAGATTTTGATGAAGTGCAAGTGAGACAAAATATAAAACACAAGTGTGTAGCCCCTATGTTCTTATTAAAATAGGTTTGAGTTGAAAAGTTTTACCAGACATTACTAGGTAGGCATGTTGAATTAAAGCAACCAAGTGGCTCATGCGAGTGTTTGCATGGTTGGCACTACCGTACATGTTTTCGCACAAGGTTCAAGTCCCTTTGAAAATAACACACAAAATAAAAGACATCGGTTTGGTGTACGAACAAAGTTTGTTCACCCAACCGACAAAAAGAAAGTAAAAAAGAAAACATGAACTTCTATAGAGAATTACAGTCTAGGAAGTTTCTGAGGTAGAACTTCATTGTTTACATATGGTCGGCTTCTCTAGAACATGGGAGAAGCTTCTAAGTGGTGTTTCGAGGTTTTAGAGGAAGAAGAAATAAAAATAGAAGAATTTCTGGCCTTTAGAAACATTACCTAGACCTTGGAATCGTGTTCGTAGCAACTATACGTTCAGAACTATACGGCCGGAAAAATATTTCCCGCCGTATAGTTGGTCATCAAATGTGCATTCAACTGAAATAAAAAAATCGAAGCAGGTGTCGATATCTATACTTCAGCAACTATACGGCTAGACCAAAACGGTCCCTGCGTATAGTTGGTCGTTAAACTTTCTATACCTGGGAAATAAATTTTGACGATGGCATCGATAACTATATGGCCGCACCTATACGGCTGGAATTTTTATTCCCGCCAGAGGTTAAACCTTTTGTAATCGCCAAAAAATTTCTGTTTCTTCGAGAATTCTTTCTTAACTTGAAACTTAGCGAAACACCATGTTTTTGATAGAAAAATGACAGCTTAAATTTTCGACCAACATTAACATGTATAGGATGACATTTAAGTACAACTAATTTATGCAACACATAGTAACAATAAATTCTACCTTTTGAAAACTACAACAAGATAACTCTAATAGCAAATCATGCAAAAAAATAAAAATGCTAATGCAATATGAATGCATCTAGACTTAAGACACAAAATTAAGAAAGACACATAATGACTTCTGGGTTGCCTCCCAGGAAGATCTTTCTTATAACCAAGTAGCCAGTATTTTATACTCCACATTTATTCAACAATGGAGGCAGTTATAGATGTAATTTTGCTTACCTCCAACGAGTGCTTTTAGGATTTATATCATAATTTTTTCTTCTAAGACGTGCCCTCTTGCGGTGCATCGGTATCTTGTAAGTGTCCTCGTTGCCGAGTGAGGATGGATACACCAAGCGCGGTAAATATGTATTCTTTCCTTCCTGCATAGAGGGTGTTAAAGATTTATTATCAAACTTTGAATATTTACCTTGATTACTATCTTGAGGGTACAGCTCATAATGTCCTATGGATCTAGTAGCTTGGTCTTTGCCACCGGACTTTCCTGCACCTCATTAGTAAAACAAAAGTCATAGCAAACTGGTATGGGAGACACACATAATTTCGTCCTTGGCTCATCATAATTGATTTCCCCGAAAAGAGTATTTAAACAAACACTACTAGAATCATCAAAAACTTCTTCTGGGCAATTATTAGGGATTATAGAATAATTTAATTCCTCATCATCACTAGAGTCAGAAGAATAATAAAGATAAGGAATAGGTGGGGGAATAGGTGGGGGATAAGGTTTGAGAGCTACTTTCAATTTATTCCATTCCTTGATTTCTTTTTCTTCTTTCTCCTTGATGTGTCTTTCATTTCTCCGATACTCTTCATAATTCCGTTTCACTTCATCTGCAGGTGTCAGATGTATGGGATATTCAACACGAGTCTTCTTATTTTTATTTTTCCTGGTTTTAGGCTTCTTGGATTTACCCTTCTTTCCTGCTTCAATGATGCAACAAGTGGAAGATATGGGAGTAACAGTAGAGGGTTGTTCTCCATAGTTAGTAGAAGCATTTCTAATATGATTAAAATAATAATCTATGAAAGGCATTGCTTTAGAAAGAACAACTCTAACTAAGATATCATCATAAGGAATTTTTCCTCTTCTATTTTCATCTTTAAGAAACTCATTGACCAAGTTCTCCAGATCAGTAGGGAGAGGTTTTTATTCATGCACAATTTCACATTGGCATTGATGAAAATTATTATGTATATCTCTTAATAGTTGCCAAGCTTCTTCCAAGGTTATTCCAAGGAATGCACCATCACACATCATGTCTAGCTTATACTTAGAAGAGTGATTTAAGCCTCCATAAAAGTGATTCAACAATAACCAATCAGGTAAATTATGATGTGGATAATCATGCATCAATTTTGAGAACCTACTATAAGCTTGTATTAAATCCTCATTGTTGCTTTGCTTGAAATTCAGGATATGAAGCCTACGCTAATAAGTTTTCTTTTGTGAGAAATACTTACTGAGAAAAGCTTCATAAATACCTTTCCAAGAATTGAAGTGTCCCGTGGGATGCGATTTTAGCCAATCTTTACCTTTTCGTTTTAGCGAGAACCAGAATAGATATAACTTCATCTTATCATTTGTCCATCCATTTTCCTTCACCTTAGAACACAATGAAGTAAATTTGTCAATATGCTCATATGTATCATTGTCCGAATCTCCTGCAAAAGCTATTTCCATGATCATATTTATCCACATAGGATTAATCCCGTATCCATCCACATCAATAGCGGGCTAAACAGTATGACAATGTAAATGATCAACACTCGGAGAAGCATACTCCGCAAGAGTTTTACTTTCCATAGATCCTATGTTTTTGAATTTCGTATAACTAAAATAAATAACAAGACTACTAACAAAAGGTAAACTAATTTTTCTGTTATTTTCAAATAATCAAAAGCAGTAAGATAAATAGCAACAAACGAAAACAAACTATGTGCAAGTAGGAAGGTAATAATCGGACGCTTAGCTCCCTGGCAACGGTGCCAATTTGATGACTGGATTCCTGCACCATCAACAGGGTTATTGCAGAACCCGTAGCAACAAATATGTATGTGTTTGTCCCGATGGGAGATCGACGAACGGAAACAACATGACCCCGTAGCCACGTTATCAATGCGGCCACATTTCGCACTCAAACCGTGGTTTGGAAATAGCCTATTCTATAAGTTACTATATCAGCAATAATTGAGAGAGGTTTTAAAGTATCTAATAACAAAGAACTTTTAACAAGAACAAAATAAACTAAGACGAAAAGTAAACAAGAATATGAACTGAATTAAAGAGATTGTAGTTGTAGGATTGAATGGAATGAGAGAGAGCTTCTAGGCTTCGGTATCACTAGTACTAAATGGGCAAATATATGTGTGATCTATAAGAGATTACTCAGACAAATAAACGTTCCCCAATTGATTACCGGGCTGTCACTCTATGTGCACTATTCATGATTCTCGCGCGTCACCGCAAGGCAAAAGGCACTTCCTGACCAAAGGATCACATGAACTCATCTTAAATCACAATAAATTTTAACATAGCGCACTAGATCATACCTCAACCTAGAATTGAATCAATCGTTCACACATGGATGAACGGAAAAACATATAATGATGTGAGAACCGTGTTCAATCTTACAATTACTAAACACAAGAGAGAGAGAGAGAGAGAGAGAGAGAGAGATGGAGATGATGATGATGATGATGATGATGATGATGGAGATGGAGATCGATGAGTGGTGGTGATGTCTTCCTTCTCCTCCTCTTCTTCTTGCTTGGATGCCTTGATGGTGATGATGTTGAGGGAGATCTAGATAATGGAGGTGTGGTTGAAGTAGAGCTCCACCGCTATGGAGATTGGATGGGTGGCGGCAGAGGAAGAGCTCCGCCCCTGGAGGGCTATGTTGTTGTGTCCTTGTTTCTTAACCCCTCCCCTCTTTATCAGGCCTAGGGGGTGCCCTAGGGTACCCCCCCGCCCCAATACCATCATATGACTTAGGAAAGATTCTGGAGCTTTTTTGGGGTGAAATCCCGTCATTTCTGACCTTTTTGGGAACTATACGATGGGAGCTATATGGCCAGAATTATTGCTCCCGCCGTATAGTTGGTCGTTAAACCTATTGTCATCTTTCGTATTTTGGTCGCTATTTCTTCATACGAACTCCGTTTTGGGTGTTCTTGGGCTCATTGGATTCGTATCGTTGAGGGCTACAACCCCATGGTCTTGGATATTTAAGAAGTCTGATAAATTCACTTTTTCAACCTCTCAAATGGCTAAGTCTGGTCCCTGCAGCTCCTCCGTACTATGCTCTCTTTGTTCCTTTTTATGCATAATCTTCACCAACACCTACACACATGTCATAGACAAGGAAAGTTATAAAATTTTACCTAAAATACTAAATGTGCAAACTCATATGAAAATGAATGAGAACTAGAAGTCATGCATATATGACATAGCTGTAGCTAGAAGAAACATGATATGAGAGATAAATAGCACATTTTATATGGCTAAAATAGGTGGTATTTCACAGCCATCAAGGATACGTACCAAAGCGGTCCCACCGGTCAGCATGTAAAATTCAAGCCTTTAACCTGACAACATCCCTCCATCCGAGCGTCTATGAGGGTTTTAGAATAGAGGGAGGGGAAAAGTGAGGAAAAGTTAAGCGGCTGGGGAAAAGTGAGTACAACTAACAAACCAAGGGCACAAAAATATAAATCCCTTGTTATTTTGTGTGGTTTTCATTTATTTTCCAACAAGATCATTTCTATAAGCTAGCAAACATAAACCCCATGGTCAAATAGACTCAAAAATAACATTATAGATAAGAACGGATGTTTTTGTGGACATGGTTTGAATTGACTCAATGTTTGAATTCAAACAAGCAAGCCCTCAAGCAAAACAAAAGGGGTTCAAATAAAATGGATATGGGACTATCTTGCATGGGCCATGCACATGTATTAAATGCCACATTTTTTGTTGTGAAAACAACCATAACTCCTTATGGGAATTTAACTCATACATGCATCCAAATTTGAATAAAGGCCAAAAAAATACACAAGCTTGCTTCTCATATGGAATGGATGAAAAATAAGCATAAATGAATATAATGGGAAATGCTAGTGTGTGTGTCCCACTAGATGATTATATAGCCTCATATTCAAAAATTCTCACATATTCAAATACAAACTATATGGAAGATATATGAGATATTCCACTCACATAGCATGCAAATGTGGCCATGTGGTTCTACATATTTAATATTGTGAAAACAACATATATCACATATGGGAGAATGTAGAAATATAAGTGGATCCATCCCAACACATATGAGCTAGATTTAATACCAAAGAAATGCAATGGCTCATATATAATTAAGATGGTGGAATTTAAAGATAGAATCAAAGAAAGGTGGTGGAGTTTGAAAAGATATGCCCCCAACTCAAGTTGGGCATCAAGCAATATATCAAGAACCAACTACAATATATCAAGAGGAAAATACAATTAGTAAGAATACAGATGCATATGTAAGAAGAACCAAATAAAGGGTTTTTATATGATGCTCAAATGCAATGTGGCATGGTGACATGAGAATGATATAATGATGATGCAAAAATGATATGTAGGAAGTAGCATTATATAGATAAACAAAGTAGCATTACAGTTGTTAGACAAATGGGATGCTACAACTCTCCCCCACTAAAAACGAATCTTGCCCCGAGATTCTAGGAAGAAGAAGACTCAAACAAGGTAGGATACTTGGAACAGAGGCCATCCTCGTGCTCCCAATTGGCTTCATCAACAGAATGCTGCGACCACTACACCTTGTAGAATTTGACAGACTTGTTGCAAGTCTTTCTTTCTGCGACTACAAGAATTTTGATAGGGTGTTGATGCATGTAAAATGCATACATGAACTTTGTAGTTTGTTAACATGTTTATCCACATATTTTCATCATATATAAGGTTATATCCATGTTTTAAATTGATTTTTGGGGATTTACCAATTATCCCCTTTATTTTGGCTATAACCCGGCAGGGAAGAAAAACCATGTTTTCAATGTTTTTGATGTTTCAGGACCTATACGAAGTCAAATGAACCTGAGATTTTGGGGATGTCAATATTTATTCACGAGAAGAATCTGGAGTGTAAGAAGCTCACCTGGAGGGCAGGAGACCCAAAAGAGACTGGGTGGCGCACCTAGCCCAAGTGGGCACACCACCTACCCTCCCTTTTCCTCCTCGGTCGTCTAATCGCCTTGATTCTTTCACCCATGGAGTTCTCTTGACCTAAAAACCCATATATAATGATCCCCAGGGGAGTACTCAACATAGAGCACACTAGAGACGAAAACACCACCAAACAGAGTTAGATCTAGTGAAGATTGGAGGGGGAAACTCCGTCGGAGCTGCCTCTGGGGGATCTCCACCCTCTCCAACATCTCCAGCATCATCACCATGATGAAGAGGGAGTAGTACACCTCTGGACTATTGTTTTGTGGAAGTAGCTTGATCTGTTTCTCTCTTGTTCTTCATTGATCTAGTACAATATGAGCTACCCAACATGATTATGGTCATATATGTAATTCCTAGGTGGTGGATCTTTATTCTTTGACTTGATATATGATATTGGAACCTATTTTGTGTAAGATGTATTGGTAGATGCATATAATGTACCATGTTCTTAATTTCTTGTTTTGATCCAACTTGTTTGGAAGAACTTGTATGGGAGAAGTGTGAATTAGATGGAGTAGCGTGGTGGTAGTGATTGAATTGTGAAAACAATATTCAAGATCTACTTTGGTTTTTACCTTTATTTTGCTGCCTCACTAGGGATAAAGTAAAATCATGTGCTATAATTATCATGTGATAGTTAGATAATATTGTTAGATCAAGGTAGCTTATTTGTATTTTAAACATCATGTTATATTACTTAAATATATACTCTGACTTGTTTTTAATTCAAGATTGCATGTAGTTTCCCTTTCTTGAGGAGTATAAAAGAGATGTGTTTCATATCTATGTTAGAACGTGATGCCCATATGAATGCTTATCATACACATATAGAAGTTCCTTGAATATTTATCATTGATGAATTGTTTTATGATCACTACAACTTAAAAAGAGACTACACAAGTGAACCCATAAACCCCGATTCAATTTTAATCATAAGAAACACATTTCCATTACAACTACTACCTTTTGTATTTTCTGCAATTTATTATTTCGAAAATACAAAATACTTTTCCTACTTGCAATCACTCATAAAAACCCAAAAACAACTTTACTATCTTCCATATCATCTAGTTTGCATACTTTACTTTATTTATTTTAGTTTACTCTATATTTTTTATATTACTAATACGAAACCTTGTGCTTGACAACCATTTGGTGGAGTTGGGGACACAAGACAAATTATTTTACTTTACAGGTTTCTTGAAGAGGAGAAGACGAATAAAACTTACACAACCAATTCCCCGAGACTTCGATATAAACCCTCGAGTCACCCTTGTAGGTAAAAGAAGCTTGCTACAACACTCTACACTTGGAGTCCCAATGAAAAATGGCCATGATTATTGCCATCAAGAAGTATTTTCTGGCGTCGTTGCTAGGGAATTGGCGAAGTTACTTCACAATTGCATCCCATTCAAGTTAGAAGAGCAAGATAGTTCCCATGGAACTTCCAAGTATTTTATGGTGCCATCATCTTCATCAACTTGTGTAACAACCCAAGCTCGGGGAGGTTGCACCACTATGAGATTTTTCTTCTCCTTTTAGATTTTTAAAGTAATTTTCTTTGTCTTTTTTTAGTATTTTTATGTTTTTCTTTAAAACATAAAAATATATAAAAAATTAGTACAAACTCTAAATATGCACTTGCTAAAAACTATATATGCGGTTTGCAATTACATTAGTTGAAATCCTTATTGCAACCATGATAAGAAGTTTGAAACGAGTACTAGAAACTATTTTGAAAGAGGAAAGCATGCTGATGAATACCATGATAATTATGATGATGCTCATCATATAACAAACTTGCATGCTTCAAATGGTCATATTGCTAAATTTACTTCTAGTACTTGCAACTATTATGAAAGTGGAGGTTGCCAATTACCTCGTTATGTTAATAATAATTATAAAACTCATTCACCTACTAATAATATGCATTGGTATACTCTTTTTTATATACCTTATTCAAATATGAAATCCCTATGCATAGGAAGAAAGTTAGACTTCGTTATTGTCACTTTTATGTTTTGTGTTGCTCTATACCATGTTCCTATTTTATTATTTCTTTGATTGTTATTAGAACACCATGGGACCCTGGTATAATGTATGGAAAACTTTCCAAGGAAGAAGTAGGTAGCAAAGAAACACAAGCTATCCCATGAATTTCATATCACTTAAACGAAGTGAGTAAAGCGTAGCTATATGGATATAAAGAAAGCGCTTTGCGGGAGGCAACCGAGTTAGTTTCTTTTGTATTTTTGCTTTGAACTCTTCCTATAGAAAGAGAGTTTTATTTTGGTTTTCTTTCTGGAATTTATAATAAAGTAACAAGTGGATCCCATTTTGGATGTTATAAAGTTGTTAAACATATGGAGTAGCAAAATTCTATAGAACAGGTTTTAGTGCAAGAATTTTCTATTTTTTTTGTAACTCCGATTGTGCTCATATTTACAAAACATTTACAACATTTCATACTATGTATGCAAAAAAATAGATAAATTTCCTGACATGTTTAAGTGGGCAAAAAAATTCGTTTTGCTGCTGCTAAAAATTTGGACAGATTCTGCCATGTTTTGTTTTAACCATTCCCAAGTGTCCTAAAATGATCGTTATGAGTCATATTATATGATAGGGATATGTATAAACATTATATTCTTGCTGTAATATTTAGAAAGAATTTTATATTTGATATATATGGAGCAACTATTATGCTTTGTGCCTCTAATGTCACCACTCAGAAAAGAGATGGAAGAAAAGTTTTGTGTTGAAGTTTTTTGACAGGGAATAGAGGAACATCACACCAAGAGAAACTCAAGGATGGTGAAAAACATAATATTGGGGATTCCCAAGGCACCCCACTGGACTTATTAAAATCTCGCTTTGCAAACCTCTAAACTTTATTTTTTGAGCAACATAAAACTATCATAGAAACTTGGAGCGTCTATTTTTTTATTTTGCTTTTGTTTGAAATAAAAGGACCACCATAATGAATCATTATGCTTCTTTATGATTAATCTACTGAAAATAAACGTCTCCATGATGAGATTAAGATTGAATATGAATGCCTAGAAATAAAAGAAAAGGGGGATAAAAGCAAAAATTTGAAATTCATGTTGTGTCTAGTTTTTAAGATCAAGTACTTTATATGAAGTATGATTTGTTTGTGCCTATTAATTTGTATCATTTTTCATGTATATTTATGTTCAACCATACGGAGAAAGGTGAGAAAATAAATGTTGGCATTATGAACTAGATGGCACACTCTTTAGATCTATTTTTGCTAAGCCTTCACAATGCAAGCTAAGACTTGTTCCAAACCCCCTAAAACTAGATTAGGCATATACACCTATTAGTGGAAAAAGATACTTTCAAGTATAATATGTGTGGTAATTCTCCAAACATTCTTAAAACATCCCTGATTCCCAGTTGTGTAATTTAAAGCTCGTGTGAAAGTAAGGTTTGGGGTGATACCACTATGGAACTTTATGTACTTTGCATCTTATAAGTTATTTGTTTGCCAAACGATGATGACATGGCACAAGATTACAATATCCGTCATTTAAATATCATGTTTGTTCTTGCTTTGTCCTGCACTACCCACTCGAGTAAGCATAATGAAATAGAAAATCCTCCTGGGCCGCTAGCCAAACCTATGCATGATATGGTGGAAACTTACAGCATGACAATCCATGACGCTCTTTTCAAAAGAAATTTGTCGAGAGAACTCATATGTCTGTTTGTCTTGTCTTCTGAAATGTCAAGATATGTCCCTTATGAAAAGAATATAAAATAATCATGCTTCCTAAGCCACCAAATGTATAAAGGGCATATAGTCACATAGGGGCAAGAGGTACCTCAGTGATGCAATTTTTATGACAACCTATGATATACAATGACAGGTTGTAGTGTCAGTTCATTGGTAAAGGTGCATGAGACATTCAACTTGTAAAATGTTTAACACATAAACCATATGAAGTTCTGAAAGAAAAGATACTTGGAACCCATCATTATTAGTATTGTTGACATGAGTTACATGCCCAAAACTTTATTTTACATTCTTTATGTTGGATTAAAATATGTATTCAATGCTTACTTTTGGTACGAGCTGCAAAACATCTCAAGAGAAGACATGAACCTAAGAAAAGTGAGTCTTCCAGTCGGGCATTAAACTAAGAATTATTCCCAAAATAAAAGTAGAGGCATAAAACACCAATGCCAATTATAGGAAGAGTCTCTTACTCTATAGGTTCATCAAAGTGTACTTGAAGGTTTGTTTTGTCTCCCATTTGTTTTATCACACCATTACTTATTGTTTAACATGTTTATATATGTGAAAAAGATACAAATTGATAGTACGCTTGAATATTATGTTTCATTGAAAGGATTTGAAACTATGAACTTTACATGAAAATGAAAGAAGCAAAAGTAACAAACTCCAAAGTCCATGTTTATTTTAATCACCTTCATGCTCGAGGACGAGCATAGGTTAAGCTTGGGGATGTCGATGCATACATGAACTTTGTAGTTTGTTAACATGTTTATCCACATATGTGCATCATATATAATGTTACATCCTTGTTTTACATTGGTTTTTGGGGATTTACCAATGATCCCCTTTATTTTGGCTATGACCCGGCAGGGCAGAAAAACTCGGTTTTCAATGTTTTTGATGTTTCAGGACCTATACAATGTCAAATGAATCTGAGATTTTGGGGATGTCAATATTCATCCACGAGAAGCATCTAGAGCGCAAGAACCTCACCTGGAGGGTCAGGAGGCCCAAAAAATACTGGGTGGCGCGGCTAGGCCAAGTGGGCTCGCCACCTACCCTCTTTTCCTCCTCGACCATCTGATCGCCTTGATTCTTTCGCCCACAGAGTTTTCTTGACCTAAAAACCCCTATATAAGGATCCCCCAGGGATTCCTCGACACAGAGCACACAAGAGACGAAAACACCACCAAACAGAGTTAGATCCAGCGAAGATTGGAGGCGAAAACTCAGCAGGAGCCGCCTTCAGGGGGATCTCCACCATCTCCAGCATCGTCACCATGATGAAGAGGGAGTAGTCCACCTCTGGACTTTGGGTTTGTGGCAATATCTTGATCTATTTCTCTTTTGTTCTTCATAGATCTAGTACCATATGAGCTACCCAACATGATTATGGTCATATATGTAATCCTATGTGGTGGATCTTTATTCGATGATTTGATATATGAGATTGCAACCTATTTTGTGTAAGATTTATTGGTAGATTCATATCATGTAACCCGTTATTAATTTCTTGTTTTGATCCAACTTGTATGCAATAACTTGTATGGGGAAAGTGTGTATTAGATGGAGTAGCATGGTGGTAGTGATAGAATTGTGACAACAATATTCAAGATCTACTTCGGTTTTGACCTTTCTTTTGCTACCTCACTAGGGATAAAGTGAAATCATGTTCTATAGTTATCATGTTACAGTGATATAATCTTGTAAGATCAAGGTAGCATATTTGTATTTCAAACATCATGTTATATTACTTAAAGCTATACGATTTGTTCTTAATTCAAGATTGCATGGAGTTTCCCTTTTTTTGAGGAGTATAAGAGAGATGTGTTTCATCTCTATGTTAGAACGTGATTCCCATATGCATGCTTATCATACACATATAAAAGTTTCATGAATATTTATCATTAATGAATTTTTTTATGATCACTACAACTTAAAAAGTGAGTAGACAAGTGAACCCATGAATCCTGGTCCAACTTTAATCATGAGAAACACATTTCCATTGCAACTACTACCTTTTATATTTTGTACAATTTATTATTTCGAAAATACAAAAATACTTTTCCTACTTTCAGTCACTCATAAAAACCTCCCAAATAACTTTACTATCCAAACACGCTAAAAAAGGGCGCGCTCAGCAGAGTACAATCCTGAATCGCTCAGTTGCCACCACGTGTTGCTCCGAGCAGCCTGTACTATAAATTTCGTGTCTCTCCCCGTGCGCCACGTCGTGAGACGTGAGCACGCGCTGAGCCCTGTATGCAGCAACAACATTGGGATTTTTTCTTTTTCTTTTCATAGATTTGAGCTAAAAAATAAAATATATTTTGAATGGTATGTCCGAATCACGATCCGTCTTCACAGTTGTCTTAGTCGCGTCGAGATCTTCAAAACTAGATCCCATGTTGATATATTTTGACGAATTTTTTTTGCACTGCCTTTCATACAAAGATTGCACTGCTTTCGGTCGAAGTGCACGGGGCAGTATTTTGTGTCAGTGCACTACCCATGCACTGCTAGGATGCACTATGTTGCACTGCTTCCGGTCGAAGTGCATGGGGTGGTATATGATGGTGGCCCAGATGATTGTTGAGCTTCGTTGGGAGACCCCAAGAGGAAGGTATGATGAGCACAACAGCAAGTTCTTCTCTTAGTAAGAAACCAAGGTTATTGTACCAGTAGGAGGAAGGAAACGACTCAAAGGTGTTGCTAGCAACTTGGAAACCTGCAGAACTCAAACTCAAGACTTTGCCCCAACGAACAGTGAGGTTGTCAATCTCACCGGTTTGCTGAAAACAAAGGATTAACTGTATAGTGTGGAAAGTAATGGTGGTTTGCAGAAAGTAAACAATAATAGTGGAAGATGTATCAATGGTAAAGATTGGACCAGGGTCCATAGTTCACTAGAGGTGCTCTCCTTAGATAAAAAACATGGCATGCAGGGTAAAAAATTACAGCAGGGAAATTGACATGACTGAGCAAAGCATAACAATGCAATACTAGACATCAAGATCCTATGAGATACGATTAGGCAATACAACAAGATACATAGACCGTCATCCAAATGCATCTATGACTAGAAGTCCACCTTTGGGTTATCATCCGAACCCCCTCCAGTATTAAGTTGCAAGCAATGTATAACCGCTTTTAAAGTGTCTAAGGTAAACAATCCACTTGTTCCATGAACAAGAGACCGTTGTTTTCTCCCTAGTGGCAACATCAACAACCTTAGAGATTTCTGTCACTTCCCTTAGATTAAATAGAGGCATGAACCCACTATCGAGCATAAATACCCCCTCTTGGAGTCACTAGCAACTACTTGGCCAAGATAGGTACTAACAACGGAGAGCATGAAAGATCACAAACAACACACACATGATAGAATCAATAAGAAAAAACCATTAATCAATCTGACATAGTAATCTGAATATCCATCGGATCCCGCAAACACAACATGCATGATTACAAATAGATGAGATCTTGATCATGAATGGAGCTCACAAGATTTATACATGAAAGCACAAAGGAGGAGATACAACCATCTAGATACTACATGGACCCGTAGTCCAAGGTGTAATTACTCATGCTTAATACCGGAGGCTGGCATGATGAAGAAAGAAGGCCTCCGGGATGATTATCCCCTCCGGCAGGGTGCCGGGAGGAGATTTAGATCCCCCCGATCTACGGACGATGGTGGCGGCGGCTACAGACGGTCTCGTGGAATATTGATCGGGTCCTTAGGGTTTTAGGCATCGGGGGCTTCTTATAGGCGAAATGGCTAGGCAGGAGGGCGGCCAGGGGGCCCACATCCTGCCCAGGCGCGGCCTAGAGGTGTTCTCCTTAAGATAAACAAACATGGCATGCTGGGTAAAAATATTACAGCAGGGCAATTGATAGGACTGAGCAAGGCATAACAATGCAATACTAGACATTCATGATCCTATGAGATTCGATTGGGAAATACAACAAGATCAATAGACCGCCATCCAACTGCATCTATTACTAGAAATCCACCTTCAGGTTATCATCCTAACCCCCTACAGTATTAAGTTGCAAGCAACAGATAACTCCTTTAAGCAAAGTGTGTAAGGTAAACAATCCACTTGTTCCATGAACAAGACACCGTTATTTTCTCCCTAGTAGCAACAACACATCTACATCCTTAGAGATTTCTGTCACTTCCCTTAGATTAAATAAAGGCATGAACCCACTATCGAGCATAAGTACCCCCTCTTGGAGTCACTATCATCTACTTGGCCAAGATAGCTACTAGAAACAGAGAGCATGCAAGATTACAAACAACACAGACATGATAGAATCAATAAGACAAAACTATTAATCAATCTGACATAGTAATCTCAATATCCATCGGATCCCCGCAAACACAACATGCATGATTACAAATAGATGATCTTGATCATGAACGGATCTCACAAGATCTAAACATGGTAGCACAAAGGAGGAGATACAACCATCTAGATACTACATGGACCCGTAGTCCAAGGTGTAACTACTCACGCTTCATACCGAAGGCTGGCATGATGAAGAAGAAGAAGGCCTCCGGGATGATCTCCCCTCTGGCAGGGTGCCTGGAAGAGCTTCAGGTCCCCCCGATCTAGGGACGATGCCAGGAAGATGCTGGGAAGATCCAGACCCCCCCCCCGATCTAGGGACGATGGTGTCGGCTACGGACTTTTTCGTTGAAGATTGATCGGGTCCTTAGGGTTTTGGTATCGGGGGGTCTTTATAGGTGAAGAGGCGAGGCAGGAGGGCACCCAGGGCGGCCGCACCCCCCCCCTCCCGAGGCACAGGCCCACCCAGGCCGCGTGGCCAGGGGGTGTGGCCCCCTGGTGGCTCTTCTCCGTCTCGTACTCTGGCTTCTTGTTCCCCACGGTAAAATATTGACTTTGGCTTTTGTCTCGTCCAATTCTGAGAATATTGATTTTCTGCCTTTTCTGGAACCAAAAACAGAAGAAAACAGGCAACTGGCACTTTGGCATCTGGTTAATAGGTTAGTACCAGAAAACATAAAAAAACACCTCAAAGTGTAGACAAAGAAAGGCAAAGTAGATACTAAACAAGCATGGAACATCAAAAGTTATAGACACATTTCCGACGTATCAAGCATCCCCAAGCTTAACTCCTGCTCGTCCTCGAGTAGGTAAGTGATAAATAATAATTTTTGAGGTGACATGCACCATCAAAATCAAGATCAAACCATTTGCAAGCATTGAAAGATGGGATCAACGAACTCTAAACATGAGCATGAAAGATGGAGTTCTAACGGTAATAAAAAGTAACTATGCATGCAACATGACAGGTTACATGAATAACAATGCATTGAAAGACGTTTGTTTGTTTTCACATATAGGAAACATAGCATCGTGGCATTCAGCTTGTCCCTCATGGAGTAGCAAATAGATGCATAGGACACCTTCAAAGTTCATAAGAGTGACTAGATACAAATAGTTTAAGAATAATCAATATCAAAAATATGCATCAATCAATAAGTTTTGGGACAATGCACATAGAACTAAGAATGGCAACTATGCTCTCTTAACTGGTGCCTAAGGATAGAAGGTGGATACTCAATATAATGGTGAGAGAAAGGCCCTTCATAAAAGAGGGAAGCAGGGATTTCAAGTCTCAAAAAGAGCTTCCAAAAATTATGGTACTTTTTATCTTTCAGCTCTCATTGCCCCTATCATAAGCATCTTGAAGTGATTAAGGTTAAAGTGAATAAACTATGGAGTATATGCTTGACAGAGTATAATTTGGTAATCTCATGTCCCTTGAATACGAGGGCCACTTCTCATGCTACTCAACTTTACTCACATATAAGTTCTTGTCATGGTAAGTGCATGTGTATCATAAAGAACCTCCGACGGGGTACCCCTTGCACATGATACAGGATCTATCCCATAATCAAAATGAAAAAGCAAGTAGACATTGAGCATCTCAGCAATCTTCTTATTTACCATGGGAAAATGGTGCTTTTTTATCTCTTTCCTCTTTTCAGTATGTCTCTTTTTTATAATAAGAAAGCTTCATAGATTGCTCACTATGGTGATGCTACAAGTTTCCACCATGATTAGGCATGGCTTAGGCTAGCGGGCCAATCGTTTCTCTAACACACATACATAACTCCATGGACTCACAAGCTCCCCTTTTATTTCACACCGATGACATCCATAAACAAAAGAGCATGATATAAACTATGTACAAAGTACAAGTGCAATGTTGAAAGCGTTCCCCGTGACAGCACGGTTCTGCTAATTCCAAAGTATAAGTGCAAGAATATACAACATAGATGACACAATGGTTCAAGTTTATTAGGGGCAAGAAAAATAAAGTGTGCCATCAAGTTTGTGAGAGCTTTAATCACTAAGTTTTCACATAACAAATGACTTTTCAATTGGAAGGTAGATGAAAACAAGAATATACTTGGAACGGTGTAACACACCATGCATAGGAACTTATAGTGGACACTTTGGAATAACTTGGTTTCTTGGGAGTTGGATGCATGAATAGAGCTTACTCATACAAGTGGAGGCTAGCAAAAGACTGGGAGCGACCAACTAAGAGAGCAATAATGGCCATAATCATGCAGAGCGACAAAAAAATACTAATGAAAGCATAAATTGGTACTACATGTCAAGAACTAAATGATCATAGAGGCTATGGTGACTTGTTCATAGTCATAACATGGTGTGAGCATGTGCCAAGTCAACCCAAACAAGGAATCAAAGGAGAATACTACAATATTATGCTTTTGTATGCTAAAACAACACATGATTCCTTCAAGGCACACTAAGAAATCCCAATTGTTTGGAACAAGTCATGCTACAGGAATAATCACTAAGAATAAGGTCAAAACAACATCTAGCATGACATTATAAAGTCTAAGTCATAGTCAAATTAAGCTCCACTTGTACTAGTCAAGCAAGAACTTTCTACTCCTCTCCAACACCAATCAACTTATCTGCAACAACACAGCGAAAACGGGGGTCCAAACTACTTTATTCAAGCAAACTAAAACTAAAACTAAGACTCTCCAAGAACGATACAACAGTGCCTAAAACAATAAAAACGAAGTGTCTAGAAAGACCTGAGATTTTTATTGATGAAGAAGGGGATGCCTTGGGCATCACCAAGCTTTGACGCTTGTACCTATTGAATATTTCTTGGGGTGACTCGAGGTGGCATCTCCAAGCTTGAGCTTTTGTCCATTCTTCATCTCATTACATCATTCTTTCTCTACACCTGAAAATTTTCCTTCATACAAAACATCACACAATCTTCATTAGCAACATTAGTGTATTCAAAAGATAATAGACCCTTGGGTTTTAGTTTTGGAACAGAAAAACTTTCACTTAAAACACAAGATACTGTAGCAATTCCCTCAAAAGGCTCAATTTCCCAAAAAGAACCCAAAAAGGAATCAATAAGAAGCAAATGCAAATAATGGCAGAAATCTGTCAAAACAGACCAGCAGGTAGAAACTGATTTTTTAGAAGACCTTCTGTTTCTCAAATAAAAAATTGTTGAACTAACGAAAGTTAGCTAACATACTGGGGGATTTATTCAGAATATATAAGCTCAATCCGACTTACATAGATTTTACACGAATTTTTACGGTGGAGCAGAAAGATCTGTTTCTGGACAGTAACTCCCCAAATCTTACTTCCCTCTGATTACAGGTTATTCTTGGCATAAAAAGAAAATAAAAAGAACTTTTAGGTTATCCTCCAATAAGTACTTTTATTTAACGCCTTTTAAGTTAGGCACAAGAAGCAAGAATCAAGTATTTTCAAATGAAGAAGCATTAACATCAATACTCGAAATCTCTTCAACTAGGAAAGGTATCTCATCCAAATGAGTTTTAGAGGATCCTTTCTCATCTATCTTAGGTTCACTACTTTCATCAAATGGTTTTTCAGGAATAATCCAATCAAAATTCTTTTCTAAGGCTTCATGCATTCCTACAAGTTTAAAAGGTATGGGTATCTTAATTTCCTCCCTAGGTTTGTTTTTATCTGAAGTACCCATAACATCTACACATGAGCCTAGCATATTAAAATGTTCAAAGACCTTTTTGGCTTCCTTAGAAACATCATTGAACTCTTTTAGTAAAGTTTCTAGGATAAGTTCTCTCTTGTCAGCATCCTCTTCTTCTTTTAGTTTAAGAAACAAAATTTGCATCATGGGGTTAAGGTTAACTAACCTAGCATCCAGCATATGAACTAAAGAAGCTGCAGCAATTTCATAATTAGGATCAAGTTCTGCTAAGGATCTATCCTCAATATCCTCATGTTTGCTAACATGATTAAAGAATTCTTCAATATTTTATTTCCCAATTATAGAGCCACTACCTATTGAAAGGACTTTCAGGGTGAACTTGGGAATTAACATGGTGAGCTAGATCAAGGTGACAACTATAGTAGGAACTAATTTTTTGTGTTTTTTATAAGAGAAAGCAAACCAAAATAAACTAAAAAAATTGAGTTTTTGATAAAAAGAGGCAAACAAAACCAAGCAAAAGAAACTAAGCAAAACAAAAACAAAGTAAACAGAAAGGTTGTGAAGGACTCCCCTTGTGAAGCCGTCCTTAGCCTCCCCGGCAACGGCGCTAGAAAAAGCTTGATGGTGGCTCAGCTGATTGTTGAGTTTCGTTGGGAAACCCCAAGAGGAAGGTATGATGAGCATAGCAGGAAGTTCTTCCCTCAGTAATAAACCAAGGTTATCGAACCAGTAGGAGGAAGGAAAGGACTCAAAGGTGTTGCTAGCAACTTGGAAACCTGCACAACACAAACTCAAGACTTTTCCCCAACGAACAGTGAGGTTGTCAATCTCACCAGTTTGCTGAAAACAAAGGATTAACTATATGCTGTGGAAGGTAATGGTGGTTTGCAGAAATTAAACAGTAACAGTCGAAGATGTATCAATGGTAAAGATTGGACTGGGGTCCATAGTTCACTAGAGGTGTTCTCCTTAATATAAACAAACATGGCATGCTTGGTAAACAAATTACAGCAGGGCAATTAACAGAACTGATCAAGGCATAACAGTGCAATACTAGACATTCATGATCCTATGAGATTCTATTGGGCAATACAACAAGATACATAGACCGCCATCCAACTGCATCTATGATAGTAATCCACCTTGAGGTTATCATCCGAACCCCCTATAGTATTAAGTTGCAAGCAACAGATAACTGCTTTAAGCAAAGTGTCTAAGGTAAACAATCCACTTGTTCCATGAACAAGAGACCGTTGTTTTCTCCCTAGTAGAAATAGCACATCTAAAACCTTAGAGATTTCTGTCACTTCCCTTAGATTAAATAGAGGCATGAACCCACTATCGAGCATAAGTACCCCCTCTTGGAGTCATTAGCATCTACTTGGCTAAGATAGCTACTAGAAACAGAGAGCATGCAAGATTACAAACAACACAGACATGATAGAATCAATAAGACAAAACTATTAATCAATCTGACATAGTAATCTCAATATCCATCGGATCCCCGCAAACACAACATGCATGATTACAAATAGATGATCTTGATCATGAACGGATCTCACAAGATCTAAACATGGTAGCACAAAGGAGGAGATACAACCATCTAGATACTACATGGACCCGTAGTCCAAGGTGTAACTACTCACGCTTCATACCGAAGGCTGGCATGATGAAGAAGAAGGCCTCCGGGATGATCTCCCCTCCGGCAGGGTGCCGAGAAGAGCTTCAGGTCCCCCCGATCTAGGGACGATGGTGGCAGTGGCTACGGACTGTTTCATGGAAGATTGATCGGGTCCTTAGGGTTTTGGTATCGGGGGGTCTTTATAGGCGAAGAGGTGAGGTAGGGGGCACCCAGGGCGTCCGCACCCCCCCAGGAACAGGCCCACCTAGGCCATGCAGCCAGGGGGTGTGACCCCCTGGTGGCTCTTCTCCGTCTCGTACTCTGGCTTTGTGTTCCCCACGGTAAAATATTGACTTTGGCTTTTGTCCTGTCGAATTCCGAAAATATTGATTTTTTTGCCTTTTCTGGAACCAAAAACAGAAGAAAACAGGTGTAACATCCCAAAAATATAAAACAAGGATCATCAAAATCTAAGCACTAAAATTAGGGTTAACAAAAAACTTTGATTAATTAAAATCATATGAATGCATGTGTGAATGAGATGATTTGATAAATGCATGAATGAACTTGTGTGATTAACCTAAATAGCAAGAAATGGTTAAAGTGGAAAATAACATCATATAAAACATTTCCATGCAGAAACAAATCAAGAGAAAATCAAAAACAAATGAAATAAAGCAAATGGTCATTTTTGCCAATCTTGCTCACTAGGTCACTTTGAGTGTTTCTAGTCCAATATTTCAAACAGAAACTTTCCCAAT
Source organism: Avena insularis (assembly GCA_023614405.1). Classification (NCBI taxonomy): domain Eukaryota; kingdom Viridiplantae; phylum Streptophyta; class Magnoliopsida; order Poales; family Poaceae; genus Avena; species Avena insularis. Next base: position 58,084,299 of record CM042691.1, on the reverse strand, counting down.
TCTTTTCACCCCTTGCTAGACCAAGTAAAATTGAATCAAAGCCCACCTTTCAAACTTATAGAAACATTTGGCAACCTCATGTTTCACATTTCAAAATTGAATATTTATCATATGTGAACATCACCCATTTTCAAAACTCAACCAAACCAGTGCCCCTTGACTAATCCAACTAACCAGACACTCCCTAGTATGTTCCTAGCAAACCCAGCAAGTTTGAATCCAAAATTCAAATTCAAAGTTCTAGCGGCCATTTCATCAAACACCTTGCAGATATAAATCAAACAAACATCAAACACTATAGTGTGTAGTAATTTTGGCCTAACTTGTTCCCTATCTAGCTCACTCTACACCCTCAGTAGATCATCTAACTTGTTTAACTCCTCTAGCTCACTGTTAACCAGACCATGCCATTAATGGCAAGCATTCCGAGCCTCACCTTGCCGCCCCATTATCGACAGCAGGCTAGGAGCAGCACCAAGCCTAGCCAGCATGTCTAACAGGCACTCCAGCGTCCATCGCCACTCCCTGTCCCAAACCCGAGCGGAGATAGCCCCTGGACCACACGACTAGCCCATGCCAAACTTCTCTACGTGCGAGCCGAGAGCACGCCAGTGCGCCACCCTTGACCAGCACCCACAGACCGTGCGCCGCCCTCACCATTTGCGTGTGTGATCACCACCATCCTAGCAACCTCTTAGACAGGCCCGTTCGCCACCGCGCGGACCATGCACATTGTGCGCCATTAAAATCACTGTCGGACCCGCCCAGAGCATCGACGCGTTCCGACCGATTAGCACCTTCCCACGCCTTGCCACCACGTCGTTGAGCTTCGCCAGGGAGCACAGCACCACCCGTACCGTCGCCCATGCCAGTAGCACTCTGTGCCGTCGACCACGACGAGCTCAGCCCGCGCCCGTCGGTCCCCTTCAGCCACTATAAATAGAGGCCTCCATCGTTCATTTTCTTCACACCATTTCACTCCACTCTCCCTCAGAACCACCCCACCTCACTCCCAGAGAAAGGCGATCAGCGCATCACCGGAATTTGGCCGGAGCCCGCCGCTGCTGGAGGAGAAGGGAGCCGTCGATTGGAGCGGTCCCAGGAGAAGCTGCTGCTACTAGGAGAAATGCCGTCGTCGACTTCGTCATTCGCCCCCATCGCCGACCCTCGCCTGAGCCCCGGTGAGCCTCCCACGACCCCCACCTGCCGCGCTAGGGTTCTGTCTCGCCGGCGCTGCCCGACGTGGACAATGAACCAGAGCCGTTCGATTAGAACTAGATCCCACGGTCCACGTTTCCCCGTACCGCTTCGCCCCTCCCTGTCTCACTGACGCATGGGGACAGCCACTTAACAAGCCCGCGCGTGCGCTGTGCGTAGTGCGCCGGCCCAGTTAACCGTCCTACGCGACCCAACAATTCAAATTTAGTTTTATTCATTTAATTTCAAACACAGTTCTGTACCTAGATTCAAAAATCAACCCAGCTCGATTTACTGAACCAAAATGCATGAAACTAATTTTGTTAGAAAGGTACTCGAATGCTTAATCCAAGCCCGTTGGATTCAAACCATTTAGATTGGTAGATCACCCATGGTAAAAATAACAAGCCAGAAGCTTTTCTGCATTCAAACATTTTTCAAAATTCAACTATTAGAGTTTTTGAGTTGATTCCAACTCTCAAAAATCACATTTGATCGTACCTTTCAGAATATATAAAAACATATGGGTTTACTTGCAAAGATATTGTTCAAGTAATAAAAGAATGCTACATAGGCATTTCTAGTCATTTTAATTAATTAAAATAAAAAGGTTAAACCTTATTAAATTGTGACACAACTTTAAATCACATTCACATGTACTGAAATATGTGGTGATGACATGTGTCAACATGATCCCATGTTTGAGTTGGACAGTATTAAATCTTAAGTAGTTTTTCAATGAGTAGAAATTACTTTTCTCAAATAAAATAAATAAGACAAGTGCTTTAATCCTTGTGATAATAGTGATGATGCTAGATCATCTAGTGTGACTTTTGTGTGATGATTAAAAATAGTTAAGTACTGTTTGGTGATTGTGTACCTCGTATTTATTTATAGACACTAGTACCGCCCAAGGATACGAGGAGGAAGGAGGATACTACGAGGAAGAAGTCGAGGAGAACTTCAACCACTTCTCTGCACAAGGCAAGCCAATACTTGCAACCTTGCAAGCTAACCCTTGCAACTTAGCAAGCTTATACTTGCAATTATGCAAGTTAACACTTGCAAGATACCCTACTTATGCAAGTTACTACTTGCTTGTTACTATGCCATTTATATGCCTTAAGAATATGTGACCATAACAAGTTGATAACCAAATCCTAGTTTTACTTGCAAAATTAATACTTTATTTTTCTTTATGAAATCTTATCTTAGAGTTTACATAGTGACTTGTAGATTCTAGAAAGATAACTAAAGGTAGCATAAAGAGCATAAAATTTGGCCTAAGTTAGATAATCTTGATGTCATCCTAAGGCATGAGATTGAACTTAGCTAATCCCCACTTGTTTACCACCCCTCATTAGTATTTACCCCCACTTGTAGATGCTAGTGCTAAGCATAAAACTTGATCAACTTTAGATGGGAATACTTGGTGAAAATGGATATGAAAACCTTAGAATGATGAGTAATTCTACTGAAATGTTTTGACATGTGTTCTTGAACACCAGATGATTTTGATGATGAAAATGTTGAGGCATGAGCCTTATCCATTTTAAAACTGATGGTTGTTTCGATGCGATACCATTCCAATTTTTACCGTACAACCACAATACCGGAAAATTGGGTAGGGCTTGACTGGAAATTTATATACCTTAGTATGGGTTCCCTTGCGGCCAAGGTCTAAGCTGAGGCTACCTTGTGAAGATTGTCCACCTGTGTAGTACCCAAGATGATAGTTGGTCATGGTTGGGGGCCAAACTCACAGGAGAGGTGCCTATACTAGGGCGTGTAATTGAAAGGTTAAGATTGATTATCCGCATAGTGAGTATGGTGAATTCACGATTGTTCCTGACGGATGTATCGAATTTTGTGGTGAAAGTGTACAATCTCTGCAGAGTGTCAAACTATTCGAAGAGTCGTGTCTACGGTTATGGACAGTTGGAGTGGCCATACTGTTCTGCTGTCAGATGTTTTCAAAATGACTTGTGAAATAAATAGTGACTTTGACTTGACCACAACAGAGTTGTGATATGAATTTAAGTTTCCACTTAGGTTTTATAAAACTTTCCACTAGTTTTCTTTGCTTCTGAACTTAGTAGAGGTAAATCTGGCTTTTTTGCAAAATAACCCTAGAGTTTAGTATCCTACTACAAAAAACGCCTTAACCTGTTAGTATTAGTTTGCGAGTACTTAAAGAGTACTCATAGCTTTGTCCATGGCTATTCCCGTGGCCAGACTATGAAGAGGAGTACCAGGATGATGGACCGCAAGAAGGTTACAACAACTAGGATCATCTCCCATCGTCAGAATTGCCTATGACCCTGAAGATGGAGCTTCGCCTACGCTATCGTTATCTTTACGTTATTCCGCTGCTTGAATTGTATTAAGAACTAGACCATGAGATCCTTATTTGTGTAAGACCTTATGTATTGTTTGTAATGGATGATGTATTGTGATATCAAATCAGTTATGTCTCACAAAAATGGTAATCCTGGGATTGCGATGTATGGCATAACAGCCATCTGGGATTAAAAATCCGGGTGTTGACAACAGGCAACTGGCACTGTGGCATCTTGTTAATAGGTTAGTGCTAGAAAACATATAAAAACACCTCAAAGTGTAGACAAAGCAAAGCAAAGTAGATACTAAATAAGCGTGGAACATCAAAAATGATAGATATGTTTCTGACGTATTAGTATCCTGGCACACAAGCGGTGCACTGCCTAACTATATTTCTTCGCACTGCTTTCGGTCACAGTGCATAGAGCGGTGTCCTAGAAATGCACCGCCCATGCACTGCATATATGTATTGCTTCGCACTGCTTTCAGTTATAGTGCACGGGGCGGTGCACTGCCCCTTTATACTGGGTTGCACTGCTTTCGGTTGTAGTGCACTGGGTGATGTCCTAGCAGTGCAAGGCCGATGCACTACCCTGTTATGCTAGGATGCACTTCCCTCGGTTGTGGTGAATGGTGTGGTGTCCTGGAAGTGCATTGTTCATGCCCTGCCTTATTATAATATGTTGCACTGCCTTCAGTCGCAGTGCACGAGGTGATATCCTGGCAGTGCACCGCTCGAGCACTGGCTTTTGTACTATGCTGGACTATTTTTTCCGTGTATTATTTTTTTTCTGAAGTGGCATGCTCCTTTTTTCTCTTTTTGGTTTGGGTGTGGTGTAGAGAGAAGCTGGCTCGGTTAGGATAACTAGATGGATTGGCATGTGAGTATGCCTACTTCCATTTCCAGTGTGGGAAGGCATTGAAGTGCGCGCGCTACCCGCTGCCTACATCGCTGATGTGGCTCGGTTACTGTAGAGCATGTTGGGAAACCCCTAGAGCAAGGTGTGATGAGCACAGTAGCAAGTTTTACCTAAGTTGTGAAACCAAGGTTATCGAACCAGTAGGAGAAAGGAAACAGCTCCCAAGGTATTGCTAGCAACGTGGAACCTGCACAACACAACCACAATACTTTGTCCCAACTTACAATGAGGTTGTCAAGCTCACCGGTTTGCTAAAAACAAAGGATTAAACGTATAGTGTGGAAGAAAGTAATTTCTTGTAGTAATTGCAGAAAGTAAACAGTAGAGAGTAGATTGAATATTAGTGGGAAGGAATGGACCAGGATGCACAGTTCACTAGAGGTGTTTCTCCGTAAGATAAATAACATGATGGGTGACCAAATTACAGTTGGGCAATTAACAGATTGAGAATTCATATACATGTCATGATGATTTCTATGGGATTTGTTTGGGAATTACAACATAATACATATACCGTAATCCAACTGCATCTATTACTAATAATCCACCTCCGGGATATCATCTGAACAACCCTTGGGCATTAAGTTGGAAGCAACAGATAATTGCATTAAGCAAAGTGTCTAAAGTAAATAACACAATTGCCCTTGGACAAAGGATTGTTGTTTTCTCCCTAGTAGCAACAGCAAATCTACAACCTTAGAGGTTTTTGTCACTCCCCCAGATTACTAGAGGCATGAACCTACTATTGAGCAAAGATACTCCCTCTTCGATTCACAAGCAAATACTTGGCCAGAGTAACTACTAGCAACAGAGAGCATGCAAGATCACAAATAACATAGACATGATAGAATCAATAATCAAACTTAACGTAGTACTCAATATCCATCGGATCCCAACAAACACAACATGTAGAATTACAAATAGATGATCTTGATCATGATAGGCACCTCACAAGATCTAAACATGAGAGCACAAAAGAGGAGAAACAACCATCTAGCTACTGCTCTAGACCCATAGTCCAAGGATGAACTACTCACGCATCACTCTGGAGGCTGGCATGGTGATGAAGAAGGCCTCTAGGTTATCTCCTCTCTCCGGAAGGGAGCCGGGAAGAGCTTCAGATCCCTCCCGATCTAGGGGCGATGGTGGCGGCGGCTATGAACTTTTTCATGGATTTCTGACCGGGTACTTAGGGTTTTCTCCTCGGGGGTTTTATATAGGCGAAGGGGCAAGGTCGGTTGACACCCGAGGGGCCCACACCATATAGCAGCGCGGCCAGGGTGGACCCGCGTGGCCCCTGGTGTGGTTGCCTCGTGGCGCTTCATCGTCTCCCCTTCCGACTCTGTTTAGTGTCTGGAAAACTAGGAACTTTGGCTTTGGTTTCGTCCAATTCCGAGAATATTTCCTTACTAGCTTTTCTGAAACCAAAAATAGCAGAAAATAGGAACTGGAACTATGGCATCTTTTTAATAGGTTAGTCGAGAAAATGTATAAAAATGCCTCAAAGTGTAGACAAAACATAAGATAGTTGGTACAAAACAAGCATGGAGCATCAAAAATTGTAGATACGTTTATGACGTATCAAGCATCCCAAAGCTTAACTCTTGCTCGTCCTCAAGTAGGTAAGTGATAAAATGAATAATTTTTGAGGTTACATGCACCATCACAATCTTGATCAAGATATTGTAAAGCATTGATAGTTGGGATCAAAGTACTCTAACATAGGCATGAAAGATATATTTCTAACAATAAGACATACCAACTATGTTGCAACATGAAAGGTTTCACAAACAAAAGATCACGAATAATAATGCATTGAAAGATGTTTGTTTGTTTCACATATAGAAAACATAGCAAGAGTGGTATTCAGCTTATCCTTCATGGAATAGCAAAACATAAATGCATAGGACACCTTCAAAGTTTATAAGGGTGACTAGATACAAATAATTTAAGAACAAGCAATAGCATAATTATGAATCAATCAACAAGTTTGGGACAATGCACATTGAAGTAAGAATGACAACTATGCTCGCTTAATTGGTGCATAAAGATAGAAAATGGAGACTCAACAAAAAGTAAAAAAGAAAGGCCCTTCGCAGAGGGAAGCAGGGATTTCAAGTTTCATAAAGAGCTTCCAAAAAATATGGCACTTACTAGCTTTGAGCTCTGATTGCCCCTATCATAAGCATCTTGAGGTGATTAAGGTTAAAATGAGACAAATATGAGTTATATGCTTGACAAATAACAAGTTGAAAATCTCATGCCCCTTGAGTATGAGGGTCGTTCCTCATGCTACTCAACTTTAGTCACAAGCAAGTTCTTGTCATTGTAAGTATATGTGTATCATAGAGAACTGCCAACGGGGTACCCCTTTCCCCATGACACAGGAGCTATCCCATATCAAAATGACAAGGCAACATACAATGAGCATATCAGAGATCTTTTTATTTACCATGAGCATGGTTTTTCTCCTTTTTCTATTTTTTCTGAAGATGCTTCATAGATTGGTCACTATGGTTATGCTACAAGTTTCCACCATGATTAGGCATGGCATATACAACATAGATGGGAACAATGGTTCAAGTTTATTAAGTGCAAGAAAATAAAGTTTGCCATCAAGTTTGTGAGAGCTTTAATCACTAATTTTCACATAACAAAAATTTAATTTGGAAGATAGATAAAAACATGAATATACTTGGAATGGTGTAACACACCATGCATAGGAATTTATAGTGGACTCTTTGGAATACCTTAGTTTCTTGGGAGTTGGATGCACGAGTAGATCTCATACTCAGTACAGGTAGAGGCTAGCAAAAGACTAGGAGCGACCAACTAAGAGAGCAATAATGGCCATAGTCATGCAAAGCGAAAAAACATTATTAATTAAAGTGATATCACAAGTCAAAAACTAAATGATCATAGAGACTAAGGTGACCGGTTATAGTCTTAACATGGTGTAAGCATGTGTCAAGTCAACCCAAATAAAGCATCAAAGGAGAATACCACAATATTATGCTTTTTTATGCTAACACAACGCATGATTCTTTCATGGCACATTAAGCAATCTCAATTGTTTGAAACAAGTCATGATACATCAATAATTACTAATCATATGGTCAAAGAAACATCTAAAATGGCATGATAAAGTCTAAACCACAGTCAAAACAAGCTTCCTTTTGTACCACTATAAGCATGAAACTTTCTACTCTTTTCCTGCACCAATCGACTTATTTGAAACAGCTCACAAAGATAATAATCAATAGAGATCAGAGAGCTTGTCTCACCTAACTACAAAGAAGAACTAAAAAGTTCTAAGCTAAAATAATAAGAAAACTAAAGCTAAACGCAGTGCTAGCAAAAGAGAACACTCAAAGAACAATAAGAGTAAAAACTAGAGTGTTGTAGTCAATGAAGAACTAGGTGTGACTTCTCCAAAAATAGGTGTGTTGGGGTATGACCAACTTATTGCTGCAAATAAAACAAAATAAAAATAAAAACAAAATCAAAGTCGCTCCAAGAACAACACAATAGTGCATGAAGAAATAAAAATAAAGTGTCTTGAAAGAAGACCTGAGATTTTTGTTGATGAAGAAGGGGATGCCTTGGGCATCCCCAAGCTTTGATGCTTGTACCTCTTGAATATTTCTTGGGGTGACATGGGTGGCATCCCCAAGCTTGAGATTTTTTCCATACTTCATCTCCTCACATCATTCTCTCCCTACGCTTGAAAATTTCCTTCATACAAAACTTCACACAATCTTCATTAGCAACATTAGTGTATTCAAGATATTAAGACTTTGGGTTTAGTTTCAACTCAAGTAAATCATCCATTAAAACATAAGCTACTGTAGCAGCTCCTTTTAAAATCTCAACTGAACAAAGAGAACTCAAAAAGCCTTTGGGTTCAGAAACTTTCCCAATTCTTTTCACCCCTTGCTAGAACAAGTAAAAGTGAATCAAAGCCCACCTTTCAAACTTACAGAAACATTTGGCAACCTCATTCAAATCACATTTCAAAATTGAATCTTTATCATATGTGAAGATCACCCATTTTCAAAACTCAACCAAACCAGTGCCCCTTGACTAATCCAATTAACCAGACACTCCCTAGTATGTGCCTAGCAAACCCACCAAGTTTGAATCCAAAATTCAAATTCAAAGTTCTTGCGGCCATTTCATCAAACACCTTGCAGATACAAATCAAACAAATATCAAACACTATAGTGTGCAGTAATTTTGGCCTAACTTGTTCCCGATCTATCTCACTCTACACCCTCAGTAGATCATCTAACTTGTTTAACTCCTCTAGCTCACTGTAAACCAGACCATGCCATTAATGGCAAGCATGCCGAGCCTCACCTTGCCACCCCATTGTCGACAGCAAGCTAGGAGCGCCCCAAGCCTAGCCAGCATGTCTAGCAGGAACTCACCGTCCACCGCCACTCCCTGTCCCAAACCCGAATGCAGATAGCCCCTGGACGACACAACCAACCCATGCCAAACTTCTCTGCGGGCGAGCCGAGTGCGCGCCAGTGCGCCACCCTCGACCATCACCCACAGACCGTGTGCCACCCTCGCTGCATGTGTGCGTGATCACCATTGTCCCAGCAACCCCGCAGACATGCCCATTTGCCGCCGCGCGTTCCATGCACGTTGTGCACCATTAAAATCATCATCGGACCCACCCAGAGCATCGACTCGTTCCAACCGATCAACACCGCCCCACGCCTTGCCACCACGCCGTTGAGCTTCGCCAGGGAGCACAGCACTGACCCCTACCGTCGCCCATGCCAGTAGCACTCTATGCCATCGACCACGAAAAGCTCAGCATGCGCCCGTCGGTCACCTTCAGCCACTATAAATAGAGACCTCCACCGCTCGTTTTCTTCACACCAGTTCACTCCACTCTCCCTCAGAACCACCCCACCTCACTCCCGGAGCAAGGCGAGCAGTGCATTGCCGGAATTTGGCCGGAGCCCGCCGCTGCTGGAGGAGAAGGGAGCCATCGATTCAAGCCGCCCCAGGACAAGCTGCCGGTACCAGGAGAACCGCCGTCGTCAACTTCGTCGTTCGCCCCCGTCGCTGACCCCCGCCTAAGCTTCGGTGAGCCTCCCACGACCCCCACCTGCCGCGCTAGGGTTTTGTCTCGCCGGCGCTGCCCGACGTGGACGATGAACCAGAGCCATTCGATTAGAACTAGATCCCACGGTCCACGTTGCCCCGTACCGCTTCGCCCCTCCCCGTCTCACTGACGCGTGGGGACAGCCACTTAACCAGCCCGCGCGTGCGCTGTGCGTAGTGGGCCTCCCCAGTTAACTGTCCCGCGCGACCCAACAATTCGAATTTAGTTTTACTCGTTTAATTTCAAACACAGTTCTGTACCTAGATTAAAAAATCAACCCAACTCGATTTACTAAACCAAAATGCATGAAACTAATTTTGTTAGAAAGGTACTAGAATGCTTAATCCAAGCATGTTGGATTCAAACCATTTAGATTGGTAGATCACCCATGCTTAATCCAAGTCTGTTGCATTCAAACATTTTTCAAAATTCAACCATAAGAGTTTTTGAGTTAATTCCAACTCTCAAAAATCACATTTGATCATACCTTTCAGAATATGTAAAAAAATAAGGGTTTACTTGCAGATATATTGTTAAAGTAATAAAAGAATGCTACATAGGCATTTCTAGTCATTTTAATTAATTAAAATAAAAAGGTTAAACCTTATTAAATTGTGACACCACCTTAAATCACATTCACATGTACTGAAATATATGGTGACATGTCTCAACATGATCCCATGTTTGAGTTGGAGAATATTAAATCTTAAGTAGTTTTTCAATGAGTAGAAATTACTTTTCTCAAATAAAATAAATAAGACAAGTGCTTTAATCCTTGTGATAATAGTGATGATGCTAGATCATCTAGTGTGACTTTTTGTGTGATGATTAAAAATAGTTAAGTATTGTTTGGTGATTGAGTATCTCGTATTTATTTATAGACGCTAGTACCGACCAAGGATTCGAGGAGGAAGGAGGATACTACGAGGAAGAAGCTGAGGAGAACTTCAACCACTTCTCTGCACAAGGCAAGCCAATACTTGCAACCTTGCAAGCTAACCCTTGCAACTTAGCAAGCTTATACTTGCAATTATGCAAGTTAACACTTGCAAGATACCCTACTTATGCAAGTTACTACTTGCTTGTTACTATGCCATTTATATGCCTTAAGCATATGTGATCATACCCACTTGATAACCAAATCCTAGTTTTACTTGCAAGCTTAATAGTTTATTTTTCTTTATCAAAGCTTCTCTTAGAGTTTACATAGTGACTTGTAGATTCTAGAAAGATAACTAAAGGTAGCATAAAGAGCATAAAATTTGGCCTAAGTTAGATAATCTTGATGTCATCCTAAGGAATGAGATTGAACTTATCTAATATCCACTTGTTTACCACCCCTCATTAGTATTTACCCCCACTTGTAGATGCTAGTGCTAAGCATAAAAATCGATCAACTTTAGATGGGAATACTTGGTGAAAATGGTTATGAAAACCTTAGAATGATGAGTAATTCTACTGAAATGTTTTGACATGTGTTCTTGAACACCAGATGATTTTGATGATGAAAATGTTGAGGCATGAGCCTTAGCTCTTTTAAAACTGATGGTTGTCTGGATGTGATACCATTCCAATTCTTACCGTACAACCACAATACCCGAAAATTGGGTAGGGCTTGACTGGAAATTTATATACCTTAGTATGGGCTCCCTTGCGGCCAAGGTCTGAGTTGTGACTATGTAACAACCCTAAAATCATGTTTCAAACTCATGCATATCATCCATGCATCCATGATCATATGATTTTCATTTCAAACAAAACATTTCAAAACAGAAGCATATATGCTTATTATTTCATGTAAGTTGCTCTAGCCTTAGTGCTATTTTTCAATGAGAAAAGAGTACTTGTTTTGTTTAGTAAGGTTTTGAACTTAAACTTAGGTACTTTCCAAATCTTGAGCAAAATTTTCAAAACAAAATGAGTAAGTAAAACCAATATTATGCCTATTGATTATATCACATAAAGGCTTGGTTTTATTTTTATTTTCTTTTGATCAAAGTGTTTTGAGTAAACAGTAGTGTTTGACACACATTTGAGTGCAAGGTTTGTAGTATAAAAACCTAGAGAAGATTTGAATTCAAACTCATTTGATTTGGAGTTGAAAATCATTTTAGAAAAATCAATCAGACAAATAAAAAGGTTAAAAGGAAAAAAATAAGCTTTTAGTCGACTCTGGCCCAACTAGCCCAGCTAAGCCCAGCAACCCCCCCCCCCGCGCGAAACGTTTTCTTCACTCATCACCGCACCCGCTAAGTGACTGACAGACAGGACCCACTCCCCCTCTGTTTCTCTCGCTGACAGTCGGGGCCCACACGGCGTCGTTGTCTCCACCCCGCGACGTGTTCTTCCCCAAATCACGCCGTGCGTTTCCTGGCTTGATTCGCGTCGTCAATTCGCGTTGATTGCAGGAGTAAATCACGCCCCTGTCTCGCCTACTTAAACCCCATCTGCCCCCTCTCCATTTCCCCCCAGACTCCGAGCACAAAGCGCCCCCAGGCTGCTCGCAATCATCCTCGCACCGCCGCAGACAGAGCTTTCTCCGGCGACCAATCCCGGTGAGCCCCGTGCGCTCCTTCTTCTCTGGTTCTTGCAGACATCATCACCACATACTTGCGCACCTACTGACACCGTTGGCTCCTTCTATACCGCCCCAGGTCGTCGTCTTCGACAAGCACAGCAAGGTTCCGATGACGTCCTCAACTCCGGTGATTAAATTCGGTGAGCCCCTTGTTCCCCTTCGCCTCTGATTCACACGATTGTGTTCGCCGTAGTCTTGCGCATCTACTGATGCTTTTTGTTCATGCTAGGGTGACCAGGAGCATCGCCAACATCGTCGTCCACCCGAGCCCGACGCTGACAGCAACTCCGACGAGCCCGTGCACCTGTGTCCATGCGCCCCTTGCCAAGCCGTCGCCATGTTGAGCATTAGTGCATCGCCACGATTCTGGTAAGCATCTCCGACGTCCCCAGAGCCACCTGTAGCGCCACGCCGCCGTAGACCGAGCTCGCCGGCACCAGTAGCCACCGCCAGCGCCGCCCATCTGTGGTCGCTTGATCTAGGACCGTAGGATCTAGATACAGCACGTATAAACAGATCACTTATCGAAGCGTTATGAGTAGATATGGGCCGTGCAGATTAAGTAGATCTAACGGCTCACAGACGTGATCCTGAGCGAACCGGTACGCACCAATCAGATGAAGACGTGTGGCTCGAGTTTAGATTTAAAAACAGGATTTGAATCTATTAGTGGTTTGAATTTGTTTTAGCTATAACTTTTGATCCCCACGTTCAAATTTGACAAATTTTTTATCAATGGAATCTGGAGAACAAGCCCTTTCTAAATATGCAATGTGTTTAATGTTTTGCTTCTGTTAAAATGGTTTTATTTACAGAAACATGTGTAGGGCTACTTTGAGTATATGAATTGTTTGAGAAATGTTTTAAGGTTTAAATAAATGTTGTTTGGCAAGTTTTGAACTTGTTTATGAACCAGTACTGTACACTTGCTTTGTTGAGTTTTAAAAATCATCACATATCATATTGCATGCATTCATATATTTTTGTTTGTATATATTGTGTATGTGTTGTTATGTTTTTATGTGTAGATTTTGGTGCCAATAGTGATTGTGATTGTGAGGAGTGTAGCTACTCTCCAAACTACCAAGGCAAGTGGTGCTTCATGATATTTTATCCCTATGTTTTCTACTAAGCATTAGAAATATTTTTCTGGTCTTGCATGTTATATTTTGCTTATATGCCATGTTGGGAAATCCTAGTAGTTGTAGAATTGCTAGGAAATTTCTAAGTTAAGATGCTTATATGCCATGCTTAGCCTAGCTAGTAGCAACCAAGGGTGGTGAAATATACATGCTATGATAAAAATATTTCTAAGTCTTTGGACTTGTGTTTTGCCTAATAAAACAACTAAGTAAATGAAACACCTGGTGGAATGGAAGGAATGGTTTATGTTGAGTGGTTACACAAGGCCCATTTCTATGGTTTACCTTGTGTATCTCAGTTGTGGAAAGCCACCCAGGAACAAAGGGATTTGAGAGGCCAAATGTTAAGAAGCTTCTAGTGCAGCCACTTGGCAATATGGGCTCTGCCATGATCATATAGGTTACAATAACTTAGCCATTTGGACAGTTGGTGGTAGTGGGATGATAGGTTGGAGCGCGTCCATTTGGTCTAAGGGAAGGCTTCTGAAAGGTCCTGTCTTGGTGAAAATCAAGGATTGTGGGGAAAGTGCACAACCTCTGCAGATGGAAGAATCTAAGTACTTAGCCATGTCCCTGGAAAAGGATAACTTGAGCATCAAGACATGGAAGCTATCCAGAATCTCCTCATCCCAATTTCTAAGTAAAACATGTGGGTGAACAAGGGTGAAGGACTCCAATGTCTATTGGTGGTTCCTTGGGAAAAGTTTTGACAAAGAAAAACTTAGTGTTTTCAACTAATAGGCAAAACCTATTTTGAGCAAAGCAAGCCTAAGATACACTTAGCCAAATTGCATATAGTATCTAGTCCACCAAAATTATACTAAGGTATCACTTGCCAATACTATTCTAATCTATTGAACCACTGTGGCTGTAACTTGTGATGTTGCAGGTTACTCTGATGAGGATTAGGAGTCATGATTCTACACTCAACATGTTTGCCTGTGGCACATGAAGATGAAGACTTTTATCTATTTACTTATTCAAACTCTTGGACTAGGACTATGGCCTTGGAGTTGTAAAGACTATGTTTGTCTATGGAATGACTGTAATAATGACCTTTGTTTCTGTGTACTTCATCTTAAACTATGGATGCTAGCATTGATCCAGGGACTAGCATTGCAATCACAGGGATCCTTTTCCTTTATAAAGGAGGGATCTTACAGATGGTATTAGAGCACCGTGTTGCCTGTAGGATTATGACCCTAGGATTGGAAACGACTAAGAAAAAAATTTCAACAACTTCTACACTTGTCTATTCTTCTCGTAAACTTTTCTAATCTTCTTTCTCATCTCTATTTGTAGATGAACTCCATCAACGAAGCCGTAAGGAAAGGACCACTCATGATAATGACTTTGGAGTGTGAGACAGAATTTCCCAAGGCTCTCAAGGACCTCATGGTTGCAATGGAAATAAATGGTGCAGCTGTGTACAAAGGCTTTCCTGTGATGGATGAAGGAGTTGAGTATTGGTGGGTGCAACTTCACTTGTATAAAAACAAGGAAGACAACCACAAGGAATCAGGATTCTGCATGTTCACCAATTCAGTGATGCACACTACATTCTTTGATTGAGCAAAGGATGCAGCTTGGAAGACCATCAAAGAACTTGGTGAGAGAGTCAAGTGCAGAATGCTCAACATCCAAAATGACCTAAAAGAAGAGAAGAAACATACCCAAGAGTTGGACGCTACAAACCAAACCTTAAGAGGAGACATTATAGACTTAGTAATGGAGTCATGTGCTCAAGATAGAGTGATAGCTTCTAGAAATATTGTGTTAGCCAACATATCTAGTGAGATAGGATTGTAAGTGTACTTCACTAGATGGACCACCACTTATCACCTTATTTTCCAAATGTTGCTTAAAATAAGTTGAATCTTGGTTGTTGTAATGGATCCATGTATGCCATGACTTGTGTGTTTTGATTTCCAAGGATATGTATGTGATTTGTGTTTTTATCTTAAATTGTATTGTTCTAACTTTTTCTATCTTATAAATAGATGCCTAATGTTACTATCAGCACTGTTGAGGAGTTCCAGGGAACTCACTTTGGTCCTCGTATTATTGAGCTCACTACTTTGCTCAATCTACCTATTCCTACCATCATGGTGCTTCCCCTCACCAAGTTTGAGAGGAAAGACCTTTGGGGTTTCAAGGTCAATCAGCCCGGACGCCAGACTGAGCCTACCACGGAGGCTATCATCTTCAAGCTCATGCACGATGTCAAGGAGAGAGGCCTTGAGGTGGTCATGCAGGATCTGATAGGACGTCTGTTAGGGAGACACTCTCGACAGGTTAGAGGTACTCACTTCCACGTCTTCGGTAGACGTGATGAGGATGGAGAGTCCATCGACTTCGAGGACACTTCGAGGGATACAGCTAAGCCGATTCGCCTATACCTCTAGGACTTAGAGGTTCTTCTTAGGCACGTGGACACTGATAGGACCAACGTCATGCTTAGCAATGACGAACTTCAGGTGCAGCTTCGTGAGAAGGACAAGCTCTTCGCGGAGCAAGATGAGATAGCCAAGGAGATGGAGGCAAAGTTCGAGAGCTAGGACAGAAAGTTCAAGAGTCAAGAGAAGCGAGTCCAGGATAGGAACAAGAGGATTCGGGACATGACTGAAGAACTGCAGGCCAAGGACTTCGAGCTCGAGCATCAGCAGACGGTGATTGAGAGGCTTCGTTCTCACAAGAGGGCTCTCAAAGCCAAAGTAGATACCTTGACCGCCAATGTCGAGGAATACAAGACCGCTATGGAGAATGTTGGTCTTACCTTTGTTGAGGAGGAGGTTGATGCCGAGGAGTAGAGTTGACTACTCATGTATCATTTATTTATCATACTTTATTTGTGTCACAATGACCATCCAACATGTGGATGGCTTATTATTGGTGTGTTTACTTTGCAAACTTGTCGTTTTTGTTGTTGAACTATTATTATTATGATGCATGTTTTGTGATTGTTTATGTGATGTATTGTGCATGAAAGCATCTATGGGTATCTCATTCTTATCTCTATTGAACAAACCACAGATGCCTCCCCGTCGTGCCAATCCCAACCCCAACAACAACAACATCACTCCTGAGATGCAGCAAATGATGACAGCTCAGACTCAGCTGATGCAAATGATGACGACGTTCATCCAGAACCAAAACAACAACAACAACAACAATAACAACAATAACAACAACAACAACAACAACAACCCACCGGGTTTTGACAGGCTTACTAGGTTCTTGAGATTGAGGCTAGCAAAGTTCTCAGGAACAACTGATCCCATGGTGGCCAATGATTGGCTATGCTCTGTGAACAAGGACTTGGTAACTGTGGACTGTACTGATGCAGAAAAGGTCAGATTTGCAGCACATTTGCTGGAAGGACCAGCCGCCACTTGGTGGGATAACTTCTAGATCACCACTCGCATAGAAGATGTGACATGGGCTATTTTTGAAGATGGCTTTCGTACTGCTCACATCTCATTCGGAGTGATGAGTTTGAAGAAGAAAGAATTCCATAATCTGAAGCAGCGCCACCGCAGCGTGGCTGAATATATTGAGGAGTTCAACAATCTGGCGCGTTATGCACCGGATGAAGTTGACACCGATGCTAAGAGGAAGGAAAAGTTTCTTGAAGGGCTAAATGATGAACTGAACTTGCAGCTATCAGTAGCCTATGTTCCCACATACCAGTCTCTTTGTGATAAGGCTGCTATTTTGGAGAACAAAATGAAGCAAGTTGAGAGTAGAAAGAGAAAGCACTCGGACAAGCACAGCTCGGGATCGTCTCACAAACATTCTCATTATGATGATAGTGGAAGCTCAGGATCCCACAAGCATGGGAAATTCAACAAGAACCACAACCACAACCATCATCATGACAACAAGCATCACCGTAGTCATGACAATGACAAGTACAAGAACCACAAGGGTGGATATAAGAGGCACCACAGTGGTAGTGGAAGTGGCAGTGGAAGCCAGCCTGTCAAGAAGGACATTAGTCAGGTTGAGTGCTTCAAGTGCAAGAAGGTGGGGCATTATGCAAATGAATGCCCAGAAAAGAAAGTTGAAGGACCCAACAAGCCCAACCCTTTTCAGAAAGGGCAAGTTAACCACATCAATGTGGAGGAAATCTATGAGGAGCCTGATGCTGTTGCTGGTAAGTTTAGACTCAATTCTATTCCAGCACTTGTTCTTTTTGATAATGGAGCATCGCATTCATTCATATCAAAAGCATTTGTTGATAGAAATGGGTTTCCAACTGAAAACATTGGGTGTCCAATAAAGGTTAGTTCTCTAGGTGGAGATATGATAGTAAGCCTTGGAAGCCGGGATCTAGTAATAGAGTTTGGAAAGCATAAGTTTCCAGTGAGTCTGATAATCCTAGATTCCCAAGGACTGGATGTAATTTTGGGAATGGATTGGATGGCTAAGTATGAAGGAGTACTAGATTGTGTTAATCGTACTGTTGCACTCACAACCCCGGAAAGAAAACGGATTAAATTCAAGTCTAACTTTGAATCAAAAGGGAGTAAGCTAAATTCTCTTAAGGGGGTTAGCATAGACAGTGTGCCAATTGTGAGTGAATATCCGTATGTGTTTCCGGAAGAATTGCCTGGAATGCCACCAGATAGAGATGTGGAGTTCCTTATTGATTTGCTACCGGGATCTGGACCAATAGCAAAGAGACCGTACAAGATGTCAGTTGATGAACTGAAAGAACTCAAGAAACAACTTGGAGAACAGTTGCAGAAGGGATTTATTCAACCAAGTTCTTCATCTTGGGGAGTACCAGTTTTGTTTGTGGAAAAGAAAGATAGAAGTCAAAGGTTATGCATAGATTACCGTTCACTCAATGAGGTGACTATCAAGAACAAATACCCTTTGCCTAGAATCAATGACTTGTTTGATCAGCTAGAAGGAGCTTGTGTGTTCTCAAAGATTGATCTCCGGTCAGGATATTTCCAACTCAAGATAAGAGAACAAGACATACCTAAGATAGCTTTCACCACAAGGTATGGATTGTATGAGTATACCGTGATGCCATTTTGGTTTGACCAATGCTCCAGCATACTTTATGAATATGATGAACAAGGTGTTCATGGAATTCCTTGATAAGTTTGTTGTCGTTTTCATAGATGACATTTTAGTCTACTCCAAGAGCAAAGAAGAGCATGAAGGACATTTGCGTTTGATACTTGAGAAGCTTAGAGAGCATAAATTGTATGCCAAATTCAGCAAGTGTGAATTTTGGCTAAATGAAGTTGGATTTCTTGGACACGTTGTGTCAGGAGATGGTGTAGCGGTTGATCCTGCTAAAATTTCAGCTGTAACTGAATGGGAATCCCCCAAGTCAGTGAAAGAAGTTCATAGTTTCCTTGGCTTAGCAGGTTACTACAGAAGGTTCATTGAGAATTTCTCCAAGGTAGATAAGCCTATGACAGAATTGCTAAAGAAAGACATGAAATTTGCTTGGTCTGAAGGTTGTGAACTCAGCTTTCAGGAATTGAAGAAGAGACTTGTGACAGCACCAGTCTTGTGTTTGCCAGACTTGGAAAAATATTTCCAAGTATATTGTGATGCATCTCATCATGGTTTGGGTGCAGTACTTATGCAAGACGGGAAAGTTGTGGCTTATGCCTCGAGACAACTCAAAACTCATGAAGTGAACTACCCTACTCATGATTTAGAGTTAGCCTTTGTTGTCCATGCACTCAAAACATGGAGACATTATATTTTGGGAAAGCGTTGTGAAGTGTTCACAGATCACAAGAGTTTGAAGTATATCTTCACCCAAAAAGAAATTAATATGAGACAAAGAAGATTGCTAGAACTCATCAAGGACTATGACTTAAGTTTGCAATACCATCCCAGTAAAGCAAATGTTGTAGCAGATGCCCTAAGCCGTAAGGTTTTTGTGAATGGCTTCTAAGGGAGAATTGCCAGATGATTTATGTGCCCAATTTAGAGATCTCAGATTGGAGATTGTGCCTGAAGGACATCTCATGTCTTTGGATGTTCAACCCACTTTGTTGGACAAGATCAAAGAAGCCCAGAAGACTGATAAGGAAATTGAAGAAATTAAGGAAAATATTGGCAAAGGAAAAGCCAAAGGATTCCATGAAGACGAACAGGGTACTTTATGGCATGGGAAACGTATCTGTGTTCCACAAGATCCGGAGCTTCAGAAACTGATTTTGCAAGAAGCACACAACTCACCGTATTCCATTCATCCAGGTAACACCAAAATGTACATGGACATGAAGGAAATATTTTGGTGGAATAATCTCAAGAAGGACATCGCCGAACATATTGCTTTGTGTGATGTGTGTAGTAGAGTGAAAGCGGAACATCAGAAACCAGCAGGTTTGCTTCAACCACTACCTATTCCGGATTGGAAGTGGGACAAGATTGGTATGGATTTCATTACCGGATTACCAAGGACCCGGTCAGGATATGATTCTATTTGGTTAGTAGTGGATCGACTAACTAAAGTGGCTCATTTCATACCCGTGAAGACAACCTATACAAGTGCTAAGTTGGCCAAGATCTATATGAGTAGAATTGTGTGTCTACATGGAGTGCCCAAGAGTATTGTGTCTGATAGGGGAACTCAATTCACTTCCCATTTTTGGAGACAGCTACATGAGTCATTGGGAACGAGGTTGGAATTCAGTACTGCTTTTCATCCTCAAATTGATGGACAAACAGAAAGGACTAATTAGATTCTTGAAGACATGTTGAGGGCATGTGCCCTAGACTATGGAGCCAGTTGGGATGAAAGTCTGCCTTACGCAGAATTTTCTTATAACAATAGCTACCAAGCCAGCATTGGGATGGCACCATTTGAGTTTCTCTACGGGAGAAAGTGTACCACCCCATTGTTATGGAATGGTGTGGGAGAAAGAAGTTTGTTCGGACCAGAACTTATCAAAGAAGCCGAAGAGAAGGTCAAGTTGGTTAAGGACAGTTTGAAGATAGCACAGTCCCGACAGAAAAGCTATGCAGATCCTAAGCATAGAGAAGTCACCTACGAAGTTGGTGATAAAGCTTATCTTAGAGTGTCACCACTTAGTGGAGTGAAGAGGTTCAGAGTCAAAGGAAAGTTGGACCCAAGATATGTTGGACCATTCAAGATTCTGATTCGTAAAGGAGAAGTTGCTTATGAAATTGAATTGCCAGAGTCTTTGTCAGCTGTTCATAATGTGTTTCATGTGAGTCAGCTTAAGAAATGCCATCCAGAAATGGAAGAAACTTCTTTGAAGGATACTATACCTTTGGAAGAGGTTCAATTAGAAAGTGATCTCACTTATGAAGAGAAACCTATCAAGATTCGTGAGACTGCAGAAAGAGTCACACGGACTAAGACTATCAAATTCTACAAAGTTCAATGGAACTACCATTCTGAAGAAGAAGCAACATGGGAAAGAGAAGATGATCTTCGGAAAGACCACCCTTACCTATTTGCTAGCCAATCCGAATCTCGAGGGCGAGATTCACCTTAAGGGGGTTAGATTTGTAACATCCCTAAAATCATGTTTCAAACTCATGCATATCATCCATGCATCCATGATCATATGATTTTCATTTCAAACAAAACATTTCAAAACAGAAGCATATATGCTTATTATTTCATGTAAGTTGATCTAGCCTTAGTGCTATTTTCAATGAGAAGAGTACTTGTTTTGTTCAGTAAGGTTTTGAACTTAAACTTAGGTACTTTCCAAATCTTGAGAAAAAAATTCAAAACAAAATGAGTAAGTAAAACCAATATTATGCCTATTGATTATATCACATAAAGGCTTGGTTTTATTTTTATTTTCTTTTGATCAAAGTGTTTTGAGTAAACAGTAGTGTTTGACACACATTTGAGTGCAAGGTTTGCAGTATAAAAACCTAGAGAAGATTTGAATTCAAACTCATTTGATTTGGAGTTGAAAATCATTTTAGAAAAATCAAACAGACAAAGAAAAAGGTTAAAAGGAAAAAAATAAGCTTTTAGTCGAATCTGGCCCAACTAGCCCAGCTAAGCCCAGCAACCCCCCCCCCCCCACGCGAAACGTTTTCTTCACTCATCACCGCACCCGCTAAGTGACTGACAGACAGGACCCACTCCCCCTCTGTTTCTCTCGCTGACAGCCGCGGCCCACACGGCGTCGTCGTCTCCACCCCGCGACGTGTTCTTCCCCAAATCACGCCGTGCGTTTCCTGGCTTGATTCGCGTCGTCAATTCGCGTTGATTGCAGGAGTAAATCACGCCCCCGTCTCGCCTACTTAAACCCCCTCTGCCCCCTCTCCATTTCCCCCCAGACTCCGAGCACAAAGCGCCCCCAAGCTGCCCGCAATCATCCTCGCACCGCCGCAGACAGAGCTCGCTCCGGCAACCAATCCCGGTGAGCCCCGTGCACCCCTTCTTCTCTGGTTCTTGCAGACATCATCGCCACATCCTTGCGCACCTACTGACACCATAGGTTCCTTCTATACCGCCCCAGGTCGTCGTCTTCGACAAGCACAGCAAGGTTCCGATGACTACTCATGTATCATTTATTTATCATACTTTATTTGTGTCACAATGACCATCCAACATGTGGATGGCTTGTTATTGGTGTGTTTACTTTGCAAACTTGTCGTTTTTGTTGTTGAACTATTATTATTATGATGCATGTTTTGTGATTGTTTATGTGATGTATTGTGCATGAAAGCATCTATGGGTATCTCATTCTTTTCTCTACTGAACAAACCACAGATGCCTCCCCGTCGTGCCAATCCCAACCCCAAAAACAACAACGTCACTCCTGAGATGCAGCAAATGATGACAGCTCAGACTCAGCTGATGCAAATGATGACGACGTTCATCCAGAACCAAAACAACAACAACAACATCAATAACAACAATAACAACAACAACAACCCACCGGGTTTTGACATGCTTACTAGGTTCTTGAGATTGAGGCTAGCAAAGTTCTCAGGAACAACTGATCCCATGGTGGCCAATGATTGGCTACGCTCTGTGAACAAGGACTTGGTAACTGTGGACTGTACTGATGCAGAAAAGGTCAGATTTGCAGCACATTTGCTGGAAGGAACAGCCGCCACTTGGTGGGATAACTTCTAGATCACCACTCCCATAGAAGATGTGACATGGGCTATTTTTGAAGATGGCTTTCATACTGCTCACATCTCATCCGGAGTGATGAGTTTGAAGAAGAAAGAATTCCCTAATCTGAAGCAGCGCCACCGCAGCGTGGCTGAATATATTGAGGAGTTCAACAATCTGGCACGTTATGCACCGGATGAAGTTGACACCGATGCTAAGAGGAAGGAAAAGTTTCTTGAAGGGCTAAATGATGAACTGAACTTGCAGCTATCAGTAGCCTATGTTCCCACATACCAGTCTCTTTGTGATAAGGCTGCTATTTTGGAGAACAAAATGAAGCAAGTTGAGAGTAGAAAGAGAAAGCACTCGGACAAGCACAGCTCGGGATCGTCTCACAAACATTCTCATTATGATGATAGTGGAAGCTCAGGATCCCACAAGCATGGGAAATTCAACAAGAACCACAACCACAACCGTCATCATGACAACAAGCATCACCGTAGTCATGACAATGACAAGTACAAGAACCACAAGGGTGGATATAAGAGCCACCACAGTGGTAGTGGAAGTGGCAGTGGAAGCCAGCCTGTCAAGAAGGACATTAGTCAGGTTGAGTGCTTCAAGTGCAAGAAGATGGGGCATTATGCAAATGAATGCCCAGAAAAGAAAGTTGAAGGACCCAACAAGCCCAACCCTTTTCAGAAAGGGCAAGTTAACCACATCAATGTGGAGGAAATCTATGAGGAGCCTGATGCTGTTGCTGGTAAGTTCAGACTCAATTCTATTCCGGCACTTGTTCTTTTTGATAATGGAGCATCGCATTCATTCATATCAAAAGCATTTGTTGATAGAAATGGGTTTCCAACTGAAAACATTGGGTGTCCAATAAAGGTTAGTTCTCTAGGTGGAGATATGATAGTAAGCCTTGGAAGCCGGGATCTAGTAATAGAGTTTGGAAAGCATAAGTTTCCAGTGAGTCTGATAATCCTAGATTCCCAAGGACTGGATGTAATTTTGGGAATGGATTGGATGGCTAAGTATGAAGGAGTACTAGATTGTGTTAATCGTTGTTGCACTCACAACCCGGAAAAGCGGATTAAATTCAAGTCTAACTTTGAATCAAAAGGAGTAAGCTAAATTCTCTTAAGGGGTTAGCATAAAGTGTGCCAATTGTGAGTGAATATCCGTATGTGTTTCCGGAAGAATTGCCTGGAATGCCACCAGATAGAGATGTGGAGTTCCTTATTGATTTGCTACCGGGATCTGGACCAATAGCAAAGAGACCGTACAAGATGTCAGTTGATGAACTGAAAGAACTCAAGAAACAACTTGGAGAACAGTTGCAGAAGGGATTTATTCAACCAAGTTCTTCATCTTGGGGAGTACCAGTTTTGTTTGTGGAAAAGAAAGATAGAAGTCAAAGGTTATGCATAGATTACCGTTCACTCAATGAGGTGACTATCAAGAACAAATACCCTTTGCCTAGAATCAATGACTTGTTTGATCAGCTAGAAGGAGCTTGTGTGTTCTCAAAGATTGATCTCCGGTCAGGATATTTCCAACTCAAGATAAGAGAACAAGACATACCTAAGACAGCTTTCACCACAAGGTATGGATTGTATAAGTATACCGTGATGCCATTTGGTTTGACCAATGCTCCAGCATACTTTATGAATATGATGAACAAGGTGTTCATGGAATTCCTTGATAAGTTTGTTGTCGTTTTTATAGATGACATTTTAGTCTACTCCAAGAGCAAAGAAGAGCATGAAGGACATTTGCGTTTGATACTTGAGAAGCTTAGAGAGCATAAACTGTATGCCAAATTTAGCAAGTGTGAATTTTGGCTAAATGAAGTTGGATTTCTTGGACACGTTGTGTCAGGAGATGGTGTAGCAGTTGATCCTGCTAAAGTTTCAGCTGTAACTGAATGGGAATCCCCCAAGTCAGTGAAAGAAGTTCATAGTTTCCTTGGCTTAGCAGGTTACTACAGAAGGTTCATTGAGAATTTCTCCAAGGTAGATAAGCCTATGACAGAATTGCTAAAGAAAGACAGGAAATTTGCTTGGTCTGAAGGTTGTGAACTCAGCTTTCAGGAATTGAAGAAGAGACTTGTGACAGCACCAGTCTTGTGTTTGCCAGACTTGGAAAAAGATTTCCATGTATATTGTGATGCATCTCATCATGGTTTGGGTGCAGTACTTATGCAAGACGGGAAAGTTGTGGCTTATGCCTCGAGACAACTCAAAACTCATGAAGTGAACTACCCTACTCATGATTTAGAGTTAGCCTCTGTTGTCCATGCACTCAAAACATGTAGACATTTGTAAGAACCCTCCTTTGTAAAGGAAAAGGATCCCTGTGATTGCAATGCTAGTCCCTGGATCATTGCTAGCATCCACAGTTTAAGATGAAGTACACAGATACAAAGGTCATTTATTACATTCATTCCAGAGATAAAACATAGTCTTTTACAACTCAAGGCCACACGCCTAATACAAGAGTTTTGGAATAAGTAAATAAACATAAGTCTTCATCTTCATGTGCCACAGGCAAGCATGTTGAGTGTAGACTCATGACACCTAATCATCATCGGAGTAACCTGCAACATCACAAGTTACAGCCACAGTGGGTCAATACTTTGGAATAGTATTGGCAAGTGATACCTTAGTAAATTTTAAGTGGACTATATTACTATATGCATTTTGGCTAATTGTAGTTTGGCTTGCTTTGCTCAAAATAGGTTTTTCCTATTAGTTGAAATCACTAAGTTTTTCTTTGTCAAAAACTTTCCCAAGAAACCACCAATAGACATTGGGGTCCTTCACCCTTGTTCACCCACAAGTTTTACTTAGAAGTTGGAGTGATGAGATTCTTGATAGCTTCCATGTCTTGATGCTCAAGTTGTCCATTGCCATGGACTTGGCTAAGTACTTAGATTTTCCATCTGCAGAGGTTGTGCACTTTCCCCACCAGACTTGGTTTCCCAAGACAGGACCTTTCGGAAGCCTTTCCTTAGCCAAATGAACGCGCTCTAACCTATCATTCCCACTACCACCAACTGTCCAAATGGCTAAGTTCTAGCAACCTATATGATCAAGGCAGAGCCCATTTTGCCAAGTCGTTGCACTGTAAGCTTCTCAACACTTGGCCTCCAAATCCCTTTGTGCCTGGGTGGCATACCACAAGTGAGATACACAAGGTAAGCCATATCCATGGGCCTTGTGTAACCACTCAACCAAAAACCACCATTCAAGTCCCATTCCACCCAGGGGATTCATTGACTTAGTTGTTTTATTAAGAAAACATAAGTCCAAAGACTTAGAAACATTTTCATCATAGCATGTGTATACTTTACCAACCCTTGTTTACTACTAGCTAGGATAAGCATGGCATAGTAACTTAACTTAGGAAAATTCCTAGCAATTCTACACTACTTAGGATTTCCCAACATAGCATTTGGCAAAAGTAACATGCAAGTCTTAACAAAAATATTTCTAGTGCTTATACAAAATATAGGGATGGAAATATTCATGAAGTACCACTTGCCTTGGTAATGGGGAGAGTAGCACTCTTCACAATCACAGTCACTAGCAAAATCTACACAAAATTTGTAGCCCAAAGTTATACACAATTCATATACAAGCAAAAATATATAAGCATGCATGCAAGAATGCAAAGTGATGATTTTAAAGTCCAACCAAGCAAGTGCAAGATACTGAAACATAACTAAGTCATAAACTTGCTAATCCAAATATTTTTAGCACTAAAACAATTACTAAACAAATTCTATACTCAAAATGGTCCTAAACAAGTTTCTGCAATAAAAATCATTTTAACAGAAACTTTTTGCTAAACACATTGCAGATTCAGAAAGGGCTTGTCTTCCTGATTCCAACAGTATAAAATTTGCAAAAATCTAACGTGGGAATCAAAAGTTATAGCTATTTCAATTTTGGATCAAATTCTGATTTCAAAACTGTTTTTGAATCTAACCCTAGCCACGCGTCATGTTCCTACTGGCGCGTACCGATTCGCTCCGGATCACGCTCGCGAGCCATAGGATCTAACTAACGATGCATGGTTCAGATCTAAACATAACGGTTCGTTAAGTGGCTAATCCTATGCGTTGGATCCAGATCCAAGGGCTCTCGATCAAGCGACCATGTCCTGGCGGCGCGCGGCGACGGCGAGCGGCGGAGTGCTCTGACAGCGGCGGCGCTAACGTTCTAGATCGCTCGGGGAGGAAAGGGCGTGCTTACCAGATCCGCAAGGTCGAGGCGAAGCTCAACGTAGTGGTGGTTGGGCAAGGGGTGCACGGGTACGGTCTCTGGGGCTCGTCAGAGTTGCGGCGGCGTCTGTCACTTGCAGTCGAGGTCGTTGCCAAGGTGTGGCGTCGCCCTAGCACAAGGCAGAGGGTTCAGAAGATGCGCAAGTGACTGGCGAATCAACTGGTGACAAAGGGAAAGCGAGGGGCGCACGGAACTTACCGCTATTGCTCGCCGGAGTCGAGCGACGGCGCAGGTGGTTGCGGTCGTGAACGGGATCGACGACCTGGGTCACGAGCAGGCAAAAGAAAAGTATCAGGAGGTGCACAAGATCAAGCTGGACACGACAGTTTGAACCAGAGAGAGGGGGGCGGTCGAGGCTCACCGGAATTAGTCGCCGGAGTCGTCGGTGCTGCGAGGTTTCGAGGGCAAATGCGTGCAGCCTGGTGGCGGAGTGAGCGAGGAGAGTGGGGGAAAATGATCGCGGTGCAGAGGGGGTTTTGTAGGCGAGAGGGGAGCGGCGATTAAGCGTGGAATCAATGGCAATTAAGCGAGAATCAATCACGGCAGTGAAGGGCGGAGGAAACGGCCGGCGACGGGGTCGGGCGTGATTTGGGGAAGACGAGGGTGACGTGGAGAGGGCCCGCTCGTCAGCGAAACGCGCAGAGAGGAGGTGGGGTCTGGTTGTCAGCGACTGCTTGGGTGCGCTGGCGCGTGCGAGAGAGAGGAAGGTCGGGTGGGCTAGTTGGGCCAGTTCTGTTGCTGGGCTAGAATCCTGGCGCCTGGCCCTTTTCTTTTCTTTTGTCCTTTTCTTTTTCTGTTTTGATTTTCAGGAATGGTTTTGATATGAATTCAAATTATTTTTGAATTCAAATCTTTCTGGGGGTTTTGCAGTGTGCAAAAGTTTCAAATATAGGCATAAAACCATGTGGTTGCTTTGCAAAAGCTTGGTCACTCTTGGAGAACAAAATATCAGGGACTTGGTACCTGTTTTGCAAATGTTTGAAAAATGGTTTTTGAACCATTTCCATTTTGTAAAACTTGGTTCAAATTTCCACACTCAATCCATTCAACAAAGGAGACAAGCAATCTAGGTTTAAAACATTCAAACTCTCAAATGGGGGTGGCCATTTGATTTAGCTTGCTCACATAAAATGATAGCACTAAGTGCTTTTGTTTTTCTGAAATGAGTTTTGAAATTGACCTCAATTCTATATGCATGCATGAATGATATGTAAACTTTGAAATCATGATTTTAGGGATGTTACAAATCTAACCCCCTTAAGGTGAATCTCACCCTCGAGATTCGGATTGGCTAGCAAATAGGTGAGGGTGGTCTTTCCGAAGATCATCTTCTCTTTCCCATGTTGCTTCCTCTTCGGTATGATGATTCCATTGCACTTTGCAAAACTTGATAGTCTTTGTCCTTGTGACTCTTTCTGCAGTCTCAAGAATCTTGATAGGCTTCTCCTCGTATGTGAGGTCACTTTCTAGTTGAACCTCCTCCAAAGGGATAGTATCCTTCAAAGAAGTTTCTTCCATTTCTGGGTGACATTTCTTAAGCTGACTCACATGAAACACATTATGGACTGCTGACAAAGATTCTGGTAGTTCAATTTCATAAGCAACTTCACCTTTGCGACTCAAAATCTTGAATGGCCCAACATATCTTGGTGCCGACTTTCCTTTGACTCTGAATCTTTTCACTCCACGAAGTGGTGATACTCTAAGATAGGCCCTATCACCAACTTCGTAGGTGACTTCTCTTCGCTTAGGATCTGCGTAGCTTTTCTGTCGGGACTGTGCTATCTTCAACCTGTCCTTAACAAATTTGACCTTCTCTTCGGCTTCCTTGATAAGATCCGGCCCGAATAAACTTCTTTCTCCCACACCATTCCATAACAATCGGGTGGTACACTTTCTTCCGTAGAGAAACTCAAACGGTGCCATCTCAATGCTGGCTTGATAGCTGTTGTTATAAGAAAATTCTGCATAAGGCAGACTTTCATCCCAACTTGCTCCATAGTCTAGGGCACATGCCCTCAACATGTCTTCCAGAATTTGATTAGTCCTTTCTGTTTGTCCATCGGTTTGAGGATGAAAAGCGATCTGAATTCCAACCTCGTTCCCAATGACTCATGTAGCTGTCTCCAAAAATGGGAAGTGAATTGAGTTCCCCTATCAGACACAATACTCTTGGGCACACCATGTAGACATACAATTCTACTCATGTAGATTTTGGCTAACTTGGCACTTGTATAAGTGGTCTTCACGGGTATGAAATGAGCCACTTTAGTTAAGCGATCCACTACTACCCATATGGAATCATATCCTGACCTGGTCCTTGGTAATCCAGTAATGAAATCCATACCAATCTTGTCCCACTTCCAATCAGGAATAGGTAGTGGTTGAAGCAAACCTGCTGGTTTCTGATGCTCCGCTTTTACTCTACTACATACATCACACAAGGCAATATGTTCGGCGATGTCTCTCTTGAGATTGTTCCACCAAAATCTTTCTTTCATGTCCATGTACATTTTGATGTTACCCGGGTGAATAGAATATGGAGAGTTGTGTGCTTCCTGCAAAATTAGTTTCCGCAACTCCGGATCTTGTGGAACACAGATACGTTTCCCATGCCATAAAGTACCATGTTCGTCTTCATGGAAATTTTTAGCTTTCCCTTGGCCAATCTTTTCCTTAATCTCTTTAATTTCCTTATCGGTCTTCTAAGCTTCTCGGATCTTGTCCAACAAAGTGGGTTGAACATCCAAAGACATGAGATGTCCTTCAGGCACAATCTCCAATCTGAGTTCTCTGAATTGAGCACACAAATCCTTTGGCAATTCTCCTTTGGTAAGGCCATTCACAAATACCTTACGACTTAGAGCATCTGCTACAACATTTGCTTTATCGGGGTGGTATTGCAAACTTAAGTCATAATCCTTGATAAGCTCTAACCATCTTCTTTGTCTCATATTGATTTCCTTTTGGGTGAAGATATACTTCAAACTTTTGTGGTCCGTGAACACTTCACAACGCTTTCCCAAAAGGTAATGCCTCCATGTTTTGAGTGCATGGACGACAGAGGCTAACTCCAAATCATGAGTAGGGTAGTTTACCTCATGAGTTTTGAGTTGTCTCGAGGCATAAGCTACAACTTTACCGTCTTGCATAAGTACAGCACCCAAACCTTGATGACACGCATCACAATATACTTGGAAATCCTTTTCTAAATCTGGCAGACATAGAACTGGTGCTATCACAAGTCTCTTCTTCAATTCCTGAAAGCTGACTTCACAACCATCAGACCAAGCAAACTTCTTGTCTTTCTTTAATAATTCAGTCATTGGCTTAGCAACCTTCGAGAAATTTTCAATGAACCTTCTGTAGTAACCTGCTAAGCCAAAGCTCGAACTTCTTTCACGTTCTTGGGAGATTCCCATTCCGTCACAGCTGAAACCTTAGTAGGATCAACTGCTACACCCTCCTTTGTCATAACATGACCAAGAAAACCAACTTCTTCTAACCAGAATTCACACTTGCTGAATTTGGCATAAATTTTATGCTCTCTTAACTCCTCAAGTATCAAACGCAAATGTCCTTCATGCTCTTCTTTACTCTTAGAGTAGACTAAGATGTCATCGATGAAAACGACAACAAACTTGTCGAGGAATTCCATCAACACTTTGTTCATCATATTCATGAAGTATGTCGGAGCATTGGTTAAGCCGAAAGGCATTACGGTATACTCATACAATCCATATCTTGTGGTGAATGCTGTTTTAGGTATGTCTTGCTCTCTTATCTTGAGTTGAAAATAGCCTGACCTTAGATCAATCTTTGAGAACACACATGCTCCTTCAAGCTGATCAAATAAGTCATTGATTCTAGGCAAAGGATATTTGTTTTTGATAGTTACCTCGTTGAGAGAACGGTAATCTATGCATAACCTTTGGCTCCTATCCTTCTTCTCCACAAACAAAACTGGGGCTCCCCAAGATGAAGAACTGGGTTGAATAAATCCTTTCTGCAACTGTTCTCCTAGTTGCTTCTTGAGTTCTTTTAGTTCGTCAACTGACATCTTATATGGTCTCTTTGCTATTGGTCCAGAACCTGGTACCAAATCTATCAGAAATTCCTCATCTCTATTTGGTGGCATTCCTGGCAATTCTTCCGGAAATACATCCGGATACTCACACACAATTGGCACACTGTCCATGCTAACCCCCTTAAGAGAATTTAGCTTACTTCCTTTGGATTCAAAGTTTGACTTGAATTTTATTCTTTTTCTTTCCGGGGTGGTGAGTGTAACAGTACGATTAGCGCAGTCTAGTACTCCTTCATACTTAGTCATCCAATCCATTCCCAATATTACGTCCAGTCCTTGGGAATCTAGGATTATCAGGCTCACTGGAAACTTATGTTTTCCAAATTCTATTACTAGATCCCGGCATCCAAGACTTACTATCATTTCTCCACCCGGAGAACTAACTTTTATTGGACACCCAATGTTTTCAGATGGAAACCCATTTCTATCAACAAATGCCTTTGATATGAATGAATGCGATGCACCAGTATCAAAGAGTACAAATGCTGGAATTGAATTGAGTCTGAACTTACCAGCAACAGCATCAGGCTCCTCATAGACCTCCTCCACTCTCATGTGGTTTACCTGTCCTTTCTGGAAAGGATTGGGCTTGACAGGTCCTTCAACTTTCTTTTTGGGGCACTCATTTGCATAGTGTCCCATCTTCTTGCATTTGAAGCATTCAACCTGACTGATGTCTCTCTTAGCAGGCTGACTTCCACTTCCACTTCCATTACCACTATGGTGGCTCTTATGTCCACTCTTGTCGTTCTTGTACTTGTCATTGTCATGACTGCGGTGATGCTTGTTGTCATGACGGTTGTGGTTGTGGTGCTTGTTGAATTTCCCATGCTTGTGGGATCCTGAGCTTCCACTGTCATCATAGTGAGATCGTTTGTGAGACGATCCCGAGCTGTGCTTGTCGGAGTGCTTTCTCTTTCTACTCTCGACTTGCTTCATTTTGTTCTCCAATATAGCAGCCTTGTCACAAAGCGACTGATAAGTGGGAACATATGCCACAGCCAGCTGCAGATTCAGCTCATCATTCAAGCCTTCTAGAAATTTTTCCTTTCTCTTGGCATATGTGTCAAGTTCATCTGGTGCATAACGTGCCAGATTGTTGAACTCTTCAATGTATTCAGCCACGCTGCGGTGGCGCTGCTTCAGATTGTGGAACTCTTTCTTTTTCAGGCTCATTATTCCTGATGAGATATGAGCAGTGCGAAAGCCATCCTCAAAGATATCCCAAGTCACCTCATCTATAGGAGTGGTGATTTGGAAGTTGTCCCACCAAGTGGCGGCTGGCCCTTCCAACAGATGTGCTGCAAATCTGACCTTTTCAGCGTCAAATGCATTACGGTCACTAAGTCCTTGTTTACAGAACGTAGCCAATCATTGGCCACCATGGGATCAGTTGTCCCCGAGAACTTAGCTGGCCTCAATCGCAGAAATCTGGTGAGCATATCAAAGCCCGGAGGGTTGTTGTTGTTGTTATTGTTATTGTTGTTGTTATTGGGGTTGTTGTTGTTGTTATTCTGGTTCTGGATGAATGTTGTCATCATCTGCATAAGTTGTGTTTGAGCATTCATCATTTGCTGCATTTCTGGAGTGATGTTGTTGTTGTTGTTGGGGTTGGGGTTTGCGCGACGGGGAGGCATCTGTGGTTTGTTCAAATAGAGATAAGAATGAGATACCCATAGATGTTTTTGTTGGAGATATGCCCAAGAGGCAATAATAAAGTGGTTATTATCATATCTTCATACTTATGATAAATGTTTGCATACCATGCTATAATCGTATTAACCGGAAACATTAATACTTGTGTGATTTGTAAACATAAAAGAGTCCCTAGTAAAGCCTCTTGTTAAACTAGCTTGTTGGTTAATATATGATCATGGTTTCCTGATCATGAACATAGAGATGTTATTAACAACAGGGTCATATCATTAGGAGAATGATGTGATGGACATACTCCTATAGTTAAGCGTAGCATAAAGATCAAGTCATTTAATATAGTTCATTTGCTATAAGCTTTCTGATACATAGTAACCTAATTCCTTCGACCATGAGATCATGCATATCACCTTTACCGGAAGGATGCTTTGATGACATCAAACACCACACCGTAACAGGGTGGCTATAAAGGTGGCATTGAGTGTTCGGAAAGTATTGGTTGAGACACATGGATCAAGAGTGGGATTTGTCCATCCATATGACGGATAGATATACTCTGGGCCCTCTCGGTGGAATGTCATCCAATTAGCTTGCAAGCATGTGACTGGCTCACAAGGGATCACATACCACGGGAACGAGAAAAGAGTACTTATCAGTAACAAGGTTGAACTAGGTATGCAGAGATACCGACGATCATAACCTCGGATAAGTAAACTATCGTGAGACAAAGGGAAATTGGTATCGTATGTAAGTGGTTCATTCGATCGCAAAGTAATCGTAGAAATATGTGGGAGCCATATGAATTTCCAGATTCCTCTATTGGTTATTGATCGGAGAAGTGTCTCGATCATGTCCGCATAATTCACAAACCGTAGGGAGACACACTTAAGGATTCGATGTTGTTGAGTAGTTATGGAATGATGAGTAAGAGACCGAATGTTGTTCGGAGTCTCGGGTGGGATCCGGGATATCACGAGGAGATCCGGAATGGTCCGGAGAATAAGATTCATATAAGGAAAGTCCTGTTTCGGGGTTGGAGAATGGTTCCGGTGTTTTCATCGGGAATGTTCTAGAAGGTTCCGGAATGTCCGGCACTCTGGAGGGGAAGGGTACATGAATGTGTCATTGCAAGTTGGAATGATTACATCATGTACTAGGTGTCATCGCTGTACAAAATAAAGGGTTTAATCAAATCCTAGTTTGAAAAGTCAAACGCCAATTTGAAAAGTCAAACGGCTATTTTGGAAAGTGGAGAAGAAGTGGGAAACCGAGTTGGGGAGGAGTTCCTCCTCCACCGCCGGCCCACTAGGGATCCGAGTTGGGGAGGACTCCTCCCTTGGCGCCTCCCTCCACCTATAAAAGGAGGGGCAGGGCTCCCCTCCTAGACACACAAGTTGCCTCCCTCTAAATCTAAACCCTAGCCACAGCCTAGGAATTTCTCCCAAGCCGCCGAGATAGAGCTTCTAATTGCCCGAGCCGCTGGTTTAGCCCCTTCTAATTGGTGTGTATAAACCCTAGATCACCAAGGCTCTCTCATAGTCCACCATACTCGCTCCGGCTTAAGGCGAAGCCCTGCGAGATCTCCCCTCTACTTCCGGTACCACGCCGTTGTGCTGCCGGAATCGCGAGGAGAGTGCTACAACCTCCGCTGCCTGCTGGAACAAGGGAGAGGAAGGTCTTCGTCGAAAACGAACGTGTGACCGACTCTGAGCGCTGCCGAGCATAGCGCTGGAAGGATCGTCTACGCGATCTTGAGATCGGCAAGAGTACGACTACATCACCCACGAGAATCTGCTCTCGTTAACCGCTTTGGAATCTTCGAGGGTGAGTTACCCTATCGACTCGTTGCTACAATCTAGTAGATAGATCTTGGCTTGTTTGTTTGCATGCGGTAGAAAATTTTTGTTTTCCATGCTACGAACCCCTACAGTGGTATCAGAGCCGTGTCTATATGTAGATCTGTTGCACGAGTAGAACACAATGGTCATTGTGGGCGTTGATGCTTTTATTATCGATTGCTTCTTGTGTACTTTGCATCTTGCGGGATGGTGGGATGAAGCGGCCCGGGCTAACCTTACATGACATCGTTCATGAGACTTGCTCCACGCTTGACATGCAACTTGTATTGCATAAGTGGCTTTGCGGGTGCCTGTTTCTCCCAACATAGTTAAGATTCAATTTACAACGGGTGATTGACAATACTAGTATCAATGTTGTGGTTCTTGTTCGTAAGTTAGAGCGACACTTATTGAAAGCCCCAAACCACGTAAAATATGCAAAGAAAATTAGAGGCGTCTAACTTTGTTTTGCAGCGGTGTGCTGTGATGTGATATGGCCATGATTGTGATTATATATGATGTATGCAATGTTCCTTATTGTAAGTTGGCAACCGGCAGGAGACATATGGTTGTCTTTAAATTCTGTTAAGACCCGCGTGTCTATTCAAAGTAGTTGTAATAGTTGAAGCTGGTGAACGACAACCATGGAGCGGCGTCATTGACCTTGATGCAATGCCGGTGATGATGGAGATCATGTTCATGCTTGAAGATGGAGATCGGAAGCACAAAGAAGAAAGGCCATATCATATCACATATTATGAATTGCATGTGATGTTAATCCTTTTATGCATCTTGTATTGCTTAGTTTACGACGGTAGCATTATAAGATGATCCCTCAAGCACACAATTTCAAGTTTTAAAGTGTTCATCCTTAGTAAGCACCGTTGCTAAAGCTCGTTGTTTCGAAGCACCACGTGATGATCGGGTGTGTTAGATTCTGCGAGTGTATACAACGTGAACAAGCCAGATTTGCTCATGCAAAAGCTAAGGTTTGATCTTGACGAGCCTAGCATGTATAGACATGGTCTCGGAACACGGATCACCGAAAGGTAAAGCATGAGTCATATAGTAGATATGATGAACATGTTGATTGTTCGCCATTGAAGCTACATCAACTCTCGTGATGCTCGGTTTTGATGTGGTGGATTTGGTTCATGTGATCACTAAAACAATGTGAGGGATATTGTTTTGAGTGGGAGTTCAAAGGCAATATGATTAAAAGTTGAACACTATTTATCATAAATTAAATCAAAGTGAATTTGCATAGTTGTTGTAGTCATTGGCATCCGTTTACCACCTTGCGCTTAGTTTTAATTGAGATGATAGAACTATAGAATTCTGGTTAGTTACTTTACGAACTGGTATCGTATTGTTTTGAAGTGTTAATCTAAAGTTTAAAAGTCCTATTGCAAACTTTCAGTAAAGTTCCGGTTACTCCATGAAGTTTAATAATTGGTATTAAAAACAAGAGTGACAATTCCAAGTGTTAGTGTATGAGTATCATGTTTATCTCCATGATTCTTGATATTCAAAGGATTGTCTTAATATCAAGGTTATCTAGGATCTGAAAGAGTTGTTTCAGAAACCATGATGTGTGGAAGATATTGTGATATCTGAAACGAAGTTTTGGTTGCAACATGATAGAGTATAATATGGCAAAAGTCATGTTCTCATATTTATGAGAATTTGCAAAAGGTTGGAGACACTAGTTGTCCTAATCCTCCAAAAGGCTTTGGAGAGCAACATTATACTTGCGATTCACCGTTACATGCTAAAAGTAGCCTGATCATGGATAATTCCATGATAAGGGTGAATATTTGATGTAGGTAAAATGTTTACTACACCAAGAGATTACTAAATAAAGGAATTTGAAAGAACACCAAACATTTAATAATGGTGATCTACTTCAAAGTGCAAGTCCAAAGACATTGGTATTTAACTATACACGCTTTGGACTATGTGTCATATGTATGACTCCAGTATTGATGTTGATAGATTCTTTCAAGCTGAAAAGGAAATACTGAAAGAGGATCTCATAAGTATGTGGTAGAAAAGAAAAGACTAGAATTGTTCATCTTAAGTATATAGATGATATACATGTTATGGCTATATTCTTTGCTTCTTAAACAATGTGGTTCTTAAGTATTTGATACTGAATTTGTTGGTGTGAATCGTCATACGAAACAACAGAATTCATGAACTACAATGGCCTAAGTAACTAGCAAAAGAATATGTGATGATGTTCATCAAGAACAAATAAAGGGTTATTGTGTTTCTCGTTAAACATCAAAGCTTGCCTTCAAGATTTGTTTTATCAGGTATTATGAGAACAAAAGGGTTGTTCAAATAATTGCCGTAATCCATAAAAGATGGATGATTTATAAATCTCGTTGGATAAATCACATCCATAAAACTAGTGCTAAAAATGTCGAAAGACAAATTGATTGGAAGATCACTTAGGAAGTGACATCGCCGTTTAAATTATAATGGAAAGAAAACATGAAGAAACTCTATGTGGATGGAATTTTGGAGTCTTTTGATTTTGATCAAATGACGCTTGTGAAACTTTCCTAGAGATAATTAAAACTTCGTTCATAGGCCAAAAGGGAACGAATGACTAGCTTATTGGAACTTGTACATATTGTTGTACAAAGTCCATTATGTGTAGTCAACAGCGATGGATTTCAACTTCATATGCTTTCTCCGAAAATTTGAGTGAATATATGAATATTTACTTAATAAGGATGAAGTATGAAATATTTGAAAAAGTTCAAAGTCTTTCAAGATGAAGTGCAAAATCATTGTAATAAGAATATAAATAGTTTATGATAAGATCATAAAGGAAGATATTTGAGTTACAAGTTTAGCATAATACCTAAGATTTAAGGAATCGTTCCGTGGATTTGCATTTCCCGAAACACCATAAGAGTATGGAGTGTTCGAGATATGTAATTAAACCATGTTTGACATGGTAAGATCAAAGGTGTAATTCATAAAACTGCCATTATATTTTAAAGATTAAAAGCTTTAGAGACTACCGTTTTCCACTGAAAAGAGCTCCATCATAATCCGCTGAAATGACACCATATAAAGTTATGGTTTGGCATAAAACCCAAGTAGTCCTTTCTTAAACATTGGTATGCTATGCATAAGAAAGATGTTTGCAACCAAAGTCGGATGAAACTCTCTTTGTATTACTGTTAAGTATTCCTCCATAAACACCGGAGACAAAAGTATTTGTCGCTTAGAACGTCAAGTTTCTTTGAGAAGGAATTTTTCGTGAAAAGATAAGTGGGAGGACAATAGAACTTTGATAAGGTTAAAGGAACCTTAGCTATATGTGCAAAGTTGCACAGCGCCGAAAAGTGTTCCGGAGGCAGCAACAATGCTCATGGCTCACGTACCTCAAAGGTTGCGGTCACGGAGGTCTAAGTTTCTATTGAACCAAGTAGGTCGAGTAAACAATCAAATACCAAGATTTGAGGGTTGAATAATTATTTGAGAATAATGAACGGACTACATGCAAAGAAGCGACGATGGGCCCTGACTCCGTCAAATGGCTTGAAGCCATAATATCCGTGATAGTTCCATACACGAGAAATCAAGTTTTGAATTTGAAGGACCCTCGAGAAAGGTGTAAGACCTTACAGTAGTGTTTGGATCTATAAAGAAGTAGACATGGATGTTTCACCTCTATGAAATAGTCGACATGTTGGGAAAGAGTTCACAACAATGTTCAAAGATTGACTATGACAAGATTTGATCTTTCATAGCGATATTTAGTCTAGACGGATTAATGTAGCAACCACTACATATAATTTTGTTATGTGGTAGTAGAATAAACAAAACAAGTTCTTCTAATAGAATGGTTACCTAGGACGTGTGCATGACACGGTCCAAAGGGTTTTGTTAATTCAAAGGATGCTAAAAGCATATGCAAACTTCAATGGTTGAAGTAAGCATCGCGGAGTTGGAATCTTCACTATGATGAAACTGTTAAAAGAGTTTAATTTCATCGGAGACAATGAAGATACTTGCATTTGCAAGAAATTAAGTGGGAGCGCTAAGACATATTTCTAATACATTATGTGGAAGACATATTATTGATTAAAAATGATGTATCTTTTATTAACACATATTAAGAATTTCATCCCGATGAAAGACTTAGGCAAAACCCAAATATTTCGCATCAATAGATCATAATATGGTTGTGCCGAAAGTACATAGATGATATATTGAATAAGTTCAATATAGAAACTACAAGAAAGGTTCTTGTCGCACAGAAAGGATTGAATGAGTTCAATATTGATGATATATTCAAGTGTATTGACACTTGGTAAGTGAAACAAAGATTCAAGTATAGATTGATACTTGATGTATGAAATCACAAAGAGTATTTATATCAATCATGTTGTGATATGTACAAATCCAGATATGTCCTATGCTCTAAATGTTATGAGCATACACCAGAATGATTCATAAGATGATTATTGGATGATAGTAAAGATATTCTTATGATCTTGTAAAAGAACTAAGAATATATTATTTTGTAGAAGTGACAAATAGATGGTTAGTTCATTGTAAATGAATTACATTGATACTAGTTTTGTCATAAAGTAAAAATTAAGTTTATCTCAATCTAAACTAAGGGTGGCACAATATAATGGAAAGTAAGTTCCATAATGGATTTGGATGAGTTCCAAAGTTAAGACATTGTGACAGATACTACAACAAAAGGCTAAGTATATGACTGCTATAATAGCAGCTAAAGAGGGCATTTGTGTCAAGTAGTTTGTTATCAAACTAGGTGTAGTTCACAGCGGGATAATACTATGAAGATATATTGTACGACAATATTATCAACATGTTTTAACCCCAAAGAACTAAAGGTCTCACCAAAGGACCAAAATTATACAAAGCCATCTCATTAGAGAATGAGTGATGCGTAGAGACGCAAAGACATGCAATTACACACGGACCTGGAAGTGTCAGATCCGGAGATCAGTTGACCACTAGCAATCGTGTACATACAACACCAGAAAGCCATAGGTGTTGAATACACAAAGGTTTGAAACTAGATTATTGACTCTAGTGCAAGTGGGAGACTGTTGGAGATATGCCCAAGAGGCAATAATAAAGTGGTTATTATCATATCTTCATACTTATGATAAATGTTTGCATACCATGCTATAATTGTATTAACCGGAAACATTAATACTTGTGTGATTTGTAAACATAAAAGAGTCCCTAGTAAAGCCTCTTTTTAAACTAGCTTGTTGGTTAATATATGATCATGGTTTCCTGATCATGAACATAGAGATGTTATTAACAACAGGGTCATATCATTAGGAGAATGATGTGATGGACATACTCCTATAGTTAAGCGTAGCATAAAGATCAAGTCATTTAATATAGTTCATTTGCTATAAGATTTCTGATACATAGTAACCTAATTCCTTCGATCATGAGATCATGCATATCACCTTTACCGGAAGGATGCTTTGATGACATCAAACACCACACCGTAACAGGGTGGATATAAAGGTGGCATTGAGTGTTCGGAAAGTATTGGTTGAGACACATGGATCAAGAGTGGGATTTGTCCATCCATATGACGGATAGATATACTCTGGGCCCTCTCGGTGGAATGTCATCCAATTAGGTTTCAAGCATGTGACTGGCTCACAAGGGATCACATACCACGGGAACGAGAAAAGAGTACTTATCAGTAACGAGGTTGAACTAGGTATGCAGAGATACCGACGATCATAACCTCGGATAAGTAAACTATCGTGAGACAAAGGGAAATTGGTATCGTATGTAAGTGGTTCATTCGATCGCAAAGTAATCGTAGAAATATGTGGGAGCCATATGAATTTCCAGATTCCTCTATTGGTTATTGATCGGAGAAGTGTCTCAATCATGTCCGCATAATTCACGAACCGTAGGGAGACACACTTAAGGATTCGATGTTGTTGAGTAGTTATGGAATGATGAGTAAGAGACCGAATGTTGTTGAGTCTCGGATGGGATCCGGATATCACGAGGAGATCCGGAATGGTCCGGAGAATAAGATTCATATAAGGAAAGTCCTGTTTGGGTTGGAGAATGGTTCCGTGTTTTCATCGGAATGTTCTAGAAGGTTCCGGAATGTCCGCACTGGAGGAAGGTACATGAATGTGTCATTGCAAGTTGGAATGATTACATCATGTACTAGGTGTCACCGCTGTACAAAATAAAGGGTTTAATCAAATCCTAGTTTGAAAAGTCAAACGCCAATTTGAAAAGTCAAACGGCTATTTTGGAAAGTGGAGAAGAAGTGGGAAACCGAGTTGGGGAGGAGTTCCTCCTCCACCGCCGGCCCACTAGGGATCCGAGTTGGGGAGGACTCCTCCCTTGGCGGCCTCCGTCCACCTATAAAAGGAGGGGCAGGGCTCCCCTCCTAGACACACAAGTTGCCTCCCTCTAAACCTAAACCCTAGCCACAGCCTAGGGATTTCTCCCAAGCCGCCGAGTTAGAGCTTCTAATTTCCCTAGCCACTGGTTTAGCCCCTTATAATTGGTGTGTCTAAACCCTAGATCACCAAGGCTCTCTCATAGTCCACCATACTCGCTCCGGCTTAAGGCGAAGCCCTGCGAGATCTCCCCTCTACTTCCGGTACCACGCCGTTGTGCTACCGGAATCGCGAGGAGAGTGCTACAACCTCCGCTGCCTGCTGGAACAAGGGAGAGGAAGGTCTTCGTCGAGTACCGAACGTGTGACCGACTGCGGAAGCGCTGCCAGAACGCAGCGCCGGAAGGATCGTCTACGCGATCTTGAGATCGGCAAGAGTACGACTACATCACCCACGAGAATCTGCTCTCGTTAGCCGCTTTGGAATCTTCGAGGGTGAGTTCCCCTATCGACTCGTTGCTACAATCTAGTAGATAGATCTTGGCTTGTTTGTTTGCATGCGGTAGAAAATTTTTGTTTTCCATGCTACGAACCCCTACAGTTTTCATGCACATCACATCACATAAGCAAACACAAACATGCAACAGAGGATAAAAGTTCAACAACAAGATAACAAGTTCTCAAAGTAAAACACACAAGTGGCAAGCCATCCACATGTCGGATGGTCCAATAACAAGTTCACAAAAACAAGTACGATAATAAAAAATAAACAAGTAGTCAAGTCTACTCATCAGCATCAATCTCCTCCTCGACAAAGGTAAGACCTGCGTTCTCCATCGCGGTCTTGTTCTCCTCAATAGTAGTGGTCAAGGACTCAATCTTGGCCTTGAGAGCCCTCTTCTGGGAACGAAGCCTCTCAATCACCATCTGTTGCTGCTCTAGCTCGAAGTCCTTGGACTTCAGTTCTTCAGTCATGTCCCGGATCTTCTTGTTCCTATCCTGGACACGTTTCTCCTGACCCTTGAACTTCCGGTCCAGGGTCTCGAACTTCGCCTCCATTTCCTTGACTATCTCGTCCTGCTGCGCGAAGAGCTTGTCCTTCTCGCGAAGCTGCACCTGGAGCTCGTCATTACTGAGCATGACATTGGTCCTATCCGTGTCCACGTGCCTAATGAGAGACTCTAAGTCCTGGAGGTAGAGACGTATCGGCTCTGCTGCATCTCTCGAGTCGTCCTCGAAGTCGATGGACTCTCCATCCTCATCACGTCTTCCGAAGACGTGGAAGTGGGTGCCTCTAACCTGTCGAGAGTGGCGGCCTAGAAGACGTCCTATCAGGTCCTGCATGACTACTTCCATGCCTCTCTCCCTGTCATCGTGCATAAGCTTGAAGACGATGGCCTCCGTAGTAGGCCTCTCAAGGCCCGGCTGGTTCACCTTGAAGCCCCAGAGGTCCTTCCTCTCGAACTTGGTGAGTGGATGCACCATGATGGTGGGAAGAGGGAGATTGAGCAAAGTGGTAAGATCAACGATACGAGGACCAAAGCGGGTAACCTGGAACTCCTCAACAGTGCTGATGGTAATAGGCATCTATTTATAAGATAGAAAAGTTAGAACAACACTATTTAAGATAAAACAAAGACAAACATCACATACAAATCCTTGGAACACAAAATCACACAAGTCATGCATACATGAATCCATTACATCAACCAAGGTCCAAACTTATTTAAGGTATCATTTTTGGAAAATAAGGTGATAGGTGGTGGTCCAACTAACGAAGCACGTTTACAAT
The DNA here is from genome assembly GCA_023614405.1 of Avena insularis. Lineage (NCBI taxonomy): Eukaryota > Viridiplantae > Streptophyta > Magnoliopsida > Poales > Poaceae > Avena > Avena insularis. Next base: position 58,041,850 of record CM042691.1, on the reverse strand, counting down.
CCTATCTCACTGGATCTATTGGCTAACACAATGTTCCTAGAAGCAATCAGCCTATCTTGCTCACATGATTCCATCACTAGGTCTATAATATCTCCTCTTAAGGTTTGGTTGGTGGCTTCCAACTCTTGGGTATGTTCTTTCTCTTTCTCTAAGTCTTTTTGGAGGTTGAGCATTCTGCACTTGACTCTAGCACTAAGTTCTTTGATAGTCCTCCAAGCTGCTTCTCTTGCTGACTCAAAGAATGTGGTATGCACCACAGTGTTGGTGTACATGCAGAATCCTCTTTCTTTGTGGTTGTCTTCCTTTCTTTTGTACAAGTGAAGTTGCACCCACCAGTACTCAACTCCTTCATCCATCACTGGAAAGCCTTTGTACACAGCTGCACCATGTATTTCCATTGCCACCATGAGGTCCTTGAGAATTTTGGGAAACTCAGTTTCACACTCCAAGGTCATGGTCATGAGTGGTCCTTTCTTTACGGCTTCGTTGATGGAGTTCATCTACAAATAAAGATGAGAATGAGAGGATTAGAAAAGCTTACGAGAAGAATAGACAAGTGTAGAAGTAGTTGAAAATTTTTCCTTAGTGGTTTCCAATCCTAGGGTCATAATCCTACAGGCAACACAGTGCTCTGATACCATCTGTATGATCCCTCCTTTGTAAAGGAAAAGGATCCCTGTGATTGCAATGCTAGTCCCTAGATCATTGCTAGCATCCACAGTTTAAGATGAAGTACACAGATACAAAGGTCATTTATTACATTCATTCCAGAGATAAAACATAGTCTTTTACAACTCAAGGCCACACGCCTAATACAAGAGTTTTGGAATAAGTAAATAAACATAAGTCTTCATCTTCATGTGCCACAGGCAAGCATGTTGAGTGTAGACTCATGACACCTAATCATCATCGGAGTAACCTGCAACATCACAAGTTACAGCCACAGTGGGTCAATACTTTGGAATAGTATTGGCAAGTGATACCTTAGTAAACTTTAAGTGGACTATATTACTATATGCATTTTGGCTAAGTGTAGTTTGGCTTGCTTTGCTCAAAATAGGTTTTTCCTATTAGTTGAAATCACTAAGTTTTTCTTTGTCAAAAACTTTCCCAAGAAACCACCAATAGACATTGGGGTCCTTCACCCTTGTTCACCCACAAGTTTTACTTAGAAGTTGGAGTGATGAGATTCTTGATAGCTTCCATGTCTTGATGCTCAAGTTGTCCATTGCCATGGACTTGGCTAAGTACTTAGATTTCCATCTGCAGAGGTTGTGCACTTTCCCCACCAGACTTGGTTTCCCAAGACAGGACCTTTCGGAAGCCTTTCCTTAGCCAAATGGACGCGCTCCAACCTATCATTCCCACTACCACCAAATGTCCAAATGGCTAAGTTCTAGCAACCTATATGATCAAGGCAGAGCCCATTTTGCCAAGTGGTTGCATTGTAAGCTTCTCAACACTTGGCCTCCAAATCCCTTTGTGCCTGGGTGGCAGACCACAAGTGAGATACACAAGGTAAGCCATATCCATGGGCCTTGTGTAACCACTCAACCAAAAACCACCATTCAAGTCCCATTTCACCTAGGGGATTCATTGACTTAGTTGTTTTATTAAGAAAACATAAGTCCAAAGACTTAGAAATATTTTCATCATAGCATGTGTATACGTTACCAACCCTTGTTTACTACCAGATAGGCTAAGCATGGCATAGTAACTTAACTTAGGAAAATTCCTAGCAATTCTACACTACTTAGGATTTCCCAACATAGCATTTGGCAAAAGTAACATGCAAGTCTTAACAAAAATATTTCTAGTTCTTATACAAAATATAGGGATGGAAATATTCATGAAGTACCACTTGCCTTGGTAATGGGGAGAGTAGCACTCTTCACAATCACAGTCACTAGCAAAATCTACACAAAATTTGTAGCCCAAAGTTATACACAATTCATATACAAGCAAAAATATATAAGCATGCATGCAAGAATGCAAAGTGATGATTTTAAAGTCCAACCAAGCAAGTGCAAGATACTGAAACATAACTAAGTCATAAACTTGCTAATCCAAACATTTTTAGCACTAAAACAATTACTAAACAAATTCTATACTCAAAATGGTCCTAAACAAGTTTCTGCAATAAAAATCATTTTAACAGAAACTTTTTGCTAAACACATTGCATATTCAGAAAGGGCTTGTCTTCCTGATTCCAACGGTATAAAATTTGCAAAAATCTAACGTGGGAATCAAAAGTTATAGCTATTTCAATTTTGGATCAAATTCTGATTTCAAAACTGTTTTTGAATCTAACCCTAGCCACGCGTCATGTTCCTACTGGCGCGTACCGATTTGCTCCGGATCACGCTCGCGAGCCGTAGGATCTAACTAACGATGCACGGTTCAGATCTAAACATAACGGTTCGTTAAGTGGCTAATCCTATGCGTTGGATCCAGATCCAAGGGCTCTCGATCAAGCGACCATGTCCTGGCGGCGCGCGGCGACGGCGGCGAGTGCTCGACGGCGGCGCTAACGTTCTAGATCGCTCGGGGAGGAAAGGGCGTGCTTACCAGATCTGCAAGGTCGAGGCGAAGCTGAACGTAGTGGTGGTTGGGCAAGGGGTGCACGGGTACGGTTTCTGGGGCTCGTCGGAGTTGCGGTGGCGTCTGTCGCTTGCAGTCGAGGTTGTTGCCGAGGTGTGGCGTCGCCCTAGCACAAGGCAGAGGGTTCAGAAGATGCGCAAGTGACTGGCGAATCAACTAGTGACAAAGGGAAAGCGAGGGCGCACGGAACTTACCGCTATTGCTCGCCGGAGTCGAGCGACGGCAAAGATGGTCGTGAACGGGATCGACGACCTGGGTCACGAGCAGGCAAAAGAAAAGTATCAGGAGGTGCGCAAGATCAAGCTAGACACGACAGTTTGAACCAGAGAGAGGGGGGCGGTCGAGGCTCACCGGAATTAGTCGCCGGAGTCGTCGGTGCTGCGAGGTTTCGAGGGCAAATGCGCGCAGCCTGGTGGCGGAGTGAGCAAGGAGAGTGGGGGAAAATGACCGCGGTGCAGAGGGGGTTTTGTAGGCGAGAGGGGAGCAGCGATTAAGCGTGGAATCAATGGCAATTAAGCGAGAATCAATCATGCGGTGAAGAAGCGGAGAAACGGCCGGCGACGGGGTCGGGCGTGATTTGGGGAAGACGAGGGTGACGTGGAGAGGGCCCGCTCGTCAGCAAAACGCGCATAGAGGAGGTGGGGTCTAGTTGTCAGCGACTGCTTGGGTGTGCTTGCGCGTGCGAGAGAGAGAGAGAGGAAGGCCGGGTGGGCTAGTTGGGCCAGTTCTGTTGCTGGGCTAGAATCCTGGCGCCTGGCCCTTTTCTTTTCTTTTGTCCTTTTCTTTTTCTGTTTTGATTTTCAGGAATGGTTTTGATATGAATTCAAACTTTTTTTGAATTCAAATCTTTCTAGGGTTTTTGTAGTGTGCAAAAGTTTCAAATATAGGCATAAACCCATGTGGTTGCGTTGCAAAAGCTTGGTCACTCTTGGAGAACAAAATATCAGGGACTTGGTACCTGTTTTGCAAATGTTTGAAAAATGGTTTTTGAACCATTTCCATTTTGTAAAACTTGGTTCAAATTTCCACACTCAATCCATTCAACAAAGGAGACGAGCAATCTAGGTTTAAAACATTCAAACTCTCAAATGGGGGTGGCCATTTGATTTAGCTTGCTCACATAAAATGATAGCACTAAGTGCTTTTGTTTTTCTGAAATGAGTTTTGAAATTGACCTCAATTCTATATGCATGCATGAATGATATGTAAACTTTGAAATCATGATTTTAGGGATGTTACAACATTTTCTTTTGGGAAAGCGTTGTGAAGTGTTCACAGATCACAAGAGTTTGAAGTATATCTTCACCCAAAAAGAAATTAATATGAGACAAAGAAGATTGCTAGAACTCATCAAGGACTATGACTTAAGTTTGCAATACCATCCCGGTAAAGCAAATGTTGTAGTAGATGCCCTAAGCCGTAAGGTTTTGTGAATGGCTACTAAGGGAGAATTTCCAGATGATTTGTGTGCCCAATTTAGAGATCTCAGATTGGAGATTGTGCCTGAAGGACATCTCATGTCTTTGGATGTTCAACCCACTTTGTTGGACAAGATCAAAGAAGCCCAGAAGACTGATAAGGAAATTGAAAAAATTAAAGAAAAGATTGGCAAAGGAAAAGCCAAAGGATTCCATGAAGACGAACAGGGTACTTTATGGCATGGGAAACGTATCTGTGTTCCACAAGATCCGGATCTTCGGAAACTGATTTTGCAAGAAGCACACAACTCACCGTATTCCATTCATCCGGGTAACACCAAAATGTACATGGACATGAAGGAAAGATTCTGGTGTAATAATCTCAAGAAGGACATCGCCGAACATATTGCTTTGTGTGATGTGTGTAGTAGAGTGAAAGCGAAACATCAGAAACCAGCAGGTTTGCTTCAACCACTACCTATTCCTGATTGGAAGTGGGACAAGATTGTATGGATTTCATTACCGGATTACCAAGGACCCGGTCAGGATATGATTCTATTTGGTTAGTAGTGGATCGCCTAACTAAAGTGGCTCATTTCATACCCGTGAAGACAACCTATACAAGTGCTAAGTTGGCCAAGATCTATATGAGTAGAATTGTGTGTCTACATGGAGTGCCCAAGAGTATTGTGTCTGATAGGGGAACTCAATTCACTTCCCATTTTTGGAGACACCTACATGAGTCATTGGGAACGAGGTTGGAATTCAGTACTGCTTTTCATCCTCAAACTGATGGACAAACAGAAAGGACTAATCAGATTCTTGAAGACATGTTGAGGGCATGTGCCCTAGACTATGGAGCCAGTTGGGATGAAAGTCTGCCTTACGCAGAATTTTCTTATAACAACAGCTACCAAGCCAGCATTGGGATGGCACCATTTGAGTTTCTCTACGGGAGAAAGTGTACCACCCCATTGTTATGGAATGGTGTGGGAGAAAGAAGTTTGTTCGGACCAGAACTTATCAAAGAAGCCGAAGAGAAGGTCAAGTTGGTTAAGGACAGATTGAAGATAGCACAGTCCTGACAGAAAAACTATGCAGATCCTAAGCGTAGAGAAGTCACCTACGAAGTTGGTGATAGAGCTTATCTTAGAGTGTCACCACTTCGTGGAGTGAAGAGGTTCGGAGTCAAAGGAAAGTTGGCCCCAAGATATGTTGGACCATTCAAGATTCTGAGTCGTAAAGGAGAAGTTGCTTATGAAATTGAATTGCCAGAGTCTTTGTCAGCTGTTCATAATGTGTTTCATGTGAGTCAGCTTAAGAAATGCCATCCAGAAATGGAAGAAACTTCTTTGAAGGATACTATACCTTTGGAAGAGGTTCAATTAGAAAGTGATCTCACTTATGAAGAGAAACCTATCAAGATTCTTGAGACTGCAGAAAGAGTCACACGGACTAAGACTATCAAATTCTGCAAAGTTCAACGGAACTACCATTCTGAAGAAGAAGCAACATGGGAAAGAGAAGATGATCTTCGGAAAGACCACCCTCACCTATTTGCCAGCCAATCCGAATCTCGAGGGCGAGATTCACCTTAAGGGGGTTAGATTTGTAACATCCCTAAAATCATGTTTCAAACTCATGCATATCATCCATGCATCCATGATCATATGATTTTCATTTCAAACAAAACATTTCAAAAGAGAAGAATATATGCTTATTATTTCATGTAAGTTGCTCTAGCCTTAGTGCTATTTTTCAATGAGAAGAGTACTTGTTTTGTTCAGTAAGGTTTTGAACTTAAACTGAGGTACTTTCCAAATCTTGAGCAAAATTTTCAAAACAAAATGAGTAAGTAAAACCAATATTATGCCTATTGATTATATCACATAAAGGCTTGGTTTTATTTTTATTTTCTTTTGATCAAAGTGTTTTGAGTAAACAGTAGTGTTTGACACGCATTTCAGTGCAAGGTTTGCAGTATAAAAACCTAGAGAAGATTTGAATTCAAACTCATTTGATTTGGAGTTGAAAATCATTTTAGAAAAATCAAACACACAAAGAAAAAGGTTAAAAGGAAAAAAATAAGCTTTTAGTCGAATCTGGCCCTACTAGCCCACCTAAGCCCAAAGAACTTCCCAAACGCTTTTCTTCACTCATCACCGCACCTGCTAAGTGAATGACAAACAGGACCCACTCCCCCTCTGTTTCTCTCGCTGACAGCCGTGGCCCACATGGCGTCGTCGTCTCCACCCCGCGACGTGTTCTTCCCCAAATCACGCCGTGCGTTTCCTGGCTTGATTCGTGTCGTCAATTCGCGTTGATTGCAGGAGTAAATCACGCCCCCGTCTCGCCTACTTAAACCCCCTCTGCCCCCTCTCCATTTCCCCCCAGACTCCAAGCACAAAGCGCCCAGCCGCCATAATCATCCTCGCACCGCAGACAGAGCTCGCTCGGCGGCCAATCGGTGAGCCCCAGGCGCCTTCTTCTCTCGGTTCTTGCGCATGATCGCCACTTCCTTGCACACCTACTGACACCGTTGGTTCCTTCTATACCACCCCAGGTCGTCGTCTTCGACAAGCACAACAAGGTTCCGACGACGTCCTCAACTCCGGCGATTAAATTCGGTGAGCCCCTTGTTCCCCGTCGCCTCTGATTCACACGATTGTGTTCGCCGTAGTCTTGTGCATCTCCTGATGCTGTTTGTTCATGCTAGGGTGACCAGGAGCGTCGCCAATGTCGTTGTCCACCCGAGCCCGACGCTGACAGCAACTCCGACGAGCCCGTGCAGCCGTGTCCGTGCGCCCCTTGCCAAGCCGTCGCTAGGTTGAGCATCAGTGCATCGCCACGATTCTGGTAAGCATCTCTGATGACCCCAGAGCCACCTGTAGCACCGCACCACCATAGACCGAGCTCGCCGCTGCCAGTAGCCACCACCAGCGTCGCCCATCTGTGGTCGCTTGATCCAGGACCGTAGGATCTAGATCCAGCGCGTATAAACAGATCACTTATCGAAGCGTTATGAGTAGATCTGGGCCGTGCAGATTAAGTAGATCTAACGGCTCACAGACGCGATCCTGAGCGAACCGGTACGCACCAATCAGATTAAGACGCGTGGCTCGAGTTTAGATTTAAAAACAGGATTTGAATCTATTAGTGGTTTGAATTTGTTTTAGCTATAACTTTTGATCCCCACGTTCAAATTTGACAAATTTTATATTAATGGAATCAGGAGAACAAGCCCTTTCTAAATATGCAATGTGTTTAATGTTTTGCTTCTGTTAAAATGGTTTTATTTACAGAAACATGTGTAGGGCTACTTTGAGTATATGAATTGTTTGAGAAATGTTTCAAGGTATAAATAAATGTTGTTTGGCAAGTTTTTTACTTGTTTATGAACCAGTACTGTACACTTGCTTTGTTGAGTTTTAAAAATCATCACATATCATATTGCATGCATTCATATATTTTTATTTGTATATATTTTGTATGTGATTGTTGTTATGTTTTTATGTGTAGATTTTGGTGCCAATAGTGATTGTGATTGTGAGGAGTGTAGCTACTCTCCAAACTACCAAGGCAAGTGATGCTTCATGATATTTTATCCCTATGTTTTCTACTAAGCATTAGAAATATTTTGCTAGTCTTTCATGTTATATTTTGCTTATATGCCATGTTGGGAAATCCTAGTAGTTGTAGAATTGCTAGGAAATTTCTAAGTTAAGATGCTTATCTATGCCATAATTAGCCTAGCTAGTAGCAACCAAGGGTGGTGAAATATACATGCTATGATAAAAATATTTCTAAGTCTTTGGACTTGTGTTTTGCCTAATAAAACAACTAAGTAAATGAAACACCTGGGTGGAATGGAAGGAATGGTTTATGTTGAGTGGTTACACAAGGCCCATTTCTATGGTTTACCTTGTGTATCTCAGTTGTGGAAAGCCACCCAGGAACAAAGGGATTTGAGAGGCCAAATGTTAAGAAGCTTCTACTGCAGCCACTTGGCAATATGGGCTCTGCCAGGATCATATAGGTTGCAATAACTTAGCCATTTGGACAGATGGTGGTAGTGGGATGATAGGTTGGAGCGCGTCCATTTGGTCTAAGGGAAGGCTTCTGAAAGGTCCTGTCTTGGTGAAAATCAAGGCTTGTGGGGAAAGTGCACAACCTCTGCAGATGGAAGAATCTAAGTACTTAGCCATGTCCCTGGAAAAGGACAACTTGAGCATCAAGACATGGAAGCTATCAAGAATCTCCTCATCCCAATTTCTAAGTAAAACATGTGGGTGAACAAGGGTGAAGGACTCCAATGTCTATTGGTGGTTCCTTGGGAAAAGTTTTGACAAAGAAAAACTTAGTGTTTTCAACTAATAGGCAAAACCTATTTTGAGCAAAGCAAGCCTAAGCTACACTTAGCCAAATTGCATATAGTATCTAGTCCACCAAAATTATACTAAGGTATCACTTGCCAATACTATTCCAATCTATTGAACCACTGTGGCTGTAACTTGTGATGTTGCAGGTTACTCTGATGAGGATTAGGAGTCATGAGTCTACACTCAACATGTTTTCCTGTGGCACATGAAGATGAAGACTTTTATCTATTTACTTATTCAAACTCTTGTACTAGGCCTGTGGCCTTGGAGTTGTAAAGACTATGTTTGTCTCTAGAATGACTGTAATAATGACCTTTGTTTCTGTTTACTTCATCTTAAACTGTGGATGCTAGCATTGATCCAGGGACTAGCATTGCAATCACAGGGATCCTTTTCCTTTATAAAGGAGGGATCTTACAGACTACCTTGTGAAGATTGTCCACCTGTGCAGTACCCAAGATGATAGTTGGTCATGGTTGGGAGGCCAAACTCATAGGAGAGGTGCCTATACTAAGACGTGTAATTGAAAGGTTAGGATTGATTATCCGTATACTGAGTATGGTGAATTCAGGATTGTTCCTGACGGATGTATCGAATGTTGTGGTGAAAGTGTACAATCTCTTCAGAGTATCAAACAATTCGAATAGCCGCGTATGCGGTTATGGACAGTTGGAGTGGCCATACTGTTCTGCTGTCAGATGTTTTCAAAATGACTTGTGAAATAAATGGTGATTTTGACTTGACCACAACAGAGTTGTGATATGAATTTAAGTTCCCACTTAGGTGTTATAAAACTTTCCACTAGTTTTCTTTGCTTCTGAACTTAGTAGAGGTAAATTTGTCTTTTTGCAAAATAACCTAGAGTTTAGTATCCTACTACAAAAACCCGCTTAACCTGTTAGTATTAGTTTGCGAGTACTTAAAGAGTACTCATGGCTTTGTCCCTGGCTATTCCCGTTGCCAGACTATGAAGAGAAGTACCAGGATGATGGACCGCAAGAAGGTTATGACAACTAGGATCATCTCCCATCGTCATCATTGCCTGTGACCCTGAAGATGGAGCTTCGCCTATGCTATCGTTATCTTTACGTTATTCCGCTGCTTGAATTGTATTAAGAACTGGATCATGAGATCCTTATTTGTGTAAGACCTTATGTATGGTTTGTAATGGATGATGTATTGTGATATCCAAATCTGTTATGTCTCACAAAAATGGTAATCCTGGGATTGCGATGTATGGCATAACAGGCATCTGGGATTAAAAATCCGGGTGTTAACAACAGGCAACTGGCACTGTGGCATCTTGTTAATAGGTTAGTGATAGAAAACATATAAAAACACCTTAAAGTCTAGACAAAGCAAAGCAAAGTAGATACTAAACAAGCATGGAACATCAAAAATGATAGATATGTTTCTGACGTATTAGTATCCTGGCACACATGCGGTGCACTGCCTAACTATATTTCTTCGCACTGCTTTCAGTCACAGTGCACAGAGCGGTGTCCTAGCAATGCACCACCCGTGCACTGCCTATATGTATTGCTTCGCACTGCTTTCAGTTATAGTGCACGGGGCGGTGGACTGCCCCTTTATACTGGGTTGCACTGCTTTCGGTTAACGTGCACTGGGTGATGTCCTGGCAGTGCAAGGCCGATGCACTTCCCTCGGTTGTGTTGCATGGTGTGGTGTCCTGGCTATGCATCGTTCATGCACTGGCTTATTATAATATGTTGAGCTGCCTTCGGTCGCAGTGCACGAGGTGATATCCTGGCAGTGCACCGCTCGAGCACTGCCTTTTGTACTATGCTGGACTATTTTTTCCGTGTATTATTTTTTTCTGAAGTGGCATGCTCCTTTTTTCTCTTTTTGGTTTGGGTGTGGTGCAGAGAGGAGCTGGCTCGGTTAGGATAACTAGATGGATTGGCATGCGAGTATGCCTACTTCCATTCCCAATGTGGGAAGGCATTGAAGTGCACGCGCTACCCGCTGCCTGCATCGCTGATGTGGCTCGATTACTGTAGAGCATGTTGGGAAACCCCAAGAGCAAGGTGTGATGAGCACAGTAGAAAGTTTTACCTAAGTTGTGAAACCAAGGTTATCGAACCAGTAGGAGAAAGGAAACAGCTCCCAAGGTATTGCTAGCAACGTGGAACCTGCACAACACAACCACAATACTTTGTCCCAACTTACAGTGAGGTTGTCAAGCTCACCGGTTTGCTAAAAACAAAGGATTAAACATATAGTGTGGAAGAAAGTAATTGCATGTAGTATTTGCAGAAAGTAAACAGTAGAGAGTAGATTGAATATCAGTGGGAAGGAATGGACCAGGGTGCACAGTTCACTAGAGGTGTTTCTCCGTAAGATAAATAACATGATGGGTGAACAAATTACAGTTGGGCAATTGACAGATTGAGAATGCATATACATGTCATGATGATTTCTATGGGATTTGTTTGGGAATTACAACATAATACATAGACCGTAATCCAACTGCATCTATTACTAATAATCCACCTCCGGGATATCATCCGAACAACCCTTGGGCATTAAGTTGGAAGCAACAGATAATTGCATTAAGCAAAGTGTCTAAAGTAAATAAAACAATTGCCCTTGGACAAAGGATTGTTGTTTTCTCCCTAGTAGCAACAGCACATCTACAACCTTAGAGGTTTCTGTCACTCCCCCAGATTACTAGAGGCATGAACCTACTATCGAGCATAAATACTCCCTCTTCGAGTCACAAGCAAATACTTGGCCAGAGTAACTACTAGCAACGGAGAGCATGCAAGATCACAAATAACATAAACATGGTAGAATCAATAATCATTCTTGACGTAGTACTCAATATCCATCGGATCCCAACAAACACAACATGTAGGATTACAAATAGATGATCTTGATCATGATAGGTAGCTCACAAGATCTAAACATGATAGCACAAAAGAGGAGAAACAATCATCTAGCTACTGCTCTGGACCCATAGTCCAAGGATGAACTACTCACGCATCACTCTGGAGGCTGGAATGGTGATGAAGAAGGCCTCCGGGGTGATCTCCTCTCTCCGGAAGGGAGCCGGGAAGAGCTTCAGATCCCTCCCGATCTAGGGACGATGGTGGCGGCGGCTACGAAATTTTTCATGGATTTCTGACCAGGTACTTAGGGTTTTCTCCTTGGGGGGGTTATATAGGCGAAGGGGCAAGGTCGGTTGACACCCAATGAGCCCACACCATAGGGCAGCGCGGCCAGGGTGGACCCGTGTGGCCCCCTGGTGTGGTTGCCTCGGGGCACTTCATCGTCTCCCCTTCCGACTCCGTGTAGTGTCTAGAAAAATAGGAACTTTGGCTTTGGTTTCGTCCAATTCCGAGAATATTTCCTTACTAGATTTTCTGAAACCAAAAATAGCAGAAAACAAGAACTGGCACTATGGCATCTTTTTAATAGGTTAGTTAGAGAAAATGTATAAAAATGCCTCAAAGTGTAGACAAAACATAAGATAGTTGGTACAAAACAATCATGGAGCATCAAAAATTATAGATACGTTTATGACGTATCAAGCATCCCCAAGCTTAATTCTTGCTCGTCCTCGAGTAGGTAAGTGATAAAATGAATAATTTTTGAGGTTACATGCACCATCACAATCTTGATCAAGGTATTGTAAAGCATTGATAGTTGGGATCAAAGTACTCTAACATAAGCATGAAAGATATATTTCTAACAATAAGACATACCAACTATGTTGCAACATGAAAGGTTTCACAAACAAAAGATCACGAATAATAATGCATTGAAAGACGTTTGTTTGTTTCACATATAGAAAACATAGAAAGAGTGGTATTCGGCTTATCCTTCATGGAATAGCAAAACATAAATGCATAGGACACCTTCAAAGTTTATAAGGGTGACTAGATACAAATAATTTAAGAACAAGCAATAGCATAATTATGAATCAATCAACAAGTTTGGGACAATGCACATTGAAGTAAGAATGACAACTATGCTCGCTTAATTGGTGCATAAAGATAGAAAATGGAGACTCAACGAAAAGTAAAAATAAAGGCCCTTCGCAGAGGGAAGCAGGGATTTCAAGTTTCATAAAGAGCTTCCAAAAATTATGGTATCTTTGAGCTCTGATTGCCCCTATCATAAGCATCTTGAGGTGATTAAGGTTAAAATGAGACAAATATGAGTTATATTCTTGAAAAATAACAAGTTGAAAATCTCATCCCCTTGAGTATGAGGGTCGTTCCTCATGCTACTCAACTTTAGTCACATGCAAGTTCTTGTCATTGTAAGTATATGTGTATCATAGAGAACCTCCAACGCGGTATCCCTTGCCCCATGACACAGGAGCTATCACATATCAAAATGACAAGGCAACATACAATGAGCATCTCAGATATCTTTTTATTTACCATGAGCATCGTTTTTCTCTTTTTTCTATTTTTTCTGATGATGCTTCATAGATTGGTCACTATGGTTATGCTGCAAGTTTCCACCATGATTAGGCATGGCATATACAACATAGATGGGCACAATGGTTCAAGTTTATTAAGTGCAAGAAAATAAAGTGTGCCATCAAGTTTGTGAGAGCTTTAATCACTAATTTTCGCAAAACAAAATTTTAATTTGGAAGATAGATAAAAACATGAATATACTTGGAATGGTGTAACACACCATGCATAGGAATTTATAGTGGACTCTTTGGAATAACTTGGATTCTTGGGAGTTGGATGCAAGAGTAGAGCTCATACTCAGTACAGGTGGAGGCTAGAAAAAGACTGGGAGCGACCAACTAAGAGAGCAATAATGGCCATAGTCATGCAAAGCGACAAAACATTATTAATTAAAGCATAAAGTGATATCACAAGTCAAAAACTAAATGATCATAGAGACTAAGGTGACTGGTTATAGTCTTAACATGGTGTAAGCATGTGTCAAGTTAACCCAAATAAAACATCAAAGGAGAATACCACAATATTATGCTTTTGTATGCTAAAACAAAGCATTATTATTTCATGGCACATTAAGCAATCTCAATTGTTTGACACAAGTCATGCTACAGCAATAATTACTAATCATATGGTCAAAGAAACATCTAATATGGCATGATAAAGTCTAAACCACAGTCAAAACAAGCTTCCTTTTGTACCACTATAAGCATAAAACTTTCTACTCTTTTCTAGCACCAATCGACTTATTTGAAACAACTCACAAAGATAATAATCAATAGAGATCAGAGATCTTGTCTCACCTAACTACAAAGAAGAAATAAAAAGTTCTAAGCTCAAATAATAAGAAAACTAAAGCTAAACGCAGTGCTAGCAAAAGAGAACACTCAAAGAACAATAAGAGTAAAAACTAGAGTGTTCTAGGCAATGAAGAACTAGGTGTGACTTCTCCAAAATAGGTGTGTTGGGGTCTGACCAACTTATTGCAGCAAATAAAATAAAAAAAAACTAAAAAAAAAGACGCTCAAAGAACAACACAATAGTGCATGAAGCAATAAAAATAAAGTGTCTTGAAAGAAGACCTGAGATTTTTATAGATGAAGAAGGGGATGCCTTGGGCATCCCCAAGCTTTGATGCTTGTACCTATTGAATATTTCTTGGGGTGACACGGGTGGTATCGCCAAGCTTGAGATTTTTTCCATACTTCATCTCCTCACATAATTCTCTCCCTACACTTGAAAATTTCCTTCATACAAAACTTCACACAATCTTCATTAGCAACATTAGTGTATTCAAGATATTAAGTCTTTGGGTTCAGTTTCAACTCAAGTAAATCATCCATTAAAACATAAGATACTGTAGCAACTCCTTTTAAAATCTCAAGTGATCAAAGAGAACTCAAAAAGAAACTGATTAAGAGGCAAATGCAAATAATGGCAGAAATCTGTCAAAACAGACCAGCAGGTAAAGACTGATTTTTTCGAAACTCTTTTGTTGATAAAATCGAAAAATTCAAAGCTAAGGAAAGTGGGGCAAATACCAGGGGCATGCACACACAAAATTTCAGATCAATCCGACGTTCTGGGATTTTTCACGATTGTTTACAGTGAAGCATAGAAATCTGTTTCGGGACAACAACTTCCCCATATGTTACTTCCCTCTCATTAGAGGCTATTCTTGGCACAAAAAGTATAAGGATAGGTTATTACAGAGGAAATAACTTCCAAGACTCAACAAAAGAAAAACTTACTGAAATAAAAATTAGGTTATCTCCCGAGAGTGCTTTTATTTAATGCATTTTAGCTAGGCTTGATAGTTTGAGAAGATGCTCACATAAGAAATATGAATTGAAGTAAAAGAGAGAATCAAGAATAAAATTCAAAAAACATTTAAGTCTAACCCAATTCCTATGCATAGGAATCTTGTACGCAAATAAATTCACAAATAACAAAGTGACAGAATAGGAAGATAAAACAAGAGTAACTTCGAAACTTTCAGCACATACAGAGGTGTTTCATTATCATGAAAATTTCTATAACCATATTTTCCTCTCATAATAATTTTCAGTAGCCTCATGAATAAACTCAAAAATATAACTATCACAGAAAGCATGATTTTCATGATCTACAAACAAATAATTTTTATCAAGCTCAAAAATAGTGGGATCAAAACCTTCAAACCCACTTTTAACAATTTTATAACAAGATGACTAATCATTCTCAAGAGGTATGGGGTTCCACGATAAAGTCAAGACCCCTCCAATCTCATTTTCAATAGTAGTTCAATTAATATTTTCAACCAATATAGGACCATCATCTAGAGCTTTATCATAAACATTTTCTAAGCAAAACTCGTTAGTACCATGCCTTTCGAACTTAGGCACATATAAAGGATTATCATAAGATTTATAAAAATAGCATGGATTATCATATATAACAGGAGCATAATTATTATCACAAGTTTTACCCATTGTAGATATTTCAAAATAATCCACAGGAACATACCATTCATCCTCCTTTGGTAAGCATGGGGGACAATCAAATAATGTAAGGGATAAAGAGTTACTCTCATTAGAAGGTAGGCATGGGTACCTAATCCATTCTTCCACCTTGTGTTCATCACTCTCCTCCTATTTTTCATCTAATGATCTTTCAGGTTCAACAATTTCTTCTTCCACAAGTTCGTGCAAATTGTGGTCACATTCTTGTGCATGACTGGGTATCTTTTTATAATCAATGATATAACAACTATTGCTGAAATTTTCTATGCAATAATCAAGGATAGAAGAGACCATATCTTTAAGGTCTTTACAAGCAACACAGGTTTCATAATTTTTAGACATGAAGGATTCTATTTCAGAAGCTCTCATAAAAAAACAAATTGTTCTACTTCTTCAAATCCAAGATGAATATAGTTATTCCAATGATAGTTCACAATTAAAACTTCTTTACTAAAGCCACATTGGAATTTAAGATGTTTAGTATCTTGTTCAGAGCAACAATTTATATCATGGCGTTTAAGCAAAATTTTAGCAATTTGATCCAACCTTTTTAACACGCCTCTCATGACTTTACCCTTATAAGATTCTATATACTTTATATAATATTCCATAGAGGTTCTAGCATGTTCTTCCATAATAAAAGTTTTTAGATTTTCGTTTTTTCAAATTTTATGGATTTTCGAGTATATAAGAAAAATAAAACAAGACAAAGATAAACTAGACAAAAGTAAACTAAACAAAACACAACTAAACAAAAATAAACTAAGCTCAAATAAACTAGACAAGAAAATTAAAATAAAATAAAATAAAAACAGAGAGATAGGTAAAGTGTACTCCCAGGAGAACTTAGGGATCAACATAATGAGCTAAGAACAAGGTAACAACTAAAGAAGGGATTAATTTGTGTTTTTGATAAAAAGAAGCAAACCAAACAAAGATAAAAAAAACAAAGCAAAACAAAAACAAAGTAAAGAGATTGGTAGTGAGAGACTCCCCTTGTAGAAATCTTCTTACTCCCAGAAAGGTTGTTTGATGAGGAGGAAGAGATTGAAGTTGTCCTATATCTCCCCGGCATATACATGCCATGATGATTTCTATGGGATTCGTTTGGGCATTACAACATAATACATAGACCGTAATCCCACTAGATCTATGACTAATAATCCACCTCTAGGATATCATACGAACAACCCTCGGGTATTAAGTTGCAAGCAACAGATAATTACATTAAGCAAAGTGTGTAAACTAAACAATACAATTTCCCTTGGACAAAGGATTGTTGTTTTCTCCCTAGTATCAGCAACACATCTACAACCTTAGAGGTTTCTATCACTCCCCCAGATTACTAGAGGCATGAACCTACTATTGAGCATAAATACTCCCTCTTGGAGTCATAAGCAAATACTTGTCCAGAGTAACTACTAGCAACGGAGAGCATGCAAGATCACAAATAACATAGACATGATAGAATCAATAATCAATCTTGACGTAGCACTCAATATCCATCGGATCCCAACCGGCACAACATGTAGGATTACAAATAGATGATCTTGATCATGATAGGCAGCTCACAAGATCTAAACATGATACCACAAAAGAGGAGACACAACCATCTAGCTACTGTTATGGACCCATAGTCCAAGGATGAACTACTCACGCATCACTCCGGAGGCTGGCATGGTGATGAAGAAGGCCTCCAGGATGATATCCTCTCTCCGACAGGGTGTCGGGAAGAGCTTCAGATCCCTCCCGATCTAGGAACGATGGCGGTGGCTATGGAATTTTTCGTGGATTTATAATCTTGTACTTAGGGTTTTCTCCTCGAGGGTTTATATAGGCCAAGGGGCAAGGTCGGTTGACGCCCGAGGGGCCCTCACCTTAGGGCGGAGCGGCCCAAGGTGGACCCGCACAGCCCCCTGGTATGGTTGCCTCGTGGCGCTTCTTCGTCTCCCCTTCGAACACCATGTAGTGTCTGGAAAAATAGGAACTTTGGCTTTCCTTTCGTCCAATTCTGAGAATATTTCCATACTTGATGGGGATATGCCGATTGGGGTATACCTAGTAGGACGTTTCCTACTGGTTCATACTGCCAGCGAGTGGGCATGTAGGACGGTGACTAGATCACGACCCAAGAAGGAACCAGGCGACTGGAAGCTGAAGGCCCAAAAACGTAGTTAGGCCTAGTCAGATTAGGTCAAAACCCTCTGAGTCCTTATCCAACTCGGTTGTAGATCTGTAAACCCTAGCGAGGTGACTCTATATAAACCTCCCTAGGGCACGCATAGAACTTACATTCCATCATACACCACTTCGACTCGCCGCCTAGTCGCCGAGCTCGCCCATTGTACTCTCTCATCAATACAATCTAGCAGGAGTAGGTATTTACCCTCCGGGGGGGGCGAACCTGGCTAAACCCCTGTGTCTTTGCCCTCATCTTGCACCGCGGATGACTGGCCGCCCTTGCCCCTCGTTCTACTACTCGCTGCCAATCGCAGCATCTGTCGTGGCCATTCCCATGATAGTGGCGCCCACCGTGGGGCCTGGCCGGTCAGGCATGTGTTCTGTGGTGAGACCCTACTTGCCAATCAACCAGATGATCGCCACGGGCCGTATGATCGCCATCAGTGAGAAACTCCAGATCTTGCTGAGCAGCTACGTCCTGGCATCGCGCCCGGTCATGCATAGCGTGATCATGCCGGTCGGCACGATCAACCTCTCTGTCGGCTTCACAAATTCCATTGTCTCGGAGGAGTCGACGCGCATCCGTGAGTCGCCACCACGTGATCGGCTCTCTGAGAGTCAACTCCGCAACATCCATCGCCTCACCTCCGAGTACGACTTAGCCACCAGCAACGTGGTCGAGACCAGCGCGGTCGCGGAAGACGCGGCCCTCAACAACGACACCGACTCGGCGACCCCAGCCTCAGTCGCTGGATCCATCATCGCCGCATCGTCATCTGGCTCCGTCACCCATGTCTCCAACGTCGGTGATTTCGAGGACCCGTCTATCCTCGGGATCTTTGACTCCAACTCCGGGTCGGAGAACTCTTGCGACCTATACGCCGGGTCCAGTCGCTTTGTCGCGGCCTACATGGCAGGCGGCGTGAGTGCCCCGCTAGATTCCTTCTCCATGTCAATCCCGTCTACTTCGACAGCGAGGGAGGTTGAGGAACTCCGCCAGCACCTGGAGGAGGCGGTTCGCAAGGAACAAGCCAAGTGCAAAATGTTTCGCCTCGAGCAGGCGACGGCGCAGGAGCTCTCGCTCGACCACCAGCGCCGCATCAGGTCATGCCCGAACCCCACCGTTCAGGGCCGCACCCTAAACTTCTATGACAAGAACGACCCGGCCCGCATGGCTGATCGCGTGATCTGTGAGAACGCGCCACCGGGAGGAAGTGATCGGCCACCGCTCGATCGCTCTCCCCCTCTAGACCAGCCGAGTATCATCATCTCCCTGCAAGAACGGGACGCAAACTTCCTCCTGTTGTTCTCCACCCCAATGGACAATGTCATTGTGGGTCAAGCCACGGTCGCCAACCTCAACGTGATGGGGGAAGGAGCGATGCAGATCCAATACTCCAAGGCCATCGAGCAGCAAGTCGCAGGAGCCGACTCACGTGGGAGCATGTACTCCCGCTCCTCAGGAAGCAGGGAGGCCTCGAGCGACAGCCCAACAATGGCGAACACCCTCAATTTTCCACCAAGTGAGCCCCTGCAACTCCAACCACAAGCCGCACACGCGGAACTCTCAACCAACGACCCGCGACCGATGAACAACATGGTTGCTGCTAACGGGAAGCTAGTCGACGCGTGGACCCACATCATCAACAACCAAAGCTGGCGCGCACGCCAGCCCGACGACCTGAGGCACACCCTCACCAACTGCCGCGACAGCGAGCCAAGGGGCTCGCTCATCCGAGTCGGCCCCCAGTGCTTCAGACCAATGATCCGAGGTAAAAAATATTTGGTGAACTTCAAAGCGCCAAAGGAGAACAAAAAGTACGATCCCTCGTACGATCCGTCCGTGTAGCTGGACACATACCTCATGGCGATGGGAATCGCCGGCTACACCGACTTACTCTTCGCCCGCTACCTCCCCTTGATGATGGAGGGAGCGACTCGGCAATGGATCAACACCCTCCCCGCGGACAACATTGATTCCTGGGAGTACATGCGCGACGCCTTTGTCAGGCACTTCGAGGGTTCCTACACTCGCGCCACCAACATCTAGGACCTAGAGCGATGCATCCAGGGACCACGCGAATTGACCCGCAATTGGCTCCAAAGGTGGAAAGATCTGTGGTTCAACGCGGCTAGCATCCACCCAGAAATGGCGATCCATTGCTTCAAGACCTCATGCTGTTACAAACCACTGGTCGCCAAACTCAAGCGGGTGTACAAAACACTCGACAACATCCCGAACCTCCTCAAGATCTCCAAGTGGTACGTGGAGGAGGACCCGAACCAAGAAACCGACTACGAGTCGGGTGGAAATCGCCGCCCAAGCGGCCACGACAATGGGAGGCGGCCCGAGCTACGTTACAGCAAAATTCACCTCACCGGCAAGCGCCGCAGTGATTGGCGAGTCGATTTTGTCGCCAACGCTAGCTACACGCCACGCAACCCCAAGATCTTCTGTGCGACGGAGGCCAACATGATGTCGGCGGCAACTACAAGGCGAGGCCGAAATTCGACCCCGCAGCCCTCCTCAACCAACCCTGTCTGTTCCACAGTAGGTAGGGGAGCCCGCCACGCACACGACCGCTGACTGCCACTCCCTGAAGGAGATCGAGAAGGCACAGCGCGCAAGGGAGGACCCCAACAACAACGCGCCAAACGGCAGGGCATTCAGCAGCGATGTTGGGTCGCTCCACACCTTCACCCAGTTTAGCACCAAGTGCGAGAAGGTCATCGCCCACACCGTCATTGTCAACACGGTGTCCCAAGTCGACATCCCCCGCTTCCTCAACTGGTCCGAACAGCGCAGCACGTGGAGCCGCGAGGACCACTCGCCACAGATCGAATATCCGGGGCGGGTCGCCCTGGTGGTCAAGCCCAAAGTGGGCGACTACTGGCTCCCCAAGACATTGATGGATGGCGGAAGCTCCATCAACATACTATACCTGGACACGTTCAGGCGGTTGCGGCTCCCACAGTCGATGATCGAGATGACCTTCACCACCTTCCACGACATAGTCCCCGGTTAGAAGGCATACCCGATCGGGAAGGTGATGCTGCCAGTCACCTTCGGCACACCAGCGAACTTCTGCACTGAGCGGATCGTCTTCGAGCGGGTGCCCTTCAACAGCCCCTACCACTGCGTCTTGGGGCGACAAGCGTTCGCCAAGTTCATGGCGGTCCCGCACTATGCGTACAACGCGGTGAAGCTCCCAGGGTAGTGCAGCATCATCACCATCCACGGCGACCCCGACATGGCTGCGGAGTGTGAAGCAAAGGGTGCCGAGCTCGCGGACACCGTCATCGCCGCTGAGGCCAACCACGTGGAGGAGCTCACCAGATACGCGAGCAGGGTCGACAATGACGAATCCACAATACTAAAGAAGCCCAACTCGGAGAAAGGCAGCTCGACCGCGTTCGAAGCCACCATGCACACATGCTCCGTCGAGCTGGTCCCAGGCGACTCCAGCTAGACGGTGACGATCGGGACAGGTATGAGCCCCGCATAGGAAAGCACGCACATCGAGTTCCTACATGAGAATCGCGACACCTTCGCATGGAAGCCGTCTGACATGCTAGGTGTCCCGAGGGAACTCGCTGAGCACAAAATCAATGTCAACCCCAAAGCGCGACCTGTCATGCAGTCGTTGCGGCCCTTCAATGCAGAGTGCCGCCAAGCAATCGTCGAGGAGGTGTAGCGTCTACTCGCTGCAGGCTTCATACGGCCCATAAGATACTCCAAGTGGCTGCCAAATCCAGTCCTGGTCGAAAAGAAGAATGGGACCTAGAGAATGTGTATCGACTACACAAACCTTAACAACGCCTGCCCAAAGGAGCAGTTTGTGCTCCCGCGAATCGACCAAATCATCGAATCAACCGCGGGCTCGGAGTCGCTGTGTTTCCTTGACGCCTAATCTGGTTACAACCAGATCAAAATGGCAGTCGAGGACGAGGAGAAGACAGTGTTCATCACGCCACTCGGTGCCTTCTGCTACACCGCCATGACGTTCGGTCTCAAGAACGCCGGAGCGACCTACCAGCTGTGCATGCAGGAGTGCCTTGCGAGCC
This sequence comes from Avena insularis, assembly GCA_023614405.1. NCBI lineage: Eukaryota > Viridiplantae > Streptophyta > Magnoliopsida > Poales > Poaceae > Avena > Avena insularis. Next base: position 58,020,256 of record CM042691.1, on the reverse strand, counting down.
AAATTGGCCGCAACATCCATGTCTACATCAACGACATGGTGGTCAAGTCCAATCGCCAGAGCAACCTACTCGCCGACCTGGTCGATACCTTCGCAAACCTGCGGAGGTACAAGATCAACCTCAACCCAGGAAAGTGCACCTTCGGTGTACCCACCGGATAGCTACTGGGGTACGTAGTCTCCAAGCGACGCATCGATGAAAACCCCACCAAGATCAACATGATCGCCCGGCTCGGCAAACCCGAGTGCCTCCGCGATGTCCAGAAGTTGGCCGGGCGAGTCGCGGCTCTCAGCCGCTTCATCCCCCAGATAGGCGAGAAGGCAATGCCTCTCTACCGCCTAATGCGCAAAAACCCCCACGTTCCAGTGGGATAAGGAGGCGGACGACGCGCTCCACGCGCTCAAATAGGTGCTACTCGTGGCCCCTCTACTCGCCACCCCGTCAAAAAAGAGCCGATGCTCGTCTACGTCGCAGCATCAAAGCGAGTCATCAGCGCCGTCATGGTCGTCGAACGGCCAGAAGAGGGCAAGAAACGCCCCGTGCAGCGACCTGTCTACTACATCAGCGAAGTCCTCACCGAGTCGCGACAGTGCTACCCGCAGTACCAGAAACTAGTATATGCGGTCTTCTGAGCCCAGCTATGACTGCCACACTACTTCCAGGAGCACCCAATTACGGTCGTCTCCTCAGCGCCGATGCAGGACATCATCCGCAACCGCGAAGCGACTGGGCGAGTCGCCAAGTGGGTAGTCAAGATCGGCGTCCACAACATCAAGTACGAGCCGCATAAGGCAATCAACTCGCAGGCCCTGGCATACTTCCTCGCCAACTGGGAGGAGGCGCAGCAGCCGGAGAAGTTTTTGTACATCCATTATTGGTCGCTCCACTTCGACGGGTCCAAGAACACAGACGGCACAGGGGCAGGGATCGTGCTCACCTCCCCCAAGGGCGACAAACTGCGCTACGTACTGTACCTTGACTTCACCCCCTGCACCAACAACATGGCCAAGTACGAGGACCTCCTTCACGGCATGCGAGCCGCCAAGGAGATGGACATCAACCGCCTACGGTGCTATGGATACTCCAACCTCGTCGTCGCGCAAGTCGCCGGCACCTGGGACACCGTCTCCCCCACCATGGTGGCATACCGCCAAGCAGTGGACTAGCTGGGAGGCCACTTCGTCGGGTACTCCGTCGAGTGGATCGACCAGCGCAAGAACAAATAGGCCGACGCCCTCTCTCGCATCGGATCAGCTTGCCACGCGCCACCCGCCAGTGTCTTCCTCGAAACCATCACCAAGCCCTCTGTCTTTCCCCCGAGGGAGATCGACCTCGGGATATCGCTGCAACCAGAACCAGCTCTGGTCGCCATGATCGTGGAGCCAAGCGACTAGACCGCGCCATATGTCGCCTACCTCGAGGGAGGGACCCTACTAGCAGACGAGATGGAGGCTCGCGTGATCGTGTGCCGCTGCAAGTCCTTCGTTATCCTCAACAGCGAACTCCACAAGCGCAGCATGACCGGCGTGTTCCAATGTTGCGTACAGCCTGCGGAAGGTCGCAAGATCCTCCAAGACATCCACGCTGGCGACTGCCGCCACCATGCTAGCACCCAGTCTCTGGTTGCCAAGGCCATGCGACATGGCTTCTACTGGCTCACCGCACACGCCACCGCGGTCGACATCGTCCAGCGCTGTGTCAGGTGTCAAAAGTATGCCAATCAAACGCACGTACCAAGATCGGCGCTCAAGACCATCCCCATCACCTGGCCACTCACCGTATGGACATGGTGGGCCCCTTCAAGAAGGCCCTCTCGGGCTACACCCACCTACTGGTCGCCTTCGATAAATATACCAAGTGGGTAGAGGCCAAGCCAGTCCGCAAGTGTGACGGGAAGACCACCGCCAAATTCCTACGCGAGCTCATCTACCGCTACGGATTCCCGCACAGCATCATCACGTGACAACGGTACCAACTTCGCCAAAGACGCCATGGCTGAATACTGTGATGAGCACAACATACGGCTCGATCTCGCCTCGGTCGCGCACCCGGAGTCGAACGGCCAGGCGGAACACGCCAACCAGAGCATCCTCCATGGCCTAAAACCGCGACTACAAGTTCCCCTCGAGCAAACTCCGGAGTGCTAGGTCGAGGAGCTACCCTCCGTCATCTAGGGCATCCACACCTCCATCAACAGGTCAACCGGGTTCATGCCCTTCTTCATGGTGTACGGCCCCGAAGCCGTCATGCCGACTGACCTCGAGCATGACTCGCCTCGTGTCGTCAACTACGCGGAGGCTGACAACGAGCTCGCACACCAGGACGGGGTCGACCAGCTCGACGAAGCACGTGACCTAGATCGCTTCCGCACCGCCATCTACCAGCAAGGACTCTGCCTCTACCACAGCCGCTGAGTCTAGACTCGCACCTTCCAGTAAGGAGACCTGGTCCTGCGACTGATCCAGGAAAAGAAGGGCATGCACAAGCTCTCTCCCCCGTGGGAGGGACCATTCGCCATAGGACGGGTCCTGGGCAACGACGCCTACTACCTCGAGGCGACGTACAACTCGACGTCAAGCGATCGTGGAATGTAAACCTCCTAAGGAAGTTCTAAACATAGAACTCCGACAATAAAGATTCTCGACTCGCACAAATCATGTCTACTCTCCAATTCTTGTGCCACTCGCACTCGTAAAAACAGCGTTACGCTAATCACGGAAGTCAACCCTTGGTCATGCGATTGGCACGGCTAAGTAGTGCGATACAAGGGCATCGATAAAATTCGGGCCTTGTGTCGTCCACGAAAACGCCAACCCGGAGCCCCATCGGAGTCGCCTCGCTCGACTGGTCCACCGGGCCAAGACAACCGCATTCGCTTCTCAAAGCGATCCAATCCTCCACACCCTCGGCGCAGCGACTCGAACGGTCAAGTACCACGCTCGGGGACTGATGCTAGTCCAAACCCACGCGGGAAGGGAAAACACCAAGTATGAGAGCGCGCCCTTTACTTGCCACGCGACTGGCTCTCCGAGTCAGGTGGAGTGACGCGCCAAGCACAATGCGCTCTGTCCTCACCTACCTCGGGCATGCGACTAGAATGGCTAAGTACCACGCTTGGGGACTCGTCCAACCGACCCCATTCGCGTCCGGGAAAATGGCTAAATACAGAGCACCGCTTAGGGTCGCCAAGCGACTGGCTTCCCAAACACGGCGAGTCGACCTAAACTAACTAACAATATAAAAGCAAACATACATACACAAACACGAGGTAAACCCCAAAAAAAAGGGCGGACGCGCTCAGGGACTCGCACAACAAAATAATCAATACTTAAATTCAAAGTTGACAAAAGCACACATGCATTCCTTATAGCAACAAATTGTGTTCGCTTACAAGGGCAGGCACACAGTTCCTTTCAACTAACGCCAATCGGCAAAGTGATCTACTATGCAGGCTTCAAAGATGACGCACCATCATTACCGTGAACACGGATAAAGGGGACCCACGGGTTCGACGGATACGTCGTCATGGTGCCCTCCATCATCGATCGGAATGGCTGCTCCACCTTGAAGTCGCAATGCGCCGGCTCAGGGTCATTCGGAGCGACGATCGTCTCCTGATACAGCAGAAGATCGCCCATCGCTAGCACCCGCTAGGAGTAGACCGCGGCCCGGTCGGTCAACTTAAGCACGTCGGAGATCTCGATCGATCCAGTCATCGAGGGATGCCCGCTGGTGATGTCGTTGAGGTCGAAGTCGTCAGGGAAGTGGGCGAGCCCCAGGCTCAGCGCAGTCGCAGCCCCATGGTGGAAGGTCGACCGCGACATGTACTCCACAACTGCGGGAAGGGAAAACACCAAGTATGAGAGGTCGCCGAAAGGGCGGCAGAATCCACCAGCATGGTGACACACTGCCGCGCGTCGTACAACTGCACCTCGGGCTCGTCGTCAAGAATTTTCCCTATAGAAGAACAAACAATGTGGCGTCAGAAGGACGGACAATTCGAGTCAACCGCATCAAGGACACGATGAAAACGGCGACCCACACAGTTGGGGACTCGCCGATACAAATGAACACAAGATGAAGAAACGCAGCAATCAGGGGACGGTAGCGTCCCGTGATGAAATCTTGAAGACCTGACAAATCGGTCTGCAGCCCCGCAACGAGAGCATCGGAAACCTTCCGCTCCTCAGCTGCGGCTGCAACAGCCGCCTTAGCCCTCTCTTCACCCGAGCTCGCCTCCGCCTTCGCGGCCTTGAGCTCTTGTTCTAGCTTGGCCACTCAATTCTCCGCGACGGTCAACGACGACAAGGCAGCCGTCAATTCGCTAATAGGGACCAAACCTTCGCGAGCCTTTGCCACCGCGGCCGGATGCTCCTCTGCAGCAACGCAAGGGTGAGATCACAATCAGAAACAAGATAGCAAGGGAGAGGGTTTGTCGAAAACCTACCAGCATTCGCTTGAAGTTGTGCGTTCACCTCCTATACGAAGCGGAGGTCGCGCTCCAAATGCTCCTTGGCGGCCAGCCTCTCCGCCGACTCATGTTGGAGGCCCTGCACAGACACAATTTATATAAGAAAACATCAGGGAAATTCCTAAGTGCCTAGTCGCTGAAATTCAGTGACTAGCCACTCAGGGACTGGACATCAAAGAAATTCCTAAGTGCCTAGTCGCTGAAATTCAACAACTAGCCACTCGGGGACAGGACATTGAAGAAATTCCCAAGTGCCTAGTCACTGATGTTCAGTGACTAGCCACTCGGGGACTGGATTGGAAAAAGTAATAAGAATCTGCCCACTGAAAATCAGTGACCAAATCCTCGGGGACTGGACATACCTGAATAGCCGCGCCTAGCATGTTGTGCATCTCGACTGCGTCCACCGATGGTAGCACAAGGGGCGTGCACCGGCGACCCTGCTCAACTTCTGAGCCCAAAGCTTCAGGCGCTTGGGCTGGCTGCGCCGAGACACTTGCGGTGGACGCCCTCGCCATAAAGCGAGGGAAGGTTGCCACCGCTGCTCCCGCAGCACTTGTTGTGGGGCCTGATGCCCCGACGATTGCTGCAGGTTCCATCTGTTGTGACCCGGCGTCCACGGCGGCCTTCACGGTCGCATCCGCTCTAGTCGGAGCACCACTCGGGGCATCGACTGGCTCGTCAAAAATTATGAGGACCTCGCCGCCCTTCGTCTTCTTCTCGCCCTCAGTGGGTGCCTTGGTGTCATCGCCCTTCCTGTTCTTCGAGGGATCAGCATCTTCCCCCGCGGCATCTACTAGAACTTTGGCCACCAAGGGTGACGAATCTTTTTCATGCCAGTCCTGCAAAAAGAAATGTTCAGTGAATTAAACAAAAACTACAAACTAGCGGTTTAATAGGACACACCAAGACATTTACCTGGCGACTGGGATGTAGCCCAGGCCAGTGCGGATGTGCGCTGGCTTCTCCAGCTCCGGGCCCAGCTTTCGGCTGATGCCCGTCTCAAACTGGGACGAAGCCCACAACACTGAAGCCTTCTTCGTTGACGAGGCCGCCGCAGTGGGAAGTTCTCCTCCGATCGACGTGGGTGCCTCCCTTGATGGAGACGCCTCTGAGGCTGAAGCGACCCCGATGCCCGTGACTGCCGAGAACGGTGGTGGAAGCGATGCCAGCGGCACTTCGTCCTCCACCACGGCCGCGCTGGCTGCCTTAGGCACCTTCACCGACGCTTCAGTGTCGGCTTCATCAGCTGCGCTAGTCGCCTTGGAGCTAGTCGTTGACCGAGGAAGCGATGCTGCCTTGGGCGCCTCCTTCTTCTTCTTTGGTGACTTCTTTTTCAATGACGTAGCCACACGCCATGAAGTATGTTCGAGGGCTTCGTCTTTGCCCCCGTCGTGAGCTTCGAGGCTCTTGCTGGCCTCGAGATCGTGCTGCTGTTTCCCCCGAGTTTTCTGAACCATGGGTGCGGCGACCTCCACGGCCTCGTCGTCATCATCATCATTGATGTCGTCATCGCCTCCGACATTCTCCTTGTCGGAGGAGGATTCGCTCTCGTCCTCGGTGGACTTGTTCGAGCTTTCATCGTCGGAGGGAGGAAGTGAACCTTCCACCACTAGGAATAGCTACACAAAAAATACATGATTAATAAGTCGCGACTGCATTTCTGTGACTGCGAAATAGAAAAGGAAAGGTAGACTTACCGGTGGCGTCTTGCGCTTCATGGTGTATGGGGGAATCCCGGCCTTCGGGTCGCGGTATTCTGCATCAGTGATCTTCTTAAGTGCAAGGGCGTAATCGTAGGCCTTCCACTCGGCAGTGTAGGCCTTGGTCGCGTCGTCCTTGACGATGTACTCGTACATACAGTGAGCACGGCTGGCCAGGGGCACCAGTCGCCACCCGAGCCAACAATTGTACAAATTGATGGTCTCGAGCTTGTCTTTCTTCAGCTGACGAATCATCGTCAACATCTCGTCGACCACCATCCATTGGTCGTGCGGAAGCTTGGCGACTTGAAGCTGGCGCGGCTTGGGCCGTTCGGCGGAATACATCAGGAGTGACACCTCACCATCCGGAGTCGACTCGCTGACATAAAACCAGTGCTTCTTCCACTCGTTTGCCGCCTTCTTCGACAGCATGAGGTAGATAAAGGAGGCCTTGGACTTTAATTGGAAGGTAAGGCCGCCCACTGCCAGCATCGGTCCGCCTGCCCCTTCGTGACCGATCTGCCCATGGAACAGCTCCTGCCACAGGGGTAAGTATGGGTGACAGCCCAGATAACACTCACAGAATGCCACGAAAATGGCGAGCTACTCGATGCTATGCGGCCCCAGATCCGACGGCTGGATGTCGTATTATGCGCAGAATCAGCGGAAGAAGATCGAGGTGGGGAAGCCGAGCCCTCTCTCGAGATGGCTAGTAAAGCAGATGAACTCCCTGGCGCACGGATTTGGCTCCACCTCTCCTGCCGTGGGGATCCGCCATCTCCCGGCATAGAGAATCCCTGCATCCTTGAAGGACTTCAGTAGCACCTTGGTACACTTGGATATCCCCCACAATTTTTCGGGGCGCCATCGATTCGAGGTCCTGGGATTGCTAGATCGCTCTAGGTCACTCTGGAGGGAATGGAAGATTGAAGGACGCGCGGAGTCGGAGGAAATGTGGGGAATTCTCGCAACACACCCGTCACTCTCCTTATATAGCAGTTGGTTCCCGCCAATTTCGGGGAGCCGTTACCGCACGGTGATTATGTCGATATTACCGTTGGATTACACAACGGCTAGTTTGACCAAGCTGACGGTCCAACTTCGTCTACTCGATTCGCCGATCCATTCGCCATGGCTGCGATTCGATTACTCGCCAAATTGGCGAGCCGACTGGTCGCCGTTATTGCGACTGGGATGCATTCTGAAGGTTCCTTTTCCCATTGAGGGAGTCCACCACCGATTCGACCGGGTGTCCAAATTGGACCCGAATAGTCCGACTGCCAAAGAACACCTGTGACAAATGAACGATGGCCTCGGGGACTACTGATGGGGATATGCCGAGTGGAGTATACCTAGAAGGACGTTTCCTACTGGTTCATACTGCCAGCGAGTGGGCATGTAGGACGACGACTGGATCACAGCCCAAGAAGGAACCAGGCGACTGGAAGCTGAAGGCCCAGAAACGTAGTTAGGCCCAGTCGAATTAGGTCGAAACCCTCCGTGTCCTTATCCAACTCGGTTGTAGATCAGTAAACCCTAGCGAGGTGACTCTATATAAACCTCCCTAGGGCACGCATAGAACTTACGTTCCATCATACACCCCTTCGACTCGCCACCTAGCCGCCGAGCTCGCCCATTGTACTCTCTCATCAATACAATTTAGCAGGAGTAGGTCTTTACTCTCTAGGGGCCGAACCTGGGTAAACCCCTATGTCTTTGCCCTCATCTCGCACCGCAGATGGCTGGCCGCCCTTGCCCCTTGTTCTACTACTCGCTGCCAATTGCAGCATCTGCTATGGCCATTCCCACGACATTACTAGCTTTTCTTAAACCAAAAATAGCAGAAAGCAGGAACTGGCACTATGGCATCTTGTTAATAGGTTAGTTCCAAAAAATGTATAAAAATGCCTCAAAGTGTAGTCAAAACATAAGATAGTTGGTATAATACAAGCATGGAGCATCAAAAATTATAGATACGTTTACGACGTATCAATCGTGTGCGCTGCGTCCTATTTCCCGCATGTCGTGTCAAATTTTCCCGCGCGGCCGTGAGACCCTTTTTTCCTACATGTCATGTTTTGTGGTGTCACGTGCTCGGTTCTCCGTGTATCCTGGAGCTGCTCCGCGCCCGCGCGAGAGCGCGCTCTTTTCCTAGTCGCTCTCTTTACTATCTTCCATATCATCTAGTTTGCATTTATTTACTTTATTTATTTCAGTTTACTCTATATTTATTTCAAATTACTGATACGAAACCTTGTGCTTAACAACCACTTGGTGGAGTTGGGGACACAAGACAAATTATTTTACTTTACAGGATGCTTGAAGAGAAGAAGACGAATAAAACTTCCACAACCAATTCACCGAGAGTTCGATATAAACCCTCGAGTCACCCTTGTGGGGAAAATAAGCTTGCTACAACACTCTGCACGTGGAGTCCCAACAAAAATTATCCACGGTTGTTGCCATCAGGTCTTCTTTGTAGGAGAGATCTTCTTGGAGATCGAGGATCTCGTGATCCACGGTCTAGTCGTGATCCTTGAAGCACTTCTTGAGTTGAGATACATGAAAGATATCATGCACCTGAAAGGAATATGCCCGAGAGGCAATAATGAAGTGGTTATTATGCTATTCCAGGTTTATAATAGATGTATATTTTTCATGCTATAATTGTGTCAATAGGAAACATTAATACATGTGTGATTTATAAATAGACCTAGTAATGCCTCTATTAATACGAGCTTGTTAATTAACAGATGATCAAAGGTTTCCTGATCATGAATGTTGGATGTTGTTAATAACAGGGTCATATCATTGGAGAATGATATGATGAATAGTCACCCACAGTAGATTTAGAAATACGATCAGTCCTCATGTTTATATTGCTATCACATTTGTAGTAACTCAGTGTCCTTAGACCATGAGTTCACGTCAATCACTTTCACCAGAAAGTAATTTTATTCCATCAAACGTCACACCATAACAGGGTGATTATAAAGGTGTCGCCGGGTACTTGAAAAGTGTTAGTTGAGGATCGTGGATCAAGAGTGTAATTTTTCCATCTATATGACAGAGAGATATACTCAGGGCCCTCTCGGTGATATCACATTCACATAGCTTGCAAGCAAGTGATTTGATCACTAGAATGTTATATCACAGGAATGGGAAAAAGAGTACTTGTCGGGAACGAAATAAAACAAGGTATGGATGATACCAAGTGATTGTATCTCAGACAAGTAAAACATCACGAGACAAAAGTAATTTGATTACAGCAAAAAATGTTTGGATGATCATTGGATTTTTGTGGAACTAGTGGGAGTCATTATGGATCTCTAGGTCCCGCTAATGATAATTGATCGAAGAGATTCTAGCTCATGTCTACATAGTGAGACACACTTAAGGTTTAGTCAACACAATTGAGTGGATAGGGAACGCATGATAAGATAATGGACATCGTAGGAATTTGTTCTGTCCAATCTTCCGAAATGGTTCCGGGGTATCGAAACAAAGCAAGGAAATAAAATGTTAATGTGTCCATTAAATGAAGTGTTCATTAAATTGAGTTGCATTAAAACAAGATAATTGAAGTGCTTTAATTGAAAGAGCTTTGGTTTTTTGAGTGGAGAATAAATGGAGAAAGTGGAGATTGAATTATGTGTGAGTGGAGTGTCCACCCACATGAATGAGAGGAGGGGAGGGGGCACCTTCTTGGCGCCATCCAAGGGATGGGCTTTCCCCCTCTCCCCTATAAAAGGAGGTGGATGTTGGAGATATGCCCATGAGGCAATAATAAAGTGGTTATTATCATATCTTTATGTTTATGATAAATGTTTACATCCCATGCTATAATTGTATTAATCGGAAACATTGATACTTGTGTGATTTGTAAACATGTAAGAGTCCCTAGTAAAGCCTGTTGTTAAACTAGCTTGTTTGTTAATTGATGATCATGGTTTCGTGATCATGAACATTGAGATGTTGTTAACAACAAGGTCATATCATTAGGAGAATGATGTGATGGACATACTCCTATAGTTAAGAGTAGCATAAGGTCAAGTCATTTAAAATAGTTCACTTGCTATAAGCTTTCAGATACATAGTAACCCAAATCCTTCGACCATGAGATCATGTTAATCACCATCACTGGATGGATGCTTTGATGACATCAAACACCACTTCATAACTTGGTGGTTATAAAGGTGGTATTGAGTATTCTGAAACTATGTGTTGAGGCACATGGATCAAGAGTAGGATTTGTCCATCCATATGACAGATAGATATACTTTGCCCATCTCGGTGGAATGTCATCCAATTGGCTTGTAAGCATGTGACTGGCTCACAAGGAATCACATATCACAAGAACGAGAAAAGGGTACTTTTTGGTAACGAGGTTGAACTAGGTATGCAGAGATACCGACGATCAAACCTCGGATAAGTAAAGTATCACGAGAGAAAGGGAAATTGGTATCGTATGTAAATGGTTCATTCGATCATGAAGTAATCATATAAATATGTGGGAGCCATATGAATTTCCAGATTCCTCTATTGGTTATTGATCGGAGAAGAGTCTCAATCATGTCTGCATAATTCACGAACCGTAGGGAGACACACTTAAGGATTCGATGTTGTTTATTAGATATGGAATGTGAGTAAGAGATCGAATGTTATTCGGAGTCTCGGATTGGATCCAGGATATCACGAGGAGATCCAGAATGGTCTAGAGAATAACATTCATATAAGGAAAGTCCAATTCTGGAGTTCGAGAATGGTTTCGATGTTTTCACCGGAATGTTCAATAAGGGTCTAGAAGGTCCCCCGATCCGGAGTGGGAAGGGAACATGGATGTGTCATGACAAAGTGGAATGGTTGCATCATGTCCTAGGTCACTTGGTTGGGCAATGGGAAGAGATAAATCAAACTCTAGTTTGAAAGTCAAACGCCAATTTGAAAAAGTCAAATCCCAACATGGTTGCCTAGTGTAGGGAGGGAAGGAATCCTACCTAAGGGAGGATTCCTCCCTCTCCTTGCCTCCGGCCACAATTAGGAGTTGGGGGAGGACTCCCATCCCCCCAACTGCCTCTCCCTCTCATAAATAGAGGGAGGGGCGCCCCCTTGCACCCCACTTGAAAACCCTAGGTCGGCCGCCGCACCCCTCTCTAGTTGGAGCCGATCTAGATCTCCTCTAAACAGCCACCGTCTAGCTAATCTCTAGATGCCGGCTACCTCCACCCCTTGACCCTCTAAACTCTAGATCACCGAGGCTCTCTCTCCTCCACCATACCTGCTCCAGCTTGGGCGAAGCCCTGAGAGATTTCCCCTCTACTTCCACCACCATGCTGTCGTGTTGCTAGAATCGCGAGGAGAGATCTACAACCTCCATTGTCTACTGGAACAAGGTAGATGAAGGTCTTCATCGAGTACCGAACGTGTGACTGACTGCGGAAGTGCTGCCGGAACACGGCGCCGGAAGGATCGTCTACGCGATCTTGAGATCGGCAAGTGAACGACTACATCAACCACGAGAATCCGATCTCGTTAACCGCTTTGGATCTTCGAGGGTTAGTACTCTATCAACTCGTTGCACCAATCTGGTAGATTAGATATTGGCTTGTGTGTGTTCATGCGATAGAAATTTTTTGTTTTCCATGCTACGAACCCCTACAGTGGTATCAGAGCCATGTTTACGCGTAGATATGTTGCACGAGTAGAAGACAATGGTTGTTGTGGGCGTTGATACTTTTGTTGTCGATTGCCTTTTGTGTACTTTGCATCTTGCGGGATGGAGGGATGAAGCAGCCTAGACTAACCTTACATGACATCGTTCATGAGACTTGCTCCACGCTCAACATGCAACTTGTATTGCATAAGTGGCTTTGCGGGTGTCTCTCTCCCACCATAATGAAGATTCAATTTACAACGGGCGATTGATAATACTAGTATCAACATTGTGGTTCATGTTTGTAAGTTAGAACGGTTCTTACGCGAAAGCCCCAGCCATGTAAAACATGCAAAGAAAGATTAGAGGCGTCTAACTTGTTTTTGCAGGGCTTGTGTTGTGATGTGATCTGGCCATGATTGTGATTATATATGATGTATGCAATGGTCCTTATTGTAAGTTGGCAACCGGCAAGAGCCTTGTGGTTGTCTTTAAATTTCGTTTGAGACCTTTGTGTCTATTATTCAAAATAGTTGTAATAGTTGATGCTGCTGGACAACAACCATGGAGCAGCGCCATTGACCTTGACGCTAAACCGGTGATGATGGAGATCACATTCGTGCTTGGAGATGGAGATCGAAGGCACAAGAAGAAAGGATATATCATGTCACATATTATCAATTGCATGTGATATCCCACAAGTATAGGGGATCGTGTGTAGCCTTTTTGATAAGTAAGAGTGTCGAACCCAACGAGGAGCTAAAGGTAGGATAAATATTCTCTCAGGTTCTATCAACCACTAATACAACTCTACGCACACTAAACGTTTGCATTATCTAGGAAATAAAACTAGAACAACAAAATGAGTACTAGAGAAAGCTTTGGAAGATAATAAATAACAAGAAAGTAAAGCTAGTTGCTACAGCAATAAAATACACGTGGAATAATTGTGGTAATTGTGGTGGCTTTGTCCAAGTTTAATTGGCGAATAAATCGGGTTCATTGTCTTCGATGCAGTTTTCTATGTGGGAGAGGCTAAATATACATGTGCTTCACTACTTGGAATTACATGTACTATATGATTGGATTGTTAGCAAATATCTGTAACTACTAACAATTCATTAAGTTTTTCCCAACCATAGCCTTAAGTTAATGGTCCTCTTACTCCGCTGCGTGCAATGTTCCGGTTCGCGTCCTTAGGTTTCTGTCACTCCGGCAGAACGTCCCCCTTCCTCTTACACATACTACAAACCCTATGATGTTAATTCCATGCGCATAAATATAATGTACACCAAAGGACTATACCATATCAACATAGAACTCTAATGAACCAAAGACGTTCAACCATTCAATCTAAGAACAAAGAAACTACACAAACATGACATTCATCATAGGATTATAACTTATAGCATCAAACACCATGTTTACATAGGACGGTACAGAGGTGTGTGGGAGGATGAACCACTGCATACTAGGAGGATTAGGTGATGGAGATGGCGGTGAAGATGGTGAAGAGGGCGGCGGCGCGAGGGACTCCTTCCACGCCACCAATATTGTGGGGGAGCACCGCCCCTTAGCCCCCTTCCTTCATGGCTTCTTGGGAGCCCTCCCCCATGGAGATGGGATCCATTGGGGAGGCAATAACATGGCTTTGGTTGCTGCAAATTCGTGGGTGGAGGTCTATTCCACGAATTAGGTTTCCTCCTTTATATAGGTTCTCGGATTCCCGTCACCCCATCTTGGGCTGTAGTAAATTAGGCCTAGCAGGCCCGTCAGGAATTGGAATCAGCTAAATTTTATGTTTAGAACGATTGTCGCGAAATTTCCTACAACTTTGTAGTTGAAGAGTTTTCCGTTTGACGCAGTCATTGACCCGAAACGTGACCATCTTCAAAAAGAGTTCTGAGACAGATTTCTTGGAAAATCCTAATTTAACTCCAACAAGGATTCCACTTGTATTCTTGATAATTCCTACACATCGAAGTGTAAAACAAGAGCATTTTGTGCATTTTTGCAACTATTAGTAGGTTAGTCCAAATAACTCATGAACTTTATATAAAAATAAGTGTCAAAAGCATAATAATAGCATGAAAACATCAAAAATTATAGATATGTTATGGACGTATCAACATCCCCAATCTTAGTTTTTGCTCGTCCTCGAATAGGTAAATGATAAAAACAATATATTTTTTTAGGTCACATGCACCATCATAATCTTTATCAAACCATTTGCAAAGCATGGATAGCTGGGATCAAAGTACTCTAAACATGAGCATGAAAGATATAGTTCTAACAATAAGATATAGCAACCAAGTTGCAACATGAAAAGGTTACAAACAAAGATCATGAATAACAATGCATTGAAAAACGTTTGGTTGTTTCACATAAAGAAAACATAATAAGAGTGGTATTCATCTTGTCCGTCATGGTATAGCAAATCATAAATGCATAGGACACCTTCAAAGTTCATAAGGGTGACTAGATACAAATAGTTCAAGAACAAGCAATATCAACCTTATGAATCAATCAACAAGTTTTGGTAAAATGCACATAGAACTAAGAATGGAAACTACGCTCTCTTAATTGGTGCCTAAGGATAGAAGGTGGAGACTCAATATAATAGTGGAAGAAAGGCCCTTAAAAGGGAAGCAGGGATTTCAAGTTTCATAAAGAGCTTCCAAAAATTATGGTACTTGTTAGCTTTCAGCTCTCATTGCCCCATTCATAAGCATATTGAAGTGATTAAGGTTAAAGTGAACAAACTATGGAGTATATGCTTGACAAAGTATAAGTTGGCAATCTCATGTCCCTTGAGTATGAGGGTCGCTCCTCATGCTACTCAACTTTAGTCACCGGTAAGTTCTTGTCATAGTAAGTACATGTGTATCATAGAGAACCGCCAACGGGGTACCCCTTGCACATGATACAGGAGTTGTCCCATATAAAATGACAAGACAAGCAGACAATGAGCATCTCAGCAATCTTCTTATTTACCATGGGAAAATGGTGCTTTTTTCTCTCTTTCCTCTTTTCAGTGTCTCTCTTTTTTATAAGAAGAAAGATTCATAGATTTCTCATTATGGTGATGCTGCAAGTTTCCACCATGATTAGGCATGGCTTAGGCTAGCGTCCCAGACGTTTCTCTAACACACATACATAACTCCATGAACTTACAAGCTTCCCTTTTTATTTCACACTGACGACATCCACAAAGAAAAGAGCATTATATCAACTGGGTACAATGTACAGGTTCAATGTTGAAACCATTCCCCATGATAGCATGGTTCTGCTAATTCCAACGTATAAGTGCAAGCATATACAACATAGATGACACAATGGTTCAAGTTTATTAGGGGCAAGAAAATAAAGTGTGCCATCAAGTTTGTGAGAGCTTTAATCACTAAGTTTTCACATAACAAGTTTAATTTGGAAGATAAATAAAACAAGAATATACTTGGAATGGTGTAACACACCATGTATAGGAATTTATAGTGGACACTTTGGAATAACTTGATTTCTTGGAAGTTGGATGCATGCGTAGAGCTTACTCATACAAGTGGAGGCTAGCAAAAGACTGGGAGCGACCAACTAAGAGAGCAATAATGGCCATAATCATGTAGAGCGACAAAACATTACTAATCAAAGCATAAAGTGGTACCACAAGTCAAAAACTAAATGATCATAGAGGCTATGGTGACTGGTTCATAGTCATAACATGGTGTGATCATGTGCCAAGTCAACACAAACAAAGCATCAAAGGAGAATACCACAATATTATGCTTTTGTATGCTAAAACAACGCATGATTCTTTCAAGGAACATTAAACAATCCCAATTGTTTGGAAAAAGTCATGCTACAGCAATAACCACTAATCATAGGGTCAAAAAAACATCAAACAATGACATGATAAGGTCTAGACCATAGTCAAAACAAACTCCTTTTGTACCACTTATAAACATGAAGCTTCCTACTCCTCCAACACCAGTCAACTTATTTGAAACAACACAGCGAAAACGGGGGTCCAACCACTTTATTCAAGAAAACTAAGCAAACAAAAACCAAAAACGAAAACTAAGATGCTCCAAGAACAACACAACAGTGCATGAAACAATAAAAACGAAGTGTATAGAAAGACCTGAGATTTTTTATTGATGAAGAAGGCATCCCCAAGCTTTGAGGCTTGTACCTCTTGAATATTTCTTGGGGTAACACGGGGTGGAATCGCCAAGCTTAACCTTTTGTCAATTCTTCATCTCATTACATCATTCTTTCCATACATCTGAAAATTTTCCTTCATACAAAACTTCACACAATCTTCATTAGCAACATTAGTGCATTCAAAAGATAATAGACCTTTGGGTTTAGTTTCAAAACAGCAAAACTTTCGCTAAAGACACAAGCTACTGTAGCAATTCCCTAAAAAATATCAATTTCCCAAAAGAACCCAAAAAGGAATCAATAAGAAGCAAATGTAAATAATGACAGAAATCTGTCAAAAGAGAGCAGCAGGTAGAAAACTATTTTTTCGAAGACCTTCTGTTGCTCAAATAAAAAAGCATTGAACTAAATAAAGTTAGATAACAACCTAGGGGATTTATTCAAAAAATTACAGCTCAATCCGACTTACAGATATTTTTCAAGAATTTTTACAGTGGAGCGCAAAATCTGTTTCGGGACAGTAACTCCCCCAATCTTACTTCCCTCTCATTAGAGGTTATTATTGACACAAAAATCAAATAAAAAGGATAAGGAGAGGTTATTACAGAAGTAATAACTTCCAAGACTCAATAAAATTATTGGGCTATCTCCCAATAAGTACTTTTCTTTAATGCCTTTAAGTTATACACAAGAAGTAAGATTCAAGTATTTTCAAATAAAAAAGCATTAAGAGCAACTTTTGTTTTAATAGGAGAGGCAAAAGGTATTCTATACCTTTCTTGAATGGGAATTGATATTTAATGGTGACTTTCTTTAGTTGAAAAGCTTCCTTGGGAAGATGTGTTTTGGTTTCATAGGCATGAACACAAGTGTTCAGGGTCGACCCCCACTTAACCATTACTCATCTTTCCAACCACTTTCCTTTTTGAAAACGTTTTTAGGTAATAAGTACAACTAATTTTTTTTGTAATTCGCAATCCCTATCCATACTAAGATAGAGACCAGCTTAAAACTGAAAGTAAAAACTACTTAGAGATAAAGCAAACAAGTGCATACAAGAATATTCACCCACACGCTATGGCTCCCCAGCAACGGCGCCAGAAAAGGTCTTGATATCCCACAGGTATAAGGGATCGTGTGTAGACTTTTTGATAAGTAAGAGTGTCGAACCCAACGAGGAGCTAAAGGTAGGATAAATACTCTCTCAAGTTCTATCAACCACTGATACAACTCTACGCACACTAAATGTTTGCATTATCTAGGAAATAAAACTAGAGCAACAAAAGGAGTAATAGAGAAAGCTTTTCAAGATAATAAATAACAAGAAAGTAAAGCTAGTTGCTACAGCAATAAAATAAACTAAACTAACAGAACCATTAGTGTGGAATAGTGGTGGTAATTGTGGTGGCTTTGTCCAAGTTTAATTGGCGAATAAATCGGGTTCATTGTCTTTGATGCAGTTTTCTATGTGGGAGAGGCTAAATATACATGTGCTTCACTACTTGGAATTACATGTACTATACGATTGGATTGTTAGAAAATATCCGTAACTATTAACAATGCATTAAGTTTTTCCCAACCATGGCCTTAAGTTAATGGTCCTCTTACTCCCATACATGCAACGTTCCGGTTCGCGTCCTTAGGTTTCTGTCACACCGGCAGAACTTCCCCCTTCCTCTTACACATACTACAAACCCTATGATGTTTAATCCATGCGCGCACAAATATAATGGACACCAAAGGACTATACCATATCAACATACAACTCTAATGAACCAAAGACGTTCAACCATTCAATCTAAGAACAAAGAAACTACACAAACATGACATTCATCATAGGATTATAACTTATAGCATCAAACACCATGTTTACATAGGACGGTACAGAGGTGTGTGGGAGGATGAACCACTTCATACTAGGAGGATTAGGTGATGGATATAGCAGTGAAGATGGTGAAGAGGGCGGCAGCGGCGCCGGCGATGGTGCGGGGGACTCCATCCCATCCGCCGGTATCGTGGGGGAGCACCGCCCCTTAGCCCCATTCCTTCATGACTTCTTGAGAGCCCTCCCCTATGGAGATGGGATCCATGGGGGAGACAAAAACGTGGCTTTGGTGGCTGCAAATTTGTGAGTGGAGGTCTGTTCCACGAATTAGGTTTCCTCCCTTTATATAGCTTCTCGGATTCATGTTACCCCATCTTGGGCTGCAGTAAATCGGTCCTAGCGGGCCCGTCCAGACTTGGAATCAGCTAAATTTTATGTCCAGAACGATTGTCGTGAAATTTTCTACAACTTTATAGTAGAAGAGTTTTCCGTTTGACGCCTTATTTGACCTGAAATGAGACCATCTTAAAAAAGAGTTCCGAGACAAATTTCTGGAAAATTCCAATTTGACTCCAACAAGGGTTCCACTTGTATTCTTGATAATTCCTACACATCAAAGTGTAAAACAAGAACATTATGCACTTTTGCAACTATTATTAGGTTAGTCCAAATAACTCATGAACTTTATATAAAAAAATAAGTGTCAAAAGCATAATAATAGCATGAAACCATCAAAAATTATAGATACGTTATGGACGTATCATAGATTCTACGTGTGCATACAATGGTGCAAGCAAGATTTGCACATGCGGATACTAAGGTTAACCTTGACGATCCTGGCATGTACAGACATGGTCTCGGAACATGGAATACCGAAAGGTAAACCTACATCATATCTCGTGATGATATGATGAACATGTTGATTGTTTCCCTTTGAACCTACATCATCTCTCGTGATGATCGGACTTGGTATAGTGGATTTGGTTCGTGTGATCACTAAAATAATGTGAGGGATGTTGTTTTGAGTGGGTGTTCAACGGTAATATGATTAAAAGTTGAACACTATTTATCATAAATTAAATCAAAGTGAATTTGCATAGTTTTTGTAGTCATTGGCATCCGTTTACCACCTTGCGCTTAGTTATAATTGAGATAATAGAACTATAGAATTCTGGATAGTTACTTTACAAACTGGTATCGTATTATTTTGAAGTGTTAATCTAAAGTTTAAAAGTCCTATTGCATAGTTTTAGCAAACTTTGTTTACTCCATGAAGTTTAATAATTGGTATTAAATCAAGAGTAACAATTCCAATGTTAGTATATAAGTATCATGTTTGGCTCCATGATTCTTGATTCAAAAGATTGTCTTAATATCAAGGTTATCGGGGAGCTAAAAGAATTGTTTCAGAAACCATCATGTGTGGAATATATGGCGATGTTTTGGTTGCAACATTAGAGAGTATAATATGGCAAAATTTATGTTCTCATATTTGATGAGAATTTGCAAAAGGTTGGAGACGCTAGTCGTCCTAATCCTTCAAAAGGTTTTGGAGAGCAACATTATACTCGCGATTCATTGTTATAAGCTAAAGTATCTTGATCATGAAAATTGCCATGATAAGGATGAATATAAGATGCAGGTAACATGTTTACTACACTAAAATATTACTAAAGAATGGAATTCGAAAGAACTCCAAACATTTGATGATGGTGATCTACTTCAAAGTGCATGTCCAAAGATATTAGTATTTGACTATACACGCTTTGGACTATGTGTCATGTGTATGGCAGCACTATTGATGTTGATAGATTATTTTGAAAAGAAAAGGAAATGCTGAAAGAGAAATTTAAGAAATATTTTGCAGAAAATAAAAGACTAGAATTGTTCAGCTTAGGTATATAGATGATATACATGTTATGGCTATATTCTTTGCTTATTAAACAATGTGGTTCTTAAGTATTGGATACTGAATTTGTTTGTGTGAATTTTCATACAAAACAACACAATTCATGAACTACAATGGCCTAAGTAACTAGCAAGAAAATATGTGATGATGTTCATCGAAAACAAACAAAGTATTGTTGTGTTTCTCGTTGATATCAAATCTTACCTTCAATATTTGTTTCAATAATTATTATTTAGATCAAGTATTATGAGAACAAAAGGGTTGTTCAAATAATTGCCGTAATCCATAAAATATGGATGATTTACAAATCTCGTTGGAGAAATCACATCCATAAAACTAGTGCTAAAAATGTCGAAAGACAAATGATTGAAAGATCAGATAGGAAGTGACATCGCCATTTAAATTATAATGGAAATAAAACATGAAGAAACTCCATGTAGATGGAATTTTGGAGTCTTTTGATTTTTAATCAAATGACGCTTGTAAAACTTTCCTAGAGATAATTAAAACTCCGTTCATAGGCCAAAAGGGAACAAATTACTAGCTTATTGGAATTTATACATATAGATGTATGAAGTTCATTATGTATAGTCAAGAACGATGGATTTCAACTTCATATGCTTTCTCCAAAAATTTGAGTAAATATATGAATATTTACTTAATAAGGATGAAGTGTGAAACATTTGAAATGTTCGAAGAATTTCATGATGAAGTAGAAAATCAATGTAACAAGAAAATAAAGAATTTATGATAGGATCATAAAGGAAGATATTTCAGTTACAAGTTTAGCAAAACACCTAAATATATGAGGAATCGTTCCATATATTTATGTTTCTCGAAAAACACCATAGTAGTATGGAGCGTTCGAGATATGTAATGAAACCTTGTTTGAAATGGTAAGATCAAAGTTGTAATTTATAAAACTGCCATTATATTTTAAAGATTAAAAGCTTTAGAGACTACCGCTTTTACACTAAAAAGAGATCCATCGTGATCCATTGAAATGACACCATATAAAGTTATGGTTTGGGATTAAACCCAAGTTGTCGTTTCTTAAACATTGGTATGCTATGCATAAGTAAGATTTTTACAACCAAAGTTGGATGATCATGTATTTGTAGGTTATTTTGGATAATTGTTAGGTACTCCTTGATAACACCGAAGACAAAAGTGTTTGTCACTTAGAACGTCAAGTTTCTTAAGAAGGAATTTTTCTTGAAATGTTAAGTGGGAGGACAATAGAACTTTGATAAGGTTAAAAGAATCTTAGATATATGTGCTGAGTTGCATAGCACCAGAAATTGTTTCGGAGGCATCAACAATGCTCATGGCTCATGTGCCTCAAAGGTTGTGATCACGGAGGTCTAAGTTCCTATTGAACCAAGTAGGTCGGATAAACGATCAAATACCAAGATTTGAGAGTTAAATCATTATTTGAGAATGATGAACCGACTACATGCAAAGAAGCGATAATGGGCCCTAACTCCGTCAGATGGCTTGAAGCCATAGAATCTGTGATAATTCCATACACGAGAAATCAAGCTTTAAACTTGGAAGACCCTCTGGAAAGGTCTGAGACCTTATAGTCGTATTTGGATCTACAACATGTCGGGAAAGAGTTCACGACAATGTTCAAGCAGTTGACTATGACAATATTTGATCTTTCATAGAGATATTTAGTCTAGACAGATTAATGTAGCAACCACTACATATAATTTTGTTATGTGGTAGTTGAATAAAAAACAAGTTCTTCTAATAGAATAGTTACCTAGGACGTGTACATGCCACAATCAAAAGGGTTTTGTTAATTCAAAGGATGCTAAAAGCGTATGCAAACTTCAATGGTTTAAATAAGCATCGAGGAGTTGGAATCTTCACCATGATGAAAATTAGAAAAGGTTTAATTTCATCGTAGACGATGAAGATGCTTGCATTTGCAAGAAGTTAAGTGGGAGCGCTAAGACATATTTCTAATGCATTATGTGAAATAAATATTGTTGATTGGAAATGATGTATCTTTTATTGACACAAGTTAAGAATTTCATCTCGATGAAAGACTTAGGCAAAACCCGAATGTTTGGCATCAATATCTATATGGATAGATTGAGACGCTAATATGGTTGTGCCAAATGTACATAGATGAGATATTGAATGAGTTCAATATGGAAATGACAAGAAAGGTTCTTGCCACACAGAAAGGATTAAATCTAAATTCAAGTGTATCGACACTTGGTAAGTGAAACAAAGATTCAAGTATTTTTGATACTTGATGAAGAGTGCTTTTCAATCCTACTGTGATATGTACACATCCAAACATGTCCTATACTTTAAATGTTATGAGCATGTGCCAGAATGATTCATAAGATGATCACTGGACGATAGTAAGGATATTCTTATGATCTTTTAGAAGAACTAAGAATATATATTATTTTTGTAGAGGTGACAGATAGATGGATAGTTCATTGTAAAGTATTACATTGATACTAGTTTTTTCACAAAGTACAAATTAAGTTTATCTCAATTTAAACTATGGGTGGCACAATGTAATGGAAAGGAAGTTCCATAATGGATTTGGATGAGTTCCAAAGTTAAAGACATTGTGACAGATACTACAACAAAGGGGTAAGTACATGACTATTATTGTAGCATCAAAAGAGGGCATTTGAGTCAAGTAGTTTGTTATTAAACTAGGTGTGGTTCACAGCGGACTAGTACTATGAAGAAATATTGTGCAACAATTATCGACATAGTTTAATCCCAAAGGAACTAAAGGTCTCACCAAAGGACCAAATTTATACAATGCCATCTCATTAGAGAATGAGTGATGCATAGAGACGCAAAGACATTCAATTACACACGGACCTGAAAGTGTCGGATCCGAAGATCAGTTAACAACAAGAAATCGTGTATATACAACACCGGAAAGCCATAGGTGTTGAATGAACAAAGGTTTGAAAAAAGATTATTTTCTCCAGTGCAAGTGGGAGACTGTTGGAGATATGCCCAAGAGGCAATAATAAAGTGGTTCTTATCATATCTTTATGTTTATGATAAATGTTTACATCCCATGCTATAATTGTATTAATCGGAAACATTAATACAGGTGTGATTTGTAAACATGTAAGAGTTCCTAGTAAAGCCTCTTGTTAAACTAGCTTGTTGGTTAATTGATGATCATGGTTTCCTGATCATGAACACTGAGATGTTGTTAACAACAAGGTCATATCATTAGGAGAATGATGTGATGGACATACTCCTATAGTTAAGCATAGCACAAGATTAAGTGATTTAAAATAGTTCACTTGCTATAAGCTTTTATATACATAGTAACCTAAATTCTTTGACCATGAGATCATGTTAATCACCATCACTGGATGGATGCTTTAATGACATCAAACACCACTTCATAATTGGGTGGTTATAAATGTGGCATTGAGTATTCTGAAAGTACGTGTTGAGGCACATGGATCAAGAGTGGGACTTGTCAATCCATATGACAAATAGATATACTCTAGGACCTCTCGGTGGAATGTCATCCAATTGGCTTGCAAGCATGTGACTGGCTCACAAGGGATCACATATCACAGGGTCGAAGGAATTAGGTTACTATGTATCAGAAAGCTTATACTGAAGGAACTATTGAAATGACTTGATCTTTATGCTATGGTTATCTATAGGAGTATGTCCATCATACCATTCTCCTAATAATACGATCTTGTTGTTAACAACATCTCTATGCTCATGATCTAGAAACCATGATCATCTATTAACCAACAAGCTAGTATTACAAAGAGGCTTTACTAGGGACTCTAATTTAGTTTACAAATCCTAGAAGTATTAATGTTTCCGGTTAATACTATTATAGCATGAATGTAAACATTTATCATAAACACAAAGATATAATAATAACCACTTTTATTATTGCCTCTAGGGCATATCTCCAACACTTTACATGTCCTCGTACATGAGACATGTTCCATGCTTGACATGCAACTAGTTTGCATAAGTGGCTAGAGGGTGTCTGTATATCCCACTATAATTAATATCTGATTTACAATGGTGTGCTTAATAACTTAGTTATTCCTTTGTGGTTGAAGCTCATAGGTAGAATGGCTCTTTCTTAGAAAGCCCATAGCCGCGTAAAATATGCAAACATAAATTAAAGGCGTCTAACTTGTTTTTGTAGCACATGTGATGTGATATGGTCTATGATACAAAGACTGTTGTATGCATTGTGTTTTATTGTAAGTTAAAACAACCGGCAGGAGCGATATAGTTGTTATTTTATTTTATGACCTACATGCCGGAAAATGGAAATCCATGTAATTAGATTAGTGGAGAAAAACCATGATGGTGACGCCATGGACCTTGGTGGCACGCCATTGGAATGATGGAGATCATACCAAGACGCACAAAATGGAGATTGAATGCAAGAAGGGCCATATCATATCACATTATATATGCATGTGATGTTTATCCTTTGATGCATCTTATTTTGCATTGATTTGATGGCCTCGGAAGTATTTGATTGCCTCGGTAGAATTATATGATGATCCCTCCCACTAAATATCAAGATAATAATATGTTCTTCCTTAGTATGCATCGTTAATAAAGTCCGTCATCTCAAAGTACCACATGATGACCGGGTGTGATAGATTCTATGTTCACATACAATGGGTGCAATATAGTTTGACACACGCGAATACTAAGGTTCTTACTTGGCGAGACTAGCATGTACAGACATGGCCTCGGAACATGAACCGAAAGGTAAAGCACAAGTCATATGGATGATATGATGCTCATACGATGCATGCCATCGGATCTATGCCACCACTCGTGATGATGTCGTGGCGTAGAGAATTTGGTTCGTGTAATCACTAAAATGACTAGAGGGGTGTCATTTTGAGTGGGAGTTCACATAAGTAATTTTGAATTAGCTTGAACTCTATCTGTTTTAAACCTAGTCAAAATAGTCTTTGCAAATATATTGTAGATCATGGCACCCCAGCATTTAATTTTAATGCATTCTTTGAGAAATAAAAGTTGCAAGATAATGGGTCTAACTTCACCAACTGGTATTGCAACTTGAGGATTTTTCTCATAGGCATAGACAAGTCCTATGTGCTAGATGGTTCGCTAGGTGATGCTCCTGCAAATATTGTGTCTTAGGATGAGCGGAATGTGTATGACACAAAGCATGATGACTACACTCTTGTGTGGTGTGCGATCCTTCAGTCGCTGGAGCCTAAACTCCAAAAGCTCTTTGAACTTAGCAATGCTGATGCTATGGTGAAGGAACTCAAAACCATGTTTGAGAGCCCAATCCATGCTGAGAGATATATGTTCTCTGGCAAGTTCTTTAGTGCAAATATGAAGGAACACAACTCTGTGAATGAGCACGTCATCATGATGATGGGCTATGTTCAACATCTTAAGGCACTAGGATGTGATATCTCAGCTGATCTTATGACAGGAGTTGTGCAGTCACTCCCACCCAGTTACAAAGAGTTTTTACTGAATTACAAGATGAGTGATGCGATTAGATCACTCACTGAACTCGCTATCATCCTGATGGCTGCCGAAGTAGACATAAAGAAAAATCACTAGGAGTTAATGGATGATAAGCTCACCCCCTCTAAAGAAAAGGGCAATCCCAAAGGTAACTCCAAGAAGGACGGAAAGTCTGTTGTTGCGCTTGAGAAGAAGACCAAGGGAGGCCCTAAGCCTGATACTGAATGTTTTTACTCTAAAGAGACTGGTCACTGGAAGCGGAACTGCCTGAAGTACTTGTCATATAAGAAGGCCGGGAAAGTGAACAAAGGTATATGTGATATACATGTTATTGTTGTGTACCTTACTAGTAGTCAATGTAGTACCTAGGTATTTGATACCGGTTCGGTTGCTAATATATGTAACTCAAAACAGGAACTAAGGAATAGTCGACCGCTAGCAAAGGATGAAGTGACGATGCGCGTAGAAAATGGATCGAAGGTTGATGTGATCACCGTCGGGACGCTGTCACTTCATCTACCATCGGGATTGACAATAAACCTAAATAATTGTTATTTTTTGCCTGTGTTGAGCATGAACATCATGTATGGATCATGTTTAATGCAAGATGGTTATTCATTTGTATCCGAGAAATATGATTGTTTCTTTTTGAAGGGAATATGCCCGAGAGGCAATAATAAAGTGGTTATTATCTTATTCCTTGTTTATGACAAATGTTTATTTTGCATGCTATAATTGTATTAATATGGAAACGTTAATACATGTGTGTTTAATAAACAAATAAAAAGTTCCTAGTTATGACTCTCTTATAAACTAGCTCGTTGATTAACAAGATGATCAAAGGTTTCCTGATCATGGACATTGGATGTTGTTAATAACGAGGTCACAACATTATTGGAATGGTGTGATGAACATTCATCTGAAGTATAGCATTACGATCAAATTCATTGTGTTTATATTGCTATAACATCATATGAAGTAATCCTAATCCTTAGACCATGAGATCATGTCAATCACTAACACTAGAAGAGTATCTTGATAACATCAAACGTCACACCGTAACAGGGTGACTATAAAGATGGGTCCAGTGCTATGAAGGTGTTATGTTGAGGCTCCTGGATCAAGAGTGCAATTTTTCCATACTGATGATGGAGATATATACTCTAGGCGCTCTCGGTGATATCACATTAATTAGCTTGCAAGCAAGTGATTTGATCACTAGAATGTTATATCACGGGAACGAGAAAAGAGTACATGTCGGTAACGAGATCAAACTAGGTATGGAGATACCGCTGATCGAATCTCGGACATGTAATATATCATGAGACAAAGGGATTGAGTTACATGCGTATAAGGTTCACACGATCACAGAAGTCATCGTTGAATGTGTGGGAGTCAGTACGGATCTCCAGGTCCCATTGCTGATTATTGATCGCAGAGGGGTCTCGATCATTTCTGCATTACTCGCGAACCGTAGGGTGACACACTTAAGGGATACCGACACCATTCGGAGAAAATAAAATTCCGGAGAAAGAAAAAGAAAGCGTGGGAATTATTTCAATGGAAACCGGAATTGTTTCAGGTGAAATTGCTAAAACTGGTTCTGCATGTGAAATTGAAATGTTGCAAGGGTTTTTATGTGAATGTTTGTTAATTAATGTAATTAACAAAATTCTGAATAAATAGATAAAAGAGTTTTATTTAAATGAGAGCTTCCATTAAATTTGGTGGAAATTTAATGCATGTGAGTGGATTTTTGAGTGGAGGCATGTTTATGTGAGTGGAGACTTTTTATTTTGAGTGGGATCTCCACCCACATGAATGTGGAAGAGGTGGGGGCAGCCACCATGGCTATGGCTCCATGCCCCTTGGGTGCCCCCATCTCCCTATAAAAGGCCCCCTCTCCTCCTCTCACATCACACCTCCTCGTGAAGGATCTCTCTCCCCCCTTTAGAATTTCCCCATGGTCTCGGATCAACAAGATACATGTTCCCGGTGGATTTTTTTGGAAGATTTGTTGTTTCTGCTGCTTCACTGGATCGAGGGTGCGGAGGTTGTCGGGATACCCGAACGTGTGTGCGATCACAGAAGCACCACTACTTTGCGGTGTTGGACTTGATGGTGCTGGACCTGCTGGACCGGATGGACTTCTTCTCGATCTTGAGATCGGCAAGCGTTCGACTACATCATCCACGAGTACAACCTCGTTAAAGCTTTTCGGTCTTCGAGGGTATGTATTCTATGGATGTATATCCACCCGTTGCTTGTATCTAGTAGGTAGATCTTGGTACTTAGTTGTTCCCATCGTAGTAAAATTTTTGTTTTTTATGTTTTGAACCCTACAGTGGTATCAGAATCGGATCTATGCATAGATGCATTGCACGGGTAGTACACATATGAGTATGTGGGCGTTGATGGTCATGCTATTGCTTCTTATTTGTATTTTGGATATTGGTGGCATAGTAGGATGAAGCGGCCCGGATAAACTTTACATGTCCTCGTATATGAGAACTGTTCCACGCTTGACATGCAACTAGTTTTGCATAAAGTGGCTTGCGGGTGTCTGTCTCTCCTACTATAGTTAATATATGATTTACAACGAGTTGCCAACAATTTGATTATCATCGTTGTGGTTCCATGTTCGTAAGTAAGAACGATTCTATTTCCGGAAGCCCCTAGCCACGTAAAACATGAAAACATAAATTAGAGGAGTCTAGTTTTCGGTTTTGCCGGGCAATTATTACAATAATGATTAGCATGTAGGCTAGCTCAAATAGTTCAATAGCAAACAGAAGAATAAATATATAGTAGACTCCATCTTCAATTGCCCACAAGTGAACAAATGTTGAGTAGAGTATCGCGACCTATTCGATCACTTAGAATCAGAATAATAACCTGCAACATAAAATATAGCAGCCCCGAAGGGTAAATACTTGGAATGTAATGCAAGTAGAGCTAAGTAAGGAGACAATATTCCTAGCATCTACATGCTTATTTGGCAAGTGGAGCTGTGGCTAGCTTGTATTTTTAAATACCTTTGTCCTACTTTAATAATAAGTTTTGATTTTTTTTAAAGATCTCAATTAAGTTAACCCATCAACATTAAAGCAATTAGGAAATTAGAATGAGCGAGAAACATGTCATGAACTCAATATCAAGCAACTCAGATGTCCATAACCGGGGACACGGCTAATCGATTAGTTTATACACCCTGCAGGGGTTAGTACACTTTACCCATGTGACTTGGCCAGCCCAGCTCGTACCACCACTCTCATATTGGGTGATGATAGGGAGAAGTCTAAGAAGGGACCATTCGGGAAGTAGATCCCCAAACCCGACACGCACCATACCAACCTACCAAAATTCTACATCTCTGGCTATGTGGGTTCGAGTTGCCACAACCTACTAAGTCAAACCAATCGCCCATTTCATTATTGACACATGGTTGTACACGTAAGCTACCAAATAAAGAAGTCAATCATTTTCTCTTGATACCTAGGTGCCTTTCCGCAATGATACCACCAAAATTTATCAATCCCAACACACCAAGGAGGTTCATTGATTAAGTTGTTTTTAGTTTTGCAAACCAACACTTTTAGAAATAACTCTCAGTGATGTAACCGAGCCCTCATTCATCAAAGCACGGCTAAAAACATCTACCAACGGTGGTTCAACTACAAGAGATCACTATCAAATAATAGGATATAACATAGCGATAGTAATTCCTATCATGCAACTACAAAATACACCACAATGCATTGAAAATAGTAGGACAATAATCATGATCAAATTGGCATCTACTTGCCTTGATAGTTGTTGGAGTCGTTCAAGCACTCGTAGCAATCACACACGTTGCACTCCTCACAATCTATCGAATCAAACAATTGAATACAACATAAACAACCATACAATCATAAACAAATGCACAAATGCATGCATGACAATTTAATAAGTCACAACGGTTGTATTTTAGTTCTCTGTATAGTACTGAAATATATGATGCATGCTGGAGATCAATTAATGCAATGGAGTATTTGTTAATAATAATTACTTGTCATTATTGATGTTCTAGCAGATGTGTTGTAGCTCATGTTCTCATTTTCAAATTAAATTTGGATCTAAAGTGTACTCGATAGAGGTCATTAATATGAACCAGTAGGCGTTGGATTCACCCTAATCGGAGTTATAGATCTTTTCTTATGATTTAAATAGTATGTAATGGAGTTTAAATCATTTAAATAGTTTCTGACGTCTAAAAATCAAACTAAAATCATATCTGTAAACTTCACCGGATTGTGATTCCAGGGACATATTATTTGCAATTTTCTGAACATTATTTATTTTCTTATGAATTTATTACTCAAAAAAGGGTATTATATTGTTTAAATATCTACAGAATAACCTTACTGTATTTTCCTTAACCATTTGCATATTGATGATCTA
Organism: Avena insularis; assembly: GCA_023614405.1. NCBI lineage: Eukaryota > Viridiplantae > Streptophyta > Magnoliopsida > Poales > Poaceae > Avena > Avena insularis. The sequence goes on along the minus strand of CM042691.1, from coordinate 57,990,583 downwards.
CTTGTAACTAGCTTTCCATCGGTATATTACATAAGATTTTTGGACGAGTAGATCTTTTACTATGAATTTATTAACCTAAAATACCATTGAAACTAATTAAATTATTACACTAAACACGTACCGTAAAAGTTAGATCCGATTTGTTATTAATATTCTAATCAATTTTCTGAATCCATTGATATATAATTTTCTATTTTTGGATCTACGAATATTTTTATATGAATTTTACAAGGTTAATACATTTTCCGTAAATTTTATTCAATTCTATTTCTTTGATTGCCCAGTCAACGCTGACTAGCCGGTTAGAACTGACGCGGCGCCACGCGGAGTGACGCGATTCGCCCGTACCTATTCGGTACGGGATCTAATCCTGGATGTTGAATCCCAGATCGACGGCGATGAGGGCTGCAACACTCTCCTCGAGCTTGTTCGTCGTGAATGGCGGCGGCGCGGGTCGGACTGTGACGGTGGTGGGGCCTCCGGTGGTCTCCATTGACGGGAAACCCTACAACGAGGTGCAGAGGAGTGCGGTGGTCTCTAAGACGGTCACGACAGCGGCTATCTCCCTCTTAGTCGACGGCAAGGTCTTGTCGTCCTCCTCGGGCTCCGACTGTGCTCCGGCGGCGACGTGCGCATGATGCAGTGCTCCTACGAGAAGGACGAGGGGTCAGGGAGGGGTGGCGCATCACCGGGGAGAGGAGAGAGGGAAAAAGAGGGGTTGGGGGCGATGGGAATCGCGGGTTTGAGATCGACCTGCGAGGTCCAACGGCGGCGAAATTAGGAGGGCTTCGGGCGGCGCTAGGGTTTGCCGTTTTAAAAAAAACAAGACGAGGGGGTGCGGGTTTTATATAGGATGGGTGGCATGGAGAGGGGGAAGAACCGGCACGGGGAAGTCGAGATCTTCCCGCGGGTTCATTCGGGATCGAATCGTGTTCGTCATGGTCTCTTGGCCGGAGGTGGAAGACGATGGGGTGGGCCCCATGCGTCAGCGACGCAGGGAGAGGAGTGGGTAGTTAGGCGGGCTGGGGTTAGGTGGGCCGCGCGGGCTAGGGTGGCCAGGTAGGTTAGTTCGTTAAAGATTTTTTTCCTTTTGTTTTTATTCTTTTCCATTACTTATTGCTCTTATATCTTTTTATTTATAACTCCAAATTGAGTGATTTTTGTCTCTAAATTTTTTTAAAAACCAGAGGATCAACATAGGATCCTTTTTGTCAATAATTTGACTATTTATAAGTAGTGATTTCACATAACCATGCAAATTTCTTTGTAGGAGCATTTTAGTAATTCAAATTAGGGGTTTAAACTAGTGTTTTGCAATCCAAATCTTTCATGAATGCAATGCAAATGCAATTTTTTTTCTAGTCTCAATTTCTAAAATCTTGGGATGTGACATACTAACCCCCTTAAGATGAATCTCGTCCCGAGATTCGGAATGGCTAGCAAGGGTATGGGTGTTATTGTCAGGGCTAACCCCCTGAAGAAAACTAAACTTGGCATCTCCAGCATCTAATACTTACTTATGGAATCTTGCGCTAGCTATCAATCCTTTCTAGTGGGTTCTCTTCAACATATCCACTAAGGAACTCCATATGTAACTATTCTTATCCATGAATACCTCAATATGAAAGAACACTATGCACCAGTATTGAAAACATTATGACTGTGACGGATGAATTAACCGGGAACTTACTAGTCATGAGGCCTGGGTTGAAGCTCCTTCTCTGGGCATTTATAGGCATAATGTCATGACTCATTGCACTTGTAGCAGGTGACAAGGCTGGGATCCCTTACAGGGTTCATTTTGTTAGCATATATGCTTTTCCTTTTTCCTTTGTGATTCTTCTTTTCTAGACAATGTGACGCATAATGCGCTGGCTCTTTACAATTGTAGCACAACAGCTGGCTAATATCCCCCGCAGGGGAGTTGTAGCAGTTCTTCCTCTTCCTAGTGCTCTCCAAGGCTAGGAGTTCTCTTAGTTCTTCTTCTTCATATTTCACCACAAATTCAGGAAACCTTTCTCTCTTCTTGGGATAATCACTAGAGATATGACCTTCTTCTCCATATGAGTAACAAAACTTTGTGGTCATATTGGGTGCGGCCTTATGAGGCAGGACTCTCACTTCGGCCTCCGTCATAGGGCTTGATTCTGCGTGGGTCTTCTTGAGAGCTTGATACACCCCATCCTTGAATCCTTTATTCACTTGTTGTACCATGGGGTAAAGGTGACAATGAACAGGGACATGATCGTTCCCTTCACATAGAAAGCAACTGACTTGGGATGTGGGGCACTCTCCAACTAGATGGTTTCCATCACAATAGGGGCACTGATCCTGATGTTCCTTGTATGTGTGTCCTAAGTCTCCACAGACTTTGCAAGCTTGAAACTCCTTCAGAACATCCTCTCTAGTCATTGAAACTTGGGTGATGGGATAAGGTTGTAGTATAACATCATTGAACTCCTCCCAAGTTAGTTTTCTGTTGTAGATGGCTCCATGCATCCTCCACCAAGTTGTATGGTCCAAATTCACATCATCCATCGCACGACGGGATGCCTTGCTAAAAGCTTCAATGTACTCCGCGATAGTATGCTTTCCTTGGCGTGGATTGTTGAATCCTCTCTGACGTGAATTCATGACTTCAGATGAAATATGTGCATCACGGAATGCTTTCTGAAACATGTCCCATGTTATTTGTACTACGGGGTGAGTGGCTTGATACTTGTACCACCATTTTGCTACAGGTCCTTCCAATAAGTGAGTGTCAAACCTCACCTTCTCTTCATCTAGGCAGCCAACAGTCACTAGGCTCTTGTTCACTTTTTGCAACCAATTATCCGCCACAATACGCTTAGAAAAGCTTGAGTATGTTGGTGGTTCGAGCATCAGAAAATTGCTGAGTAGGTTTTGATGACGCGGTGGCTTGTTATTGGCCATGTATTCCGTCGTCACTTGTGCTAGCTGTGCTTGTGCTGCCATGAGCTTCTCCATTTCAGTGGATTGACAACGGGGTGGCATCTATTGGTATAGCATAGACAAGTTATAGATAGAAAGACTAGAGAAGTAATACTACCCATAGCTATCTGAAACAAGCAATTAACACACAAGTAAACAATCATCACAAACAACACTCAAGCAAAATAGTTTTGTTTATGTTCTAGAAGTTTTGGTTTAGTGGCATACCATCTACAAAATAGTTTTTCATTGACTAATATTCATTTGGAGGTGAACCTACAATCATAAAAGCAATGGACAGAATCTGTTCTGAAACTACAGAAGTGTTGACAAATTTTTTTGGGCACCTTAAACTCATCAGGAATTTTAGAAAAAAATTGTACATATAGTACAGGAAGTTTCGCACCAAACCCTATTTGTTCAGATTTTTCCCAGTTACCAAACAAACATGAAAAATCATACAGTACAGCAGGTTCAGCAGAAAACTGCACAGGAAATATCACGAATTTCTAATCAAAACCTTCATTAATATATTATGAAATCTCACAAAAATATTCTAGAACTTTAAGGTATGAAATAGCACAACATAAACACAATAAATCAACTTTCAAACAAGTTCTTGCAATGATGGGTTGCTAGATCTAAATGGAGTCATATCAAAACTACATGGTGGATATCATCTAACTATTCTTTAATCTTGCACTTTCTTGCACAAGTGGTCATCAACAAGTTTGAACAAGATGAGATTGGAAAATATAGATGAAGGATTACGAGAATATAATAAGTACAAAATTATGAGGTCATTGCTAGAGAGAGCCTTCCTTCTATATTTTAAAAGAGAAGAGTATGAGAATTTAAATGATAAGAAGATACTAGACAGAAGTGTAAGAAGAGAATAGATAGGATCAAATAGTGTTTATAATTTCATATGGCTTTTCTATTACATTGCTATATCACGATCCTATAGTCAACGCACTGCTCTGATACCATCGTGTAGCACCCTCGCATGATAAGGCTGAGTTCATGTGTATAGTGCCAATCCCTGGATCGGTTCACTAGCACACACAGTACAGATGAATACCAAAGAATTTAACAGTGCATCATAAATAATGAATTGATCCAGAATTTGCAATTATTACAATAATTCTTAGCATGTAGGCTATCTCAAATAGTTCAATAGCAAACGGAAGAATAAATATATAGTAGACTCCATCTTCAATTGCCCACAAGCGAACAAATGTTGAGTGAAGTATCGCGACCTATTCGATCATTCAGAATCGAAATAATAACCCACAGCATAAAACGTAGCAGCCCCGAAGGGTCAATACTTGGAATCTATGGCAAGTAGATCTAAGTAAGGAGACAATATTCCTAGCATCTATATGCTTATTTGGCAAGTGGAGCTGTGGCTAGCTTGCATTTTCAAATACCTTTGTCCTACTTTCATAATCAGTTTTGATTTTCTTTGAAAAGATCCCAATTAAGATAATCCATCAACATTAAAGCAATTAGAAAATTAGAATGAGCGAGAAACATGTCATGAACTCAATATCAAGCAACTCAGATGTCCATAAGACATGGCTAATCGATTAGTTTATACACCCTACAGGGGTTAGTACACTTTACCCATGTGACTTGGCCAGCCCAGCTCGTATGTAACATCCCAAAAATATTGATCATGATTATCAAATTCCAATCACCAAATTTAGGGTTAACAAAAAAAATTGTTAATCAAAATCATATGAATGCATGTGTGTATGTGATGATTGTATGAATGCATGGACTTGTGTGATTGTTCTAAATAGCAAGGATTGGTTTAAATATGAAAACAACATCATCTAAATCAAATCCAAGCAGAAACAAATCAAGAGAAAAATCAAAAACAAACAAAACAAGCAAATGGTCATTTTTGCCAATCTTGCTCACTAGGCCACTTTGAGTGTTTCTAGTCCAAGATTTGAAACAGAAATAATTCCATTTCTTTTCACCCCTTGCTATATTGAGTAAAATTGAACCCAAGCCCAACTTTCAAACTTACAGAAACATTTGGCAACTTGATTCTAATGACAATTCAAAATTGAATCTTTAACATATGTGAAGATCACCCATTTTCAAAAAGCAACCAAACCAATTCTCCTTGACCTTTCCAACTAATCATAGACTCTCTAGTATGTAACTAATACACCCACCAAGTTTGAACCAAAAATTCAAATTTGAATCTCTTTCGGCCATTTCATCAAACACCTTGCAAACACAAATCAAACAAACATCAAACACTATTATGAGCAGTGATTTGGCCTAACTTGTTCCCTCTCTAGCTCACAGCAGACATTTAGTAGATCATCTAGCTTAGTTAGCAAGCTCTAGCACCACTGTGAGCTTTCCATTGCCATCAATGGTGAGCAGGCCGAGCCTCACCTGGCCACCCTATTGTCGACGGCAAGCTAGGAGCAACAGCAAGCCTAGCCACCATGTCTGGGACACTGACCACCGTCCACCGCCACCCCTGTCCAACTCCAACGACCAGCAAGCCACTGGACCACTCTAGAAACACCGTGCCCTATGCCTCTGCGCCATGCCGAGAGCGCGCCAGAGCACCACCCTCGACACGCGCCCGCAGACTGCGTGCCGCCCTCGCCGCTCGCAAGCATGATCACCACCACCCTAGCAACCCCGCAGACATGCCCGTGCGTCACCGCACGACCAGGAGAGCGTGCACCATAAAACTTCCCATCGGACCCGCCTAGAGCACCGGAGCATTTCGACCGTCTCGCACCGCCCCACGCCTCGAGACCACGCCATTGAGCTTCGCCAGGGAGTACAACACCGCCCTTTACCGTCGCCCATGCCATTAGCCCACTGTGCCGACGACCACGACGAGCTCCACCCGCGCCCTTTGGTCCCCTCTTGTCACTATAAATAGAGGCCACCCCCGCTCGATTTCTTCACACCAACACACTCCCCTCTCTCTCAGAAGCACCCCACCTCACCCCCGAAGCAAGGTGAGTAGCAGGTCACCGGAATTTGGCTGGAGTCTGCCGCGGAGGAGGAAGAAAGGAGCCAGCAATTGGAGCCGCCCTAGGAGAAGCCGCCTATACCAGGAGGTTCACCATCATCGACTTCGTCATTCGCCCCCATCGCCAACCCTCGCCTGAGCCCCAGTGAGCCCCATAGACCCCCACTGGCCGCACTAGGGTTCTGTCTCGTCGGCGTTGCCCGACGGAGACGATAGGTAACAGTCGTTGGATTAGAGTTTGATCATGCAGTCTAGATCACCCCGTACCGCTTCGCACCCCCTGTCTCGCTGACTGGTGGGGTCATCCACTTAAACTCACCTCCGTGTGTGTTGTGCACTATGGGCCGGCCCATTTTGATTCCCGCGTGACCCAGAAGTTTGAATTTAGGTTTATTCTTTTAGTTTCAAACTCAGTTATGTACCTAGATTCAAAAATCAACCCAGGTCGATTCACTGAACCGAAATGCATAAAACCAATTTTGTTAGAAAGGTACTAGAATGCTTAATCCAAGCCCGTTTGATTCAATTCATTTAGTACTGTGATCACCTATAGTAAAAATAACAAGGCACAAGCTTTTCTGCATTCAAACATTATTCAAAATTCAACCATAAAAGGTTTTGAGTTGATTCCAACTCTCAAAAATCACATTTAACTAGACATTTCTGAATATATAAAAATATCTAGGTTTACTTGCAGAAATATTGGACAAGCAATAAAAGAATGCCCCATAGGTATTTCTAGTCACTTTATTTAATTAAAATAAAAGGGTTAAACCTTATTAAATTGTGACACCACTTTAAATCACATTCCCAAGTACTGAAATATGTGGTGATGACATATGTCAACATGATCCCATGTTTTAGTTGGATAATATTAAATCTTAAGTAGTTTTTCAATGAGTAGAAATTAGTTTTCTAAAATAAAGGAAATAAAACTATTGCCTTAATCTTTGTGGTGTTTGTGATGATCCTAGATCATCTAGTGAAAACCTTGTTGTGATAAATAGAAGTAATTAAGTATTGTTTGGTGATTGTGTACCTCGTATTATTTATAGACGCTAGTACCGACCAACGATATGAGGAGGAAGGAGAATACGACGAGGAAGAAGCCGAGGAGAACTTCAACCACTGCTCTAATCAAGTCAAGCTAACACTTGCAACATAGCAAGCTAATCCTTGCAAGCTTATACTAATATCTTAGCAAGCCTATACTTGCAACCTTGCAAGTCTCAGTGTACAAGTTGACTTAGCAAGCTAATCCTTGCAAGCTTACACCCTTGATACCCAATCCTAGTTTTACTTGCAAGCTTAGTGTTTTATTGCTTTATCAAAGCTTTCTAGTAAAGTTTACTTGGTAATTTGTAGAGCTTAGAAATATTATTAAAGGTAGCATAAAGAGCATAAAACTTGGCCTAAGTTAAATAATCTTGATGTCATCCTGAGGCATGAGATTGAACTTAGATAAGATACACTTGTTTACCACCCCTCATTAGTATTTACCCCCACTTGTAGATGCTAGTGTGTAACACCCTCGCCTGATAAGGCTGAGTTCATGTGTATAGTGTCAATCCCTGGATCGGTTCACTGGCACACACAGTACAAGATGATACCAAAAATAACTGTGCATTATAAATACAACGAATATGATCCAGAATTTACATTATTTATTCAAGTACACAGCGGAAAATGAATACAAGGTAGATCTCCATCCTTCAAACGTGCCACAGGCGAACAATTGTTGAGTGGAGTCTCGCGACCTATGAACGATCACTCAGATACGATATAACCTACAACATGAAACGTTGCAGCCACGAATGGTCAATACATTGAATGTATGGCAAGTAGGCTAAAGTGGTTAACAACAGATCTATCAACTACATGCTTATTTGGCCAAGTGGAGTTCAGGCTCATTTGCATAAAGCAACAGTTTTATCCTAACATTTGTAACAGAGTAGTTTTCCAATATGATAAATAGGACACTCTGGTTCACTCCCAGGTGCTCCTACCCAATTATGTTCACCTAACAAGTTTTAAGTAATTAAGAAATAAGGATGAGTGAGAAATATCATAGGATCAGTATCAGGTCGCTCAAATTGTCCATAACCAGGGACACGGCTAAGTACTTAGTTTAGACACCCTGCAGGGGTTTGTACACTTTACCCATGTGACCTGGCCAACCCAGCTCGGACCACCACACTCATACTGTGTGATGATAGGGAGAAGTCCAAGACGAGATAATTCGGGAAGATCTTCCCAAACCCATCCACGCACCATACCAACCTACACTATTCTACATCTCTGGCTACGTAGGGTTCGGTTCGCCACAACCTACTAAGTCCAGCCAGCCTCCCACTCTTACTAGCACATGGTTGCACACAAAAGCTACCAAACAAAGAAGCAAATCCTTTCTGAGTACCTTGGGCGGCATTCCCCACCAATATCTTCACTCTGATGACCCAATCAATGCCATTCCGACCAGGTGGTTCATTAAAACATGTTGGTTTGTCATTTAGCAAAACATAAGACTTTCAAAACATATAACTTTTCATGATGTGATTCCCTTCCTCGTCTAAATAGCATAGCTAAGCAATCTACCAATACGATGGCTCATAAACAAGGAATACAAGGGAATAATATGGGACATAGCATAGCATATACACATCAATTCCTACATATGCAATTCTACAAAAACATCTACAATGCATAGGAAAACAGTAGGACATTTATGACCAAGATAGCACCACTTGCCTTGATAGTTGGTGAAGTCGTTCAAACACTCGTTGCAATCACACACGTTGCACTCCTCGCAATCTATCGAGCAAACAATTGCATATAATCATAAACAATAGCACATAGAGATCAAACAAATGCAAAAAATGCATGCATGATAATTTAATAAGTCATAATGGTTGTTACTTTAGTTCTCTAAACAATACTGAAGTATATGATGCATGCAAGAGGCCAATTAATGCAATGGAGTACTTGTTATAAATAATTACTTTCCAATATAGGGTTTTTAATAGTTCTAACTGTCGAATTAAATTTGTTTCTTTGGTTTACTAGATAGAGGACGTTAATACGAACCAGTAGGCAATAGATTCACCCTAATCGGAGTTATAGATCTTTTTGTATGATTTAAATAGTGTTTAATGGGTTTTAAATGATTCATATAGTTTCAGTTTCCTAAAAATCAAACTAAAATTATATCTGTAATCTCCACGAAATTGTGATTCCAGGGACATATTATTTGTAATTTTCTGAGCAGTATTCGAATTACTATGATTTTATTATTCTAAATAAGCCATTAATCTATTTTTTAAATTGCTGCGAAACCTTACAGTATTTGCCTGAACCATTTGCATATTGATGATCTACATGGAACTAGCTTTCCATCGATATATCATTTATATTTTTTTAATATGCAAATAATTTACTATGAATTTAATGATTTATAAAGCCATTAAAACTAATTAAACTTCGACGGGGTAAATATTCCGCAAAAGCTGGATCCAACCAGATATTATTAATCTACATTATAGTAGCTTCAATTTGATATATTTTTCATGTTTTTCGGAGTTACAAATAATTTCCTATGAATTTATTAACCTCAAAGACCATTAAAACTAATTAAGTTACTGCATACCATAAAGGTTGAATCTAATGCCATATTAATATTCTGCACATTTTTCTGAATCCATTGATATATTATTTGCTATTTTTGGATCTACGAATCTTTTTATATGATTTTTGCAAGTTTGCACAATTTTCTGCAAATTAAATTCAATTTCAAATCTACAGGGAATATTCTATGCTGACTGGGACGCGGGGCTGACCTGGCGTTGACACATGGCGAGATCCGGTTGGCTCGTACCCCTTCGCAGAATCGATCTAATCCTAGCTGTTGGGATGAGATCCAGTGGTTAGGAGAGAAGATTGACCCGATTTTGGCTCAGAATAGATAAGAACTAGATCTGTGTTAGAGAGACAAATCCATAGGTCAAATTGAAAAACTTACAACATGAAAGTTGTGGGGAATCACTAGTCCTACCTTCTCACCAAAGGAATTTAGATTTGAAGAAACGAGCACGAGTACATGTTGGATTTACACCGTCATATCTGAAATATTGCGGTGCGAAATTCTCCGGCTGTGGTGGATGAAAAGAGGTGAGGTTTTTTGGGACTAAAAGATTTCGACGGGATCTACAACTTTTGTTTTTTTGGCCGAAGGCAAACAACGAAGTCTAGATGGGTGAATAAACGAAATAAGATTCAGGCATGTGTAGATTCGAGATTTCGAGAAGGGAAACTCATACAGCTGTACCTCCATGGGTTTATATGGAGTTTTAGGACGGTGTAGAGATAGGTCTTGGAGTAGGAAACAAGTAGAAACAAACAGAAGTCGATTCAGACTTATAGATAAAAAGATATAAGAGTTTGAATAGAGATAGGTTTAGAAAACTGATGTTTGCACGCTTTTTAAAGCACACGACAACTATCTCTGCCTCTCCTCAGCGTATCTGGTATCTCGGTCCGTGGTACGCCCGTTAGTTTTTCTTTTTTTTTCCTTTTTTTATTTATTTGTTTCCCTTATATCTTTTGCATATGAACTCCAAATGACATGATTCTTGTTTCTAAATTTTTCTAAAATTGAATAGATCATTATAGGATCAAATTTGTAATCTTTTTACTAGTTTGGGAGTAGTGTATTTATAAATCCTTGTATATTTCATTTTATTTATATCTTTATGTGTTTGTATTTATTTCATAACTTTTTCATAATAGCTCCAAATGAGCTCAATTTTGTTCCTAAAATTTTGTAATACTAATTGGATCTTTTTAGGCTATAATTTATCAATAATCGATGCCTTAGAAATAGTGGGTTTTTATAAAACCAATTTAATTCCCTTTAGGAACAAAGTGGCACATACTATTTGGGGTTTTAGTCCTTTATTTTTATTTAGAAATTTTTCTTGATGCAAATATGCAATGCAATGCTGATGAATATCATGCAAATGCAAAAAAAAATTCTAGTCCAAATTTCTAAAATCTTGGGATGTGACATAGTGCTAAGCATAAAACTTGATCACTTTAGATGGGAATACTTGGTGAAAATGGTTATGAAAACCTTAGAATGATGAGTCATTCTACTGAAATGTTTTGACATGTGTTCTTGAACACCAGATGATTTTGATGATGAAAATGTTAAGGCATGAGCCTTAGCCCTTTATAAAATTGATGGTTGTCTGGATGTGATACCATTGTAATTTTACCGTACAACCACAATACCCGAAATTTGGGTAGGGCTTGACAGGAAATTTATATACCTTAGTATGGGTTCCCTTGCGGCCAAGGTTTGAGCTGAGGCTACCTTGTGTAGATTGTCCACCTGTGCAGTTCCCAGGATGACCGTTGGTCATGGTTGGGAGGCTAAACTCACAGGAGAGGTGCCTATACTAGGGCGTGTAATTGAAAGGTTAGGATTCATTATCCGCATACTGAGTATGGTGAATTCAGGATTATTCCTGACAGATGTATCAAATATTGTGGTGAAAGTGTACCACCTCTGCAGATTGTCAAACTATTCGAATAGCCGCGTCCGTGGTTATGGACAGTTGGATTGGCCATAATATTTCATCGTCAGATGTTTTCAAAATGACTTATGAAATGATTTGTGAGACTTGACCACAACAGGGTTGTGATATGAAATTCAAGTCTCACTTAGGTGTTATGAAACTTTCAACTAGATTTCTTTGCTTCTAAACTCAGTGGAGATAAATCTGGCTTTTTTGCAAAACGACCTAGAGCTTAGTATCTCCTACTCATAAACCACTTCACTTGTTAGTATTAGTTTGCGAGTACTTAAAGAGTAATCATGGCTTTGTCCCTGGCTATTCCCGTGTCTAGACTATGAAGAGGACTATCAGGAGAATGGACAGCAGGAAGGTTACGACAACTAGGATCATCTCCCATCGATAGAATTGCCTATGACTATGAAGATGTAGCTTCACCCATGCTACCGTTAACATTACATTATTCCACTGCTTGATTTGTATTAAGACTGGATCATGAGATCCTTTATTTGTGTAAGACCTTATGTATGGTTTGTAATGGATGATGTACTGTAATATCCAATCGGTTATGTCTCGCAAAAATGGTAATCCTGGGATTGCGATGTATGGCATAACATGCATCTGGGATTAAAAATCCGGGTGTTGACAAGTTGGTATCAGAGCCATCCTGACCATAGGAGACCCTAGTTTACAATGGACGTTTGAATCAAAAACTTAGTTTCAAAACCAAGGAAGTGAGTATTTATGAAAACTTATTCTCATTCTTACCACTTAGAATCTTTCATGAAAATACATGTTCCTCAAAAATTCTTGCAAACTTACATAAAATTTGACACACTTGATCACTCTACTAACTTACTCATCCTATATTTTTATAGATGGACGTGGAGTATAGCAAGTTTTATTAGTTGGGGAATGGAAGAGACATCATCTTTGAGCGTGACTTGGACCAGCTGTCAGAAATGCTGGAGCGTCCACACCCTGAGTTCTTTGGAGCTTAGCTCAACTATCAGGAAGGAGAGGAGTTGCAATGGCTGGTTGTTGCAAGTCTTCGAGGAAAGATTGAAGCCCCCACCTTAGAGGGAATTCAGTTCACCTTGAGAGAGAACAACTGGCTTGACTTGCCAGGGCCATGCGGGAAGCTCTTGCCCGTCTATGTGGGCAGAGTATCAATCAGATCAAGGGTACTCGCTTTGAGTTCTATCCACGGTGTGATGTTATGGGACAGCCACCGGAGGCCCCGTATCACCATGAGATGAAGACTCAATTGGACCACCTCATCTTCATGATGTATGACCAGCAGAAGGAGTTGGACAATCCCCGCTCCTACGCCAACCACAAGTACACCATCGCCGCCAAGAAGGATTAGACCATTGCCATGCTAGTGAAGGATCGCCAGTCTCGTTGTCGTCAGCTCGACAAAAAGGAGAGCATCATTGCCCGTCTCCGCCATAGGATCATAGAGTTGGAGGAGACTGTCCACGAGAGAGACATGCAGCTAGAGGAGAGGGAGAATGTAGGGGAAGACCTTCGTGGAGACCCCTACTCCTATCTCAGTGACGATGATGACTTTCTGGAGGATCAGGCCATGGACTTCTTCACCGATGAGGATAACTTCGCCTTCATTTATGATGATGATGATGATGAGGAGGAGGAGGAGGAGGATGAGGACACCGATTCCGAGGTGTAGTAGCACTTGAGCACTACGTTAGTGAGTTGTATGCGGTCCCACTGTATCGTAGTTTCAGAGAATGGTTCTTAAAACCATATGTTTTCCCTTTGTTGTGGTGTTTGTTTGTATCGTGTGCTATGAATGAATGAATGAAAAGCAAGTTGCTAGAAAAATCTGAGTCCAACCTTGAAAACTTTTCAAAACCCTGAACCTTAGAAATTTCCCCCTTTTCTCATGATCTATCTCAATCTTCAGATGCCTTGCGGAGGAAACAGTTCATCCCCGGACCCGATGTTGCAAATCTTGCAAATGTTGGTTTCGGACCGCGAAGCTCAGAGAGCCAAACGTCAATCCAACTTAGCCACCCTTTAGCACATCGCTCAGATGGCCAACAACAACCAAGTCCATGGAAATTAGGACAACCATGGGTCCAAGCTCAAGAATTTATAGAACACCAATCCACCCATTTTCACTAAGTCTGAAGAGCCCCTCGATGCAGATGATTGGCTGCAAACCATGGAGAACAACTTAGAAGTTGCAGGAGTGGAAGCTAACGAGAAGGTACTGTTTTCCACCCACTATCTGGCCAGAGATGCAAGAGCATGGTGGAACAGTGTTCGCACCATGAATGGAGGACAGATGATGACTTGGGAGGAATTCAAAGTCAAGTTTAGCAGAACCCATGTGCCACTAGGTTTGATCAAGAGGATGAGAGATGAATTCAGGGAACTGAAGCAAGGAAGGATGACCATAGTGGAGTACCGTGACAGATTTTTGTCATTGGCTAGGTATGCACCGGATGAGATTGACACTGAAGCCAAGAAGAAGGAGAGGTTCCTGAATGGTCTGCATGATGAGATGCAAACGGTGTTGGTCAATATCCCATTCGCTGATATTGAACCCTTAGTGGATTCTGTCATTCAGATGGAAGGCAAGATCAACCAAGCCAATGAGAACCGTAAGCATCACATGATGCATCAACCGGGAACCCATCATATCCCGAAGTATCGCCCCAACCCATCTCCCGGATTCGTCCCAAGAACCAACAGACCCCCGATGAACCGTCCGACCTATCCCAACCGTGGAAACCCAAGGCCCGGAGGAAATCAGAACAATAACCCCGGGAACCCCAGCAATTTCAACCGTGCACCACCCAAGTTCAACAACAAAAATGTCGCCACCAACACCAACACTGCCCCAAGGACTGGAAGCAATGTTGTGCCTGTTGCAGCAAAGGACAAGTCTCAGGTGACTTGTTATGAATGTGGAACCAAGGGTCACTATTCCAATGAGTGCCCCAAGAAGACTGCCGCAACCCCCAATGCAAATGCCCCAGCTCAGCAGCAGCGTCGTGTTCAGCCTGGCAGAAGGTTTGCCCCAGGGAACTCGCTCAACCGCAACGAATGTCTCTTTATCATGCATGCTGAAGAAGCCCAAGAAGCGCCCGATGTCGTGTTGGGTATGTTTTCTGTTAACTCAGTACTTGCCAGAGTGTTGTTTGATTCTGGAGCATCGCACTCGTTTGTTACTGAAGAATTTGCATGCACTAGTAAGATTCAACCCACCAAATTGAAGCATGTTATGATAGTTCAAATACCTGGTTCAACCACCAAAGCTAGAAAAAATTGCAAGGTCGTGCCTATCCGAATACATGACATAGATTTTTATGCTAATCTAATAGTACTTGGAACAAAAGGTTTTGAAGTAGTACTAGGAATGGATTGGATGTCGAAACATAAAGGATTAATCGACTGTTCCAAGAAAGCCATAACCATGACCAGTATAGCCGGAGTATCAGTAGAGCATGTATCGGAAACCTTGCCCCATCAATTCAAGTGCAACAAGAGTATAGCCCAGCCAACCATTGACCAAGTCCGAATAGTCTGTGAATACCCTGAGGTATTTCCAGATGTTTTGCCCGGTATACCCCTAGATCGGGATATCGAGTTTATCATTGAACTAATCCCTGGAACTGGACCCATAGCCCAGAGACCGTATAGTATGAACCCATCTGAACTAGTGGAGCTGAAGAAGCAACTGGATGCTATGCTGGAGATAGGACTAATTCAACCAAGTGTTTCGCCCTGGAGATCACCTGTGTTGTTTGTGGACAAGAAATATGGAGGTAACCGTTTGTTTACGGATTATCGGAAGTTGAATGATGTCACCATCAAGAACAAGTACCCACTGCCAAAGATAGAAGACCTTTTTGACCAGTTGACTGGTGCCAAAGTGTTTTCTAAGATTGATCTTAGAACTGGCTATCATCAACTCAAGATTCGCGCAGAGGATATTCCAAAGACTGCCTTTACCACCCGATATGGATTATACGAGTATACTGTCATGTATTTTGGATTAACCAATGCACCCGCTTATTTCATGAACCTCATGAATAAGATTTTTATGGATTTCCTGGACAAGTTTGTCGTTGTTTTCATCGATGACATTCTGATCTATTCCAAATTGGAAGAAGAACATGAGCTACACCTAAGGACCATCCTTGGAACCCTTAGGGAGCATCAGTTGTATGCCAAGTTTAGAAAATGTGAATTCTGGTTACAAGAGGTAGGATTTCTTAGACATATCGTATCAGCCGGAGGAATTGCCGTTGACCCTGCAAAGGTGAAGGATGTTGAATATTGGCAAGCCCCAACCACTCAAACCCAAGTTCATGCATTTCTCGGATTGGCGGGATACTACCGCAAGTTTGTAGAAGGATTCTCGAGCATCGCAAGACCCATGACCCAATTGTGTAAGAAAGATAAGAAGTTTGAATGGATGGACAAATGTGAAGCGAGTTTTCAGGAACTCAAGAGGAGATTGATTTTAGCCACAATCTTGATCATGTCGGATATCACGAAGCCGTTTGATGTGTATTGTGACGCATCCAAGATCGGTCTCGAATGTGTGTTAATGCAAGAAGGAAAGGTAATATCTTATCTATCCCGACAATTGAAGCAGCATGAACAGAATTATCCTACCCATGATCTTGAACTAGCAGCTGTAGTTTTAGCCCTGAAGACATGGAGGCATTACCTTATGGGAAACCGTTGTGAGATTTATTCAGATCACAAGAGCCTGAAGTATATATTCACTCAGAAGGAGATAAATATGAGGCAGAGGAGATGGATAGAGCTAATCAAGGACTATGATCTGTACATTCACTATCACCCCGGTAAAGCCAATGTGGTAGCAGATTGTCGTGCCGCTTGAACTCCATGATTCTGAAGGAGCAATCAAGTTTGCACAAGGAGATGGAGGATTTCAGAATGGAATTAGTAAGTGAAGCATTTTTGGCTAGCATAGAACTTCAACCCACTTTGATCAGTCAGATCAAGGAGGCCCAGAAAGGAAATGCTAGTATCGACAGAATCAAACATCGTATCGGTACAGGGAAAGTACCCGGATTCACAGAAGATGTAGAAGGAGTGTTGTGGTATAAAGGATGTCTCTGTGTACCAGCAGATTCAGAGTTGAAGGAAATTATTTTGAAATAGGCCCATGATACTCTTTATTCTATCCACCCTAGAGGGACAAAGATGTATCAGGATTTGAAGGAACAATTTTGGTGGCATAAGATGAAGGGATAAATCGGAAGCTATTTAGCCAAGTGTGATATATGTCAGAGAGTCAAGGCGGGACATCAGAGACCCGCAGGACTGTTGCAACCCTTATAGATTCCGGAATGGAAATGGGATTCGGTTGGAATGGACTTTATCACCGGATTACCCACTTCTAGTAGGGGAAATGACTCTATTTGGGTCATAGTTGATAGATTGTCCAAAGTAGCCCATTTCTTACCAGTCAATACCACTTACCAGAGCTCGAAGCTAGCAGAGTTATACATCGCTAGAATCGTCAGTTTGCACGGAGTCCCCAAGAACATCGTGTCAGATCGAGGAACTCAGTTTACCTCGAGATTTGGGAAGAAATTCCAAGAAGGATTGGGAACCCGACTGGATTTTAGCACAGCTTATCACCTGCGGTGACCCAGCATACCACTTCATGATGTAGTACACTATAGTCGTTGATATAACACCAATGAAACACCGTTCACTAGTATTGCATTCCTCAGAGTGGTACAACAGAAACACAGCAGGTCCAAGACATGACTATAGGTTACAACTCAACTCTTTACACAAGATCCAGAGATACTCTAGGTTAAAAAGAGAGAAAGAAACTTCTTACAAAGAAGAATCAGAAATAGACAACTCAAAAATTATCATACTATTAAGAATAATATTTTAACTAATGGGCTGGCATTGCTGCTATTGCAATACACTACAGAAATAGGTTCTATGGCTAGAGATTATATTCTCATCTAATTAGTAACTTCGTCTTCACTTGAGTTGATGTATATGTTGACTTTCTTGACTTCATTGAAGAGCTTTAGCTTTTGATGATGATTCTTGAAGCATGACTTGATGTAGACGTCGTCTTAATGGCTTCAGAATCTAGCAAGGGTTAAGAAGATATGTTGAGTACGAGCGTACTCAGCAAGTTCACTAGAAAATGAGTGTTTGATGCACTATATCTACAGCCACAGACCGTAGGTCGTAGGCAATGTAAGTTTTCGTAAACATTTCATCAAAGGTTGCTTTTATTCTGAAGAGCTATGTCCATCAGCGTTCACGGTTTTACCAGAACTTTCATGGAGTTCCTTTCCCGTCGCGTTCGCAGCTCCTTCCCAGAACAGGGAGTAACAAGTTACAGTTCTTACACTCCGCAGAGGTGCCTTACTTTACCCATAAGAGATTAAATCCTTGTTGCACAACCGGGCGATCTTTCCCGTCCACACTTCCTATGGTGTGGGGCCTAGTAGATGATCCAAGCCAATCACTGCCCTCTCCACGACCCCATATGTCTGCACGATCCTTCAGGGCTGGCTCACCTCCGTTAAGCCCCCTTTCGGGCAGGCTAAAACCTTGATGAGTTCCCGAAGACTCTATGAGCTGGTGATGCCCAGGTAAGTACCTTATAGGTCTGGCTAAACCCCCGGCAGCCACTCATAGATAATCTAGACACCAAAAACGCGGGGCCTAAGGGTGCCCACCCATATGTTGGATCCGCACAAGGAATCACAACATCACATTAAGGTAGTCTTGCCTCCATACGAGAGGAAAAGGATACAGCTGACTTCTCCATCCCATTCCAAATCTCATGGTTAACACGTAATATACGACGCAAGAATCACTGGCAACATTGGTTGTTAAGTCCTAGATATTATGTTCCTTTACCACTGGAACTTTCATATTAGGTTATTACCTCATGGTAAATAACCTATAATCATATTATTATGAAAATAGTATTTTCCGACCTTTTTCAAATGCAGATGATGACAACACTAGATTTTCAAAATACTTTACAGAAAATAATCAAAGGACATGAGCAAGTGTGAACTTGCCATTTGTGATTGCAAGATTATGCACTCACGGTCTTCGAGACAATATAAGATCCAATATCTGAAATCAGCATCATTGGTCCGGTAAGGACTAATGTTTAAAGAAGCAATATGCTCTTATGCATAACTAATGCAATGAAATTGATAAACGCGAATCCCGGGGATAACGTTGATCTAGAGTTTGGAAACTAGAAATGGTTTATGTTAGAATGTGTTGAACTTTTAGATTAATTTTCACTCTTGTTCTTCTTATTAAGGATTGTGAGTGTGTGTGAACAACACGTATTTATACGACAATAAGATACACACATATGGAATGCTACTCAAGATTGCTTACACTATAATTGTTTATCTTCAAATTTTACTTTACAAGTAATGTCACTTATAAATAACTTAAGTGTTATCAATCCTTAGTATACAAGTAAAGTATAAAGTAATGTGATTACGATTAATTGTCATCTGTTGACTGAAGTGGCAAAACGAATAACTTCTGAAGAAAAGATTTCTTTCTTAAGGTTTAAGCAATTCTCATAGTTTTTAGAATATGGTTGATAGAATGTGTTGATATTGTTTATGCTTGCTTGAATAGTCTGGACTTGAGATGCTTATAACTTAATTATAACAGACCAAAGTTAACTATAAAATACATAACAAAGTCTTTAGCATAGTATTTGAAGTATTATAGACTAAAGTTAACTTTAAAGACATAGATGGACTTAAGGTATATTGATTATGTTATTTGTACCTTGTGTACTTTATAATGTTTCCTTGAAGTTACTTAAGAATGGTTATACTTTTATTTGAGTAGTGGTTTCTTATAATTATACTGGAGTGGAATCAATTATCTCTTCATAAAGATGTGGTTATGGTTTGTGAATAAGTAACCAATGTTAGTGACTACTTGTGAAGTCACTATGGTGTTTTAGTATGATTATAATCTTGTTATGGAAGTAATGGAAAAGATTTTATTTAGTCACAAATTATTCTTGAAGATTTTATATTGAATAAGGATCCTTTTAGAAAATAACTTACACTAATGGGTGAATGATAATTCAATAAAATTGCATTTAAAATGTGTTGAAGCATTTTGACTTCATATTATCAATATTTAAGACTAACAATATTTATTAGACTCAATGGGCTAATTTTCGAAATATTAGCAATTTTTATTTACCCTTTTATGAATTATCAACTAAGGAAATAGGTTTGAATTCAAGTTATTAAAGTGTTTAAATTTTTACTTACCACATAAGTGGAATATTATATTTTTAACATGTAGGTATTATTTTTGTGATTATTTTGATATATTACATTTATTTTTGTGATTTATAAATAATAAGATATGATTTTTATAAGATTTATTATTTTATAAATACTTAATAAATAACAAATATTTAATTAGGTAAAATAATAATGCATGATTATAGTTTTAAATTATAGTTCTTATTTTTCTAAGATTTTTGGTATTTTATTTATATTTTTAACACTTACCAATATTAAAATATGAATTATCTAAGTTTTATTACTTATAAAATCTTTATTAAATAATAATTATTTAAATTGTTAACATAATAATGTTTGATAATAGTTTTAAGTTGTAGATTTTATTTTTCTAAATATTTTCATATATTACACATATTTTTCTGAATTATAAAACAAAAGTTATTAAATTTCTAAGATTTAATCATTTTATTTAATTTCTGGAATTTATTTGAGTTTGAATGTATATTGTTTTATTTATTTTCTAAACAGGAAATACTTTTTATACCAAGCTAAACCTAGACACAGTCACTGACTGGTGGGCCATAGGCCACATGACATGCCCAGCTAGATTAATGTTTTTGTTACTGGAGTTGTTCTTACTCACAGACAATGAAAAATGGGCCCTATACCACGTCACCTGCCACCAGGGCAAGGACCAGTCAAATGGCTGACCAGGTCAAGGGTGATGTGTGTATGACGTGATGATGACGTCATACAGGATGATCATCCTAGATCGGTGATCGATCCATTGATTGGGAGCGCACGGGCTAGCAAAGATGGTCGTGTTCGAAAGAGGGATACAAGACGAACCTATTGGTGGCGGCGCCGCTCAATTAAGGTCATCGGAGTTTGGTCAACAGTGAGGTCGAGCGGCAACGACTACGGTTGCATGATGAGCGATCGATTAAACGCGAAAGTATGATGATTGAGGGATGTGTGAGCATCAGTAACTCACCAGGTTTGCAGCGAAAAGGTTGATGCTGCAAATCATGGTCGAATTTGGTGGTATCGACGATGGCCGGACTTCGGGAATGAGGTCTCAATCCGCGCGTCTGGGACCTCACTAGCTTGTGCTGACGGGGGCAAAAGGTTGAGAAGAACACGAGGTACACGGTGGTGATCTCAGACAATCAAGAGGAGCTATGGAGCAACGACGACAAGAGTCTCCGGCGAGCTAGGGTTCGGCCTCTGAGAGGAGACAGAGAGGAAGAGGAAAGGAATGGGGATAAGGATGTGTGATGCAGCGTCGTGTCCTTCTTATCCCCTTTTGATGACGACAGCTTCGACACGAATCGTGATGACCACGGCGGACGGCGGAGCTCGAGCCAGGCAGCTGCTTCACCGGCGATGCTTTCTGTCCAGAGGAAGAAGAAAGGAAAAGAAATGAAAAGGTATGCGGGATGATGTTGGGCCGATGTGGGATACAGCCAAGGGAGAGGAAGAGGAAGGGTGTTGTTGCTGAGAGGTGGATAGGTAGAGAGGGAAATGGGCTGCGGCCTGGTTGTACTTTTTTCTTACTGTTTTCCTTTTCTCTTTTCTGTTTTGTTTTCAGATTTGTGTATTACACATTTGTTTCAAATTTCCTTTATAGAATTTTTTTGTTAAATAGTTGCAGCAATAATGGATGGTGTTTAAAGTCATTTTGGGAGATTTTATTATATAGTGTTATATTTCTTTATTTTATTTATATAGATCCTTTTAATATTTTGTAATAAGCTTTGTGATGAATTTTCTCTCCATAATAAACCATGGATTTATATTAGGATATTTCCTTATTTGTTTATAAAACTTAATTCTAGTTAACTTATATTTTGGAGGGAAATTTTTATATAATGATCATATATCATTATTTGATGTATGATATACAAAGGAATTAATATGGTTAATATTACTCCCATGAATCTAGGGAATAACAAGGTATATATATTTTATTATAATTAATATAGGAGTTAGGGTTTTAGGGATTTGTTAATCATATTATACCCTTATAGAATGATTTTTATTTCCTCATAATGAACGTAATGATAATGGTTTAAGATAGCTAAATATATGCAAAGCATGTATCCATCTTTATTATTATATAACAATCATTATATAATAGAATTTAATTATTAGGGTTCTCACAATGGTGAATTCTATTATTCAAAATCTACTAACAGGTGAATCCTAACCACCCTTCTTAATTAAAATATGGATAGTTGTTTTCTGGAACTAGCTAGTCATTACTTGCTTAAGTGTGATTAATATATGGATATAATATTGGGGATAATGGTTTATAGTAATTTCCAATTATGTGGTACACATGATTTAGAGGTTTGAAAGTGTCAAAGATATGCTTGAGTGATTTGATATAGGAAAATATTCCTATAAATCTTTGTGGAAATAAGATGGTAAATCAATCAGATGAAATGGATACTATGTTTGGTTAAAGATTTAGGGTTTAGTGTTTACCAAGAATTTCTATCTTCCATAATTCACAATTCAGGACTTCTAATTGAGGAATTCCTTTCCTAGATATTCTACTCCTTTATATCCATCATCATGTGTTAACATGATAAGCTTTACTTCACAAGAATATTCTTATCCACCTTTTATTCTTCTAAATCCATTTATAAATACAATGAGCTTGACACTAAAGCTTTCATAATCATCACATATCCATACTTGGTTATATCAACTACTCTACTGCTGATAATCTACAATCCAACAAGTAGTTACTTCCAACTCCATTCATACCTTCCATAATCATCCTTCACTAATATTACTTCAATAGATGTATACATCAAATCCTACTTCACCTCAAGTGCTTAGTATTTCCAAAGAGGAAAATACTACTTCTTTAATCCAATGTTGCTCTAACATCATCTTAATCATACTATCTTGTCTCTACTTAACTCCAGTATGTAATACTCCAACCTCACATTATGTTAATGTGACTTGTCATGGCTAACCTAGAATGACATATCTATACTAGGGTTCAATCATGTTCTACCCACCAATGTCACTTATACTTGATATAAGCATTCAATCTTGGTGGCTAAAGCATCATCTTTATAATCCTTTAATCATTTATGGCTTAGGTTTCCAGTTGCTAATCAATGTCTCATCAATACAACATTATAGTTGTATTAAAATTATCTTCTTGGTATCTCTATTGGATTAAGGGATGTTATTCATGGATTATGATTACTTAATCCAATAGGATTACTCCTTATTATCTATCCTCAATGTTCATCCTTATAATCCTATTTATCATCATACAATTGTATATTCCAAATAACTCTTCTATCAATTCAAGAGTAAGTTAACCCATCAATTATCATATTGATTTAATTCACTTCAAGCACTCCCATCCTATAGATGATATCTAAAACTAGCATTACTACTTACCTCTTCTTACTTCCTTCTCAAAAGGATTTAAGTGAATGCCAAGATAAGAACAAGAGTTGATAGATCAAGAATTGATAGGTCAATAGTTGATTACTCTACATTGATGAACAGTGGATATTAGAATAAGGTTCAATAGATATGATCAGGATTAATATGGAAAGAAAGATATGTGGTGAATGGTATTGGTTTCCTCCTTACTCCATATAACTAAAGAGTTAAGGTTAAGTATTACCATGACACTCATGGTAGAAATAGATAAGAATAAGATAGGTCAGGATTAGTTATTACATTCTTGTTACTTGAATTATATTCATAGCTTGGTATTCATGAGTTATTGTAATGAATACTATGTGATAATCACTTAAGGATCAAATATTAATTCGTAAGCAATGTATTAGGGTTTAATTTTTATTACATTTGATCTACCCTTAGATTAAATCTCCTTTACCAAAAATAAGGTTTTAACAAAGGTCATAATGAAACTTATCACAGTCAACTTGATGATCTACTTCAATTCCATCAAGTTGAGAGAAGCTTCAATCACTTTGACAAGTTTTGTTCAAAAGCACGAAAATTATTCGGATTTTATATGCATGAATGCAATGCACACATCTGTGTTCAGCTTATTTCTAAGCTCTAATGCTGAGATGTTACATCACCCTCAGACCGATGGACAAACGGAGCGAGTAAATCAAATACTCAAAGATATGTTGAGAGCATGTGTGCTAGAGTATGGATCTAAATGGGAAGACTGTCTGCCTTTCGTAGAATTTTCTTACAACAATAGTTATCAAGCTAGTTTGCAAATGACCCCATTTGAATTCATGTATGGAAGGAAGTGTCATACCCCTTTGAATTGGTCGAAAGTAGGAGAGAGTCAGATTTTTGGACCCGACATCATACGAGAAGCAGAAGAGAAAGTGCACAAGATCTGTGAGCACATCAAGACCGCCCAGTCAAGGCAGAAGAGTTATGCCGACAAAAGACGTCGAGACCTTGCTTTCAATATCAGACATTTTGTGTATCTCAAAGTGTCGCCTTTGAAGGGAATGCAACGTTTCCAGCTCAAAGGAAAGTTAGCCCCCAAATATATCGGGCCCTTCAAGATTTTGAATCATAGAGGAGAAATATCGTATCAACTGGAACTGCCAGAGGAGATGTCAGCAGTGCATAATGTGTTCCATATATCGTTACTTCGCAAATTCCTTGAAGTCCAGGAGAAGACTGAAGTTTTTAAGAACATTGATCACCGCACATAGAGATCAACGATGACCTGACGTATTCCGAAGTACCCATCCGTGTTTTGGAGGAATCTTTCCGAACCACCAGGACCCTAAGCATCAAATTTCTCAAGATTCAGTGGAGTAACCACACCGAAGAAGAAGCTACCTGGGAATGAGAAGACTACATCAAGACGGAGTTTCCCGATCTCTTTAAACCCTAGTTTTATTTTTCTTCTTTATCAAATCTCGGGACGAGATTTTGTTTAAGGAGGGAAGGTTTCTAACATCACAAAAATATTGATCATGATTATCAAATTCCAATCACCAAATTTAGGGTTAACAAAAAACTTTTGTTAATCAAAATCATATGAATGCATGTGTGTATGTGATGATTGTATGAATGGACTTGCGTGATTGTTATAAATAGCAAGGATTGGTTTAAAGATGAAAACAATATCATCTAAATCAAATCCAAGCAGAAACAAATCTAGAGAAAAAACAAAAACAAACAAAACAAGCAAATGGTCATTTCTGCCAATCTTGCTCACTAGGCCACTTTGAGTGTTTCTAGTCCAAGATTTCAAACAGAAACAATTCCATTTCTTTTCACCCCATGATAGACCAAGTAAAAGTGAACCCAAGCCCAACTTTCAAACTTACAGACACATTTGGCAACTTGATTCTAATGACAATTCAAAATTGAATCTTTAACATATGTGAAGATCACCCATTTTCAAAAACCAACCAAACCAATTCACCTTGACCTTTCCAACTAACCAGAGACTCTCTATTATGTAACTAATACACCCAGCAAGTTTGAAACAAAAATTAAAATTTGAATCTCTTTTGGCCATTTCATCAAACACCTTGCAAACACAAATCAAACAAACATCAAACACTATTGTGAGCAGTGATTTGGCCTAACTTGTTCCCTCTCTAGCTCACAGCAGACATTTAGTAGATCATCTAGCTTAGTTAGCAAGCTCTAGCACCACTGTGATTTTGCCATTGACATCAATGGTGAGCAGGTCGAGCCTCACCTTGCCACCCCACTGTCGACAGCAAGCTAGGAGCAACAACAAGCCTAGCCACCATGTCTGGGACACTGACCACCGTCCACCGCCACCCCCTGTCCAACGCCAACAACCAGCAAGCCACTGGACCACTCTAGAAACGCCGCACCCTATGCCTCTGCGCCATGCCGAGAGCGCGCCAACACGCCACCCTTGACACGCGCCCGCAGACCGCGCGTGATCACCACCACCCTAGCAACCCTGCAGACACGCCCGTGCGTCGCCGCGCGACCAGGAGAGCCCGTGCACCATAAAACTTCCCGTCGGACCCGCCCAGAGCACCGCAGCGTTCTGACCGTCTCGCACCGCCCCACGCCTCGAGACCACGTCGTTGAGCTTTGCCAGGGAGCACAGCACTGCCACCTACTGTTGCCCATGCCATTAGCCCACTGTGCCGACAACCACGACGAGCTCCACCCGTGACTTCGGTCCTCTCTTGGCACTATAAATAGAGGCCACCCCCGCTCGATTTATTCACACCAACACACCCCCTCTCTCTCTCAGAAGCACCCCACCTCACCCTCGGAGCAACACGACCAGCAGGTCACCGGAATTTGGCCGGAGTCAGCAGCGGAGGAGGAAGAAAGGAGCCAGCGATTCTAGCCGCCTCAGGAGAAGCCATCGGTACCAGGAGGTTCGCCATCGTCGACTTCGTCGTTCGCCCCCATCGCCGACCCTCGCCTGAGCCCCGGTGAGCCCCCATAAACCCCCGCTGGCCGCGCTAGGGTTCTGTCTCACCGGCGTTGCCCGACGGAGACGATAGGTCATAGCCGTTGGATTAGAGTTTGATCGTGCGGTCTAGATCACCCGTGCATCGCACCGCCGCCGACTGGTGGGGTCATCCACTTAAACTCACCCGCGCATGCGTTGTGCACCGTGGGCCGGCCCATTTTGATTCCCGCGTGACCCAGTTGTTTGAATTTAGGTTTATTCTTTTAGTTTCACTTTAGATGGGAATACTTGGTGAAAATGGTTATGAAAACCTTATAATGATGAGTCATTCTACTGAAATGTTTTGACATGTGTTCTTGAACACCAGATGATTTTGATGATGAAAATGTTAAGGCATGAGCCTTAGCCCTTTATAAAACTGATGGTTGTCTGGATGCGATACCATTCCAATTTTACCGTATAACCACAATACCTGAAATTTGGGTAGGGCTTGACTGGAAATTTATATACCTTAGTATGGGTTCCCTTGCGGCCAAGGTTTGAGCTGAGGCTACCTTCTGAAGATTGTCCACCTGTGCAGTTCCCAAGATGACAGTTGGGAGGCCAAACTCACAGGAGAGGTGCCTATACTAGGGCGTGTAATTGAAAGGTTAGGATTGATTATCCGCATACTGAGTATGGTGAATTCAGGATTATTCCTAACGGATGTATCGAATATTATGGTGAAAGTGTACCACCTCTACAGAGTGTCAAACTATTCGAATAGCCGCGTCCGCGGTTATGGACAGTTGGAGTGGCCATACTGTTTCGTCGTCAGATGTTTTTAAAATGACTTATGAAATGATTTGTGACTTGACTTGACCACAACAGGGTTGTGATATGAAATTCAAGTTATCACTTAGGTGTTATAAAACTTTCAACTACCTTTCTTTGCTTCTGAACTCAGTAGAGACAAATCTAACTTTTTGCAAAACAACCTAGAGCTTAGTATCTCCTACTCAAAAACCACTTCACTTGTTAGTATCAGTTTGTGTGTACTTAAAGAGTACTCATGGCTTTGTCCCTGGCTATTCCCGTGTCCAGACTATGAAGAGGACTATCAGGAGGACGGACAGCAGGAAGGTTACCTCAACTAGGATCATCTCCCATTGCCAGCATTGCCTGTGACTATGAAGATGGAGCTTCACCCACGCTATTCTTATCATTACGTTATTCCGCTACTTGATTTGTATTAATACTGGATCATGAGATCCTTTATTTGTGTAAGACCTTATGTATGGTTTGTAATGGATGATGTACTATGATATCCAATCTGTTATGTCTCGCAAAAATGGTAATCCTGGGATTGCGATGTATGGCATAACAGGCATCTGGGATTAAAAATCCGGGTGTTGACATCGTACCACCACTCATATTGGGTTATGATAGGGAGAAGTCCAAGAAGGGACCATTCGGGAAGTAGCTCCCCTATAACACCCCCCGTCACTCTAGACCGACGGCTGTCACTTCTAGCAGCTCAATATGATCTCTAGACTAACCCCATAGACCAACACTAGTCTTTTCTGCGCACTTTGTCCTCACTCATGCGCACCCGGTACCCACTTCCCGGTTGGTCACCCATCCTAGAATTGCTCTAGGCCAAGCACACTTAACCTTAGAGTTCTTTCCAGATGAGCTTCCAGAAAAGAAGTTGCAACTTGTTGGTATGGGTTTCCTATCAATCCTATTGAGCCATGCACCAGGGTCTCACATACACCCACCCTTAGAAGATCGACGTCCTCGTCGATCAACCACAAGCCAGGAATGTCTCCTCTTGGCACACGTCTATGCATCCAGTGTCGGCACATGCGCCATGCCGTGTCCACTCCGGGCCACACGCGCCATGTGCCACATGTCCGCCACTGACCCGCACACGCCCGTGTAAATGCAAGGGTCGGCTCTGATACCACTTTGTAACAGCCCCGTTCACCCCTCTCCCTCTTGTTGATGTTGTATTTCTCGCCATCCTCTTGCGCTCCTTATAATGCTCGTCGTTTACTTTATTGTGCCCCAGAATGTCGGCCTCGACAAGCGCTGCAAGCACCCGACGCCGACCGCGACTCCGACGACCAATTTCGGTGAGGCATGTGTTCCCCTTGCCCTCTGATTCAAACCAGCATGTACGCCATGACCTTGTGCACTTCCTAATGCCTTTTGTTTGCCTTATGGTGACCTAGACCGTCACCTTCGTCTCTGCCAACAACCACCCGACGCCAGTGACAACTACGGCGAGCTCCTGCGCCCGTGACAGTACGCCCCTGCCCAAACCACGACCAACTTGAGCTTCCTCGCATCCACGCGACGCTGGTAAGCTTCAACACCACCCCTACCCCCTCTATATTCGCCAGTGCGTCGCCGGCAGAAGCTCCACCGCCAGTGCCATTTGCGCCGCTCGTTTTAGGTTAGAGCGACGTGGTCCACTGGATCTAGATCCAGTGGCTTAGATTAGATCGAAACACGAAGCGGTATCGTCAGATCTGGACCGCAGGATCTAACTTAGATCTAACAGCCCATGCGCGTGATCCACGCTTAGTGGTACGGGCCAATAGGAACACGCTGCGTGTCTGGATTTTCGATTTAAAATCCAGATTTGAATCTATTGGATATTTAAACTTGTAAAATTCATATCTTTTGATATGTTTGTCCAAAATTGCAAATAATATATCATTGGATTCAGAAAATTAAGCCCTACACATTTATGGCCTTGAATTGGTCATTTGATTATGGAAAAATAGTATTATTTGCAGAACCATTTGTAGGACTATTTTGCATTTAAAAATTATTTGGAAAATGTATTTAAAGTAAATTTGAGTTTATTTAGACTTTAGAAAGTTTACTTTGGATTCAGTACTATTTAGTTTGACTTGTTAGTGTAGAAAAATCATTCCATTGCATTTGCATGCATTCATATGTATTTTTGTTTGAATTATCGATTATGAATTTAGTGTTATGATTTTATGTGTAGATTTTGGTGATAGTGGTGATTGTGATTGTGAGGACTGTTGTGATGCTTCATATTTTTGTCCTAATATTTTGTCTATGCATTAGTGATATTTTGAGTAGGATTTGCGTGAAGAATTTTCTAAGTATATACTATGCTATGCCTTGGGAAATCCTAGTAGTTGATGTCTTAGTAGATTTTTCCTTAAGTTAAGCAACTTGCTACTAGTATGCTTAGCCTAGCTAGTAGATAACAAGGGTGGATTATTCTTGCTATGAAATATTGCTAAGTCTATGACTTGTGTTTTTGATTAATAAAACAACTATATGAATGAATCACCTGGGTGGAATGGTATGGTTGGTTTATGTTGAGTGGTTACACAAGGCCCATGTCTATGGTTTACCTTGTGTATCACACTTGTGGATTGCCACCCACGAACAAAGGGATTTGAGATGTTTAGTGTTGAGAAGCTTCTAATGCAACCACATGGCATATGGGCTCTGCCTTGACCAACTAGGTTGTAAGAACTTAGCCAGATGGACAGTTGGTGGTAGGGTTGATAGGATGAAACGCGTCCATGGTGGTCTAAGGGAATGCTTGTGAAAAGTCTCGTCTTGATGCATGTCGAGTCTTGTGGGGAAAGTGCACCACCTCTCGAGAGGGTAAAACCTAAGTACTTAAACGTGTCCCCGGCAATGGACAATTTGAGCATCAAAGACATTAAAGCAATCAAGGATCTCCTCATCCCAATTTCTCTAAGTTAAAACTTGTGGTCGAACAAGGGTAAAGGTTCACCAATGTCTATTGGTGGTTCCTAGGGTGATTTTCATAAACAAAAACTTAGTGTTTTCAACTAATAAGACAAAACCTTATTTTCAGAAAGCTAGTCTAAACTACACTTAGCCAAATTCATATAGATGTTAGATGCTACTATTCTACTATGGTATCACTTGCCAATACAATTCCAAATGTATTGACCCACTGTGGTTGTAACTTATGATGTTGCAGGTTACTCTGTTGGAGACTAGGGTTATGAGTCTACACTCAACATGTTTACCTGTGGCACATGAAGATGAAGACTTCTAGTTATTTACTTATGTGATGAACTCTATGTATTAGCCTTGGGATATTGAGTTGTAAGGACTATGTTATCTCTGGAATGACGATGTAATAACGACCTTTGTATCTGTGTACTTCATCTTAAACTATGGATGCTAGCATTTGATCTAGGGACTAGCATTGCAATCACAGGGACCTTTACCTTAAAAGGTGGTGTCTTATATCCCCAAACCCAACACGCACCGTACCAACCTACCAAAATTCTACATCTCTGGCTACGTGGGTTCGAGTTGCCACAACCTACTAAGTCCAACCAACCGCCCATTTCATTATTGGCACATGGTTGTACACGTAAGCTACCAAATAAAGAAGTCAATCATTTTCTCTTGATACCTGGGTGCCTTTCCGCAATGATACCACCAAAATTTATCAATCCCATCACACCTAGGAGGTTCATTGATTAAGTTATTTTTAGTTTTGCAAACCAACACTTTTAGAAATAACTCTCAGTGATGTAAACCAGCCCTCGTTCATCAAAGCATGACTAAGCACATCTACCAACGGTGGTTCAACTACAAGATATCCCTATCACATAATAGGATATATCATAGCGATAGTAATTCCTATCATGCAACTACAAAATACACCACAATGCATTGAAAATAGGACAATAATCATGATCAAATTAGCATCTACTTGCCTTGATAGTTGTTGGAGTCGTTCAAGCACTCGTAGCAATCACACACGTTGCACTCCTCGTAATCTATCGAATCAAACAATTGCATACAACATAAACAACAATACGAGAAGGAGGAGGGGTCAGGAAGGGGCGACGTGTCACGGGGGACAGGACAGAGGGAAAAAGAGGGGCCGGGGCAACGGGAATCACGGGTTTGAGATCGACCTGCGAGGTCTGATGGCGGCAAAATCGGGAGGGCTTCGGGCGGCACTAGGGTTTGTCGTTTTCAAAAAAAAATGATACGAGGGGGTGCGGGTTTTATATAGGAGGGGTGGCATGGAGAGGGGAAGAATCAGCACGGGGTAGGCGAGATCATCCCGCGGGTTCGTTCGGGATCAAACTGTGTTCGTCGTTGTCTCTTGGCCGGAGGTGGAAGACGGTGGGGTGGGCCCCACGCGTCAGCGACGCGGGGAGAGGAGCAGGTAATTAGGCGGGCTGAGGTTAGGTGTGTCGCGGGGGCTGGGTGGCCGGGTAGGTTAGTTCGTGTAGGATTTTTTTCATTTTGTTTTTATTCTTTTTCCATTTCTTATTGCTCTTATATCTTTTTATTTATAACTCCAAATTGAGTGATTATTGTCTCTAAATTTTTCTAAAAACTAGAGGATCAACATAGGATCCTTTTTGTCAATAATTTGACTTTTTAAGTAGTGATTTCACATAAGCATGCAAATTTCTTTGTAGGAGCATTTTAGTAATTCAAATTAGGGGTTTAAACTAGTGTTTTGCAATCCAAATCTTTCATCAATGCAAAATGCTATGCCAATGCAAAAAAAATTCTAGTCCCAATTTCTAAAATCATGGGATGTGACATTGGGTATTGGATACCAAATTGGTTGGTGTGAAATATCATATAGAACAATAAAATTCATGAACTACAATGACCTAAGTAACTAGCAAGATAATATGTGATGATGTTCATCGAAAACAAACAAACGGTTGTTTGTATTTATCGTTGACATCAAAGCTTGCCTTCAAGATTTGTTTTAATAATTGTTATTTAAATCAGGTATAATGAGAATAAAGATTGTTCAAATAATTAATGTATTCCATATAAGATGGATGATTTACAAATCTAGTTGGAGAAATCACGTCCATAAAACCTAATGCTAAAATGTCACAAGACAAATGATTGAAAGATCACTTACGAAGTGACATCACCGTTTAAATTATATTGGAAAGAAAACATGAAGAAACTCCATGTCCATGGATTTTTGGAGTCTTTGATTTTGATCAAACGACGCTTGTGAGACTTTCCTCAGGACAATTGAAACCTCGTTCAAAGGCCAAAGAAGAACGAACGACTAAATTATTGGAATTTATACATATCGATGTATGTAGTTCATTATGTGTAGTCGAAAGCGATGGATTTCAACTTCATATGCTTTCTCCGGAAATTTGAGTGAATATTCACTTAATGAGGAAGAAGTATGAAATATTTGAAAAAGTTCAAAGACTTTCAAGATAAAGTGGAAAATCATTGTAACAAGAAAATAAATAATTTATGATTTGATCATAAAGGGATTTATTTGAGTTGCAAGTTTAGCAAAACACCTAGATTTGTATCTCCCGAAACAACATAGGAATATGGAGTATTTGAGATACGTAATGAAACCTTGTTTGACATGGTTAGATCAAAGGTGTTATTTATAAAACTGCCATTATGTTTTAAAATATTGAAGCTTTAGAGACTATCGCTTTTTCACTGAAAAGAGCTCCATCGTGATTCGTTGAAATGACACCATAAAGGTTATGGTTTGGGATAAAACTCGAGTTGTCTTTTCTTAATTTTGGTATGCTATGCATAAGTAAGATGTTTACAACCAAAGCCGGATGAGCATGTCTTTGTAGGTTATTTCGAATAATCGTTGGGTCTTCCTCCATAACACCAAGGACAAAAGAGTTTATCGCTTGAAACGTGAAGTTTCTTAAGAAGGAATTTTTTGTAAAAGTTAAGTGGGAGGACAATAGAACTTTGATAAGGTTAGCGAACCTTAGCTATATGTGTTGAGTTGCGCAGTGCCGGAAAAGTTCTGGAGGCAGCCATAATGCTCATGGCTCATGTGCCTCAAAGGTTGTGGTCACGGAGGTCTAAGTTCCTATTGAGTCGAGTAAGTCAGGTAAAAGAATAAAATACTAAGATTTGAGAGTAAATCATTGTTGTTTAACAATGATGAACTGACTACATGCAAAGAAGCGATGATGGACCCTGACTCCATCAAATGGCTTGGAACCATAAAATCCATGATAGTTCCATACACGAGAAATCAAGTTTTTGAACTTGGAAGACCCTTCGAAAAGGTGTAAAACCTATCGATCGTATTTGGATCTATAAAAAACAGACATGGATGTTTCACATCTTTGAAATAGTCGACATGTCGGTAAAGATTTTACGACAATGTTCAAGGAGTTGACTATGATAAGATTTGATCTTTCGTAGCGATATTTAGTCTGGACGGATTAGTGTAGCAACCACTACATATAAATTGGTATATGGTAGTTGAACAAACAAAACAATGTTTTTCTAATAGAATGGTTACCTAGGACGTGTACATGACACGATCCAAAGGGTTTTGTTAAATTCAAAGGATGCTAAAAAAGGGCATGCAAACTTCAATGGTTGAAGTAAGCATCACGGAGTTGGAATCTTCACCGTGATGAAACTGTTGAAGGAGTTTAATTTCATCACGAGACTATGAAGATGCTTGCATTTGCAAGAAATTAAGTGGGAGCGCTGAGACATATTTCTAATACATTATGTGCAGGATATCTTGTTGATTGAAAATGATGTATATTTTATTGAAAAAGGTTAAGAATTTCATTTCGGTGAAAGACTTAGGCAAAACCCGAATATTAAGCATGAATGTCTATATGGATAGATTGTGACGCTAATATGGTTAGACCAAACGTACATATATGAGATATTGAAGGAGTTCAATATGGAAACGACAAGAAAAGGTTCTTGTCACATGAAAAAGAATTGAATCAAGATTCAAGTATACTCACACTTGGTAAGTGAAACAAGATTCAAGTGCTTTGACACTTGGTGAGTGAAATAAAAAGAATATTTTTGATCAATCATACCGTGATATGTACACATCCAGATATTTCCTATGCTCTAAATGTTATGAGCATATACTAGAATGAATCACAAGATGATCATTCGACAATAGTAAGGATATTTTATAATCTTGTGGAAGAATTAAGAATATATTTTATTTGTATAAGAGACAAATAGTTCATTGAAAAATGACACTAGTTCTGTCACAAGATACAAATTATGTTTATCTCAATTTAAAACTATGGATGGCACAATGTAATGGAAAGGAGATTCCATGATGGATTTGGATGAATTCCAAAGTTAAGACATTGTGACGGATACTACAACAAAAGGCTAAGTATATGACTGCTATAGTAGCAGCAAAGGAGGGCATTTGTGTCAAGTAGTTTGTTATCAAACTAAGGTGTGGTTCACAAGGGCTAACACTATAAAGATATATTGTACGACAATAGTATCAACATGATTTAACCCCAAGGAACTAAAAGGTCTCACCAAAAGACCAAATTTATACAATTTCATCTCATTAGAGAATGAGTGATGCGTAAAGACACAAAGACATGCAAATACATGCGGATCTGAAAGTGTTAGATCTATAGATTATGTTAACCACTTGCAATCGCGTATATGGAACACCAGAAAGCCATCAGTGTTTAATACGCAAAGTTTTCAAACTAGATTATTGACTCTAGTGCAAGTGGGAGACTGAAGGGAATATGCCCGAGAGGCAATAATAAAGTGGTTATTATCTTATTCCTTGTTTATGATAAATGTTTATTTTGCATGCTATAATTTTATTAATACGGAGACGTTAATATATGTGTGTTTAATAAAAAAATAGAAAGTTCCTAGTTATGCTTCTCTTATAAACTAGCTCCTTGATTAACAAGATGATCAAAGGTTTCCTGATCATGGACATTGGATATTGTTAACAACAAGGTCACAACATTATTGCAATGGTGTGATGAACATTCATCCGAAGTATATCATTACGATCAAAGTCATTGTGTTTATAGTGCTATAACATCATACGAAGTAATCCTAATCCTTAGACTATGAGATCATGTCAATCACTAACACTAGAAGAGTATCTTGATAACATCAAACGTCACACCGTAACATGGTGACTATAAAGATGGGTTCTGTGCTATGAAGGTGTTATGTTGAGGCTCATGAAACAAGAGTGGAATTTGTCCATCCCGATGACAGAGAGATATACTCTGGGCCCTCTCGGTGATATCACATTAATTAGCTTGCAAGCAAGTGATTTGATCACTAGAATGTTATATCACGTGAACGATTAAAGAGTACATGTCGGTAACGAGATCAAACTAGGTATGAAGATACCGATGATCGAATCTCGGACATATAATATATCGCGAGACAAAGGGATTGAGTTACATGCGTATAATATTCACACGATCACAGAAGTCATCGTTGAATATATATAGAAGTCAGTACGGATCTCCAGGTCCCGCTGCTAATTATTGATCGGAGAGGGGTCTTGATCATGTCTACATTATTCGTGAACCGTAGGGTGACACACTTAAGGGATACCGACACCATTCAGAGCAAATAAAATTTCAGAGAAAGAAAAACAAAGCGCAAGAATTATTTCAATGGAAACCGAAATTGTTTCGGTTAAAATTGCTGAAACTAGTTCTGCATGTGAAATTGAAATGTTATAAGGGGTTTTATATGAATGTTTGTTAATTAATGTAATTAACAAAAATTTAATAAATAAATAAAAAGGTTTATTTAAATGAGAGCTTGCATTAAATTTGGTGGAAATTTAATACATCTGAGTGGATTTTTGAGTGGAGGCATGTTTATGTGAGTGGAAGCTTTTCATTTTGAGTGGGACCTCCACCCACATGAATGTGGAAGAGGTGGGGGAAGCTACCATGTCTATAGCTCCATTCCCCTTGGGTGCCCCCCTCTCCCTATAAAAGGCCCCCTCTCCTCCTCTACATCACACCTCCTCGTGAAGGATCTTTCTCTCCCTCCTTTAGAATTTCCCCATAGTCTCAGATCAACGAGATATATGTTCCCGGGACTTCCACTGCTTCACTGGAGCGAGGGCGCGGAGGTTGTCGGGATACCCGAACGTGTGTGCGATCATGGATGCACCACTGCTTTGCGGTGCTAGACTTGGTGCTGGACCTGCTGGACCGGATGGACTTCTTCTCGATCTTGAGATCGGCAAGCATTCGACTACATCATCCACGAGTACAACCTCGTTAAAGCTTTTCGGTCTTCGAGGGTATGTATTTTATGGATGTATATCCATCCGTTGCTTGTATCTAGTAGATAGATCTTGGTACTTAGTTGTTCCCATCATCGGATTTTTTTTTGTTTTCTATGCTGCGAATCCTACACTTTTATATGAATAACATTTTTTATGGTCATGCAACCATGTTGAATGGTTTATTTGTTTTGAATCTTGATATTAATAGTACACATATACATAATGTGAATGCCAAAAGAATCAAGTTGAATGATGATATTGCTGCATATATGTGGCATTGCCGTTTGGGTCATATTGGTGCTAAACGCATGAAGAAGTCCATTCTGATGGACTACTAGAATCACTCGATTATAAATATTTAAAACATGTGAACAATGATTTATGGGCAAGATGACTAGAACTCCGTTCTTCGGAACAATGGAGCATGCGACAGACTTGTTGGAAATAATACGTACTGATGTATGTGGTCCGATGAGTGTGTCTGCATGTAACGAATATCGTTATTTTGTAACCTTTACGGACGATTTAAGTAGATATGAGTATATTTACTTAATAAAACACAAGTATGAAATATTTTGAAAAGTTCAAAGAATTTTAGAGTAAAGTAGAAAATCATCGTAACCAAAAGATCAAGTTTTTACGATCCGATCATGGAGGAGAATATCTTAGTTACGAGTTTGGCACACACATGAGACAATGTGGAATTATTTCACAACTCACTTCCACCGGAACACCACAACGTAATAGTGTAATGGTGTAACGGAACGTTGTAATTAAACTTTATTAGATATGGTACGATCTATGTCCCTTACTGATTTGTCACTATTATTTTGGGGTCATGCATTAGAGTCAGCTGTATTTATTTTAAATAGGGCACCATCAAAATCCGTTAAAACGACACCGTATGAATTATGGTTTGGTAGCAAACCTAAGCTATCATTTCTAAAAGTTTGGGGCTGCGATGCTTATGTAAAAAACTTTAGCCTGATAAGCTCGAACCCAAAACAAAAAATGCGTATTCATAGGATACCTAAAAGAAATAATTGGGTACACCTTCTATCACCAATCCAAAGACAAATTTTTTGTTGCCAAGAACAGATCCTTTTTAGAAAAAGAGTTTCTCTCGAAAATATGAGTAGTAGGATGGTAGAATCGACAAGGTTATGAACCTTCTCTTCCTAAAGTGGTGAGTAGCGCAGCATCGGAATCTGTTCCAGTGTTGACTCCACCAATGGAAGAAGAAAATGATGATGAGGAATCGCCTCCTCCTCATGAAACTCCGACAAAGAGTATACCGAACCTCGCATGTTAGGCATGATACGTACAACTCCTGAATTGTACGGTGATCCAGTCCTCAATTTCATAATAGATGAAAACGGATGACCCTACGACGTATGATGAAATGATAATGGGCCCAGATTTCAATAACTGTCTTAAAGCTATACAATCCGAGATGGAATCCCTCTTATCCATAATAAGTGTAGTTGATTCATAATGAATCAACTACACTTATTATGGATAGGAGGGAGTACATAAATTCTGGTATAGTAATGTTTTATTCTACAAGCATAAAACTTAACCCGTAATTCTTTATATCATGGGCTATATTTTTTTTTATAAAATCATAGATGTAAAACTGTATATACTCGAACCCATGTTTTTATCAATTTTTTGTGTAGCTCATAATATAAAGTATTTTAAATTGGTACTTTTCACATTTGTAGAATAAATAATCAGCTATGTCCCGTGTTTTTAGAAATTTTTATAATGTTTAAAAGTATGTTTTTTAATTTTTTAAACGGATCGCTGGTACCCATGTGTCACTCACAAACTGATTTTCTTTTCTTGGTCCGGTCCAGCCCAGCCCATGGCCGGCCACGACGACGAAGCTGCCTACAGGATACGGCACAAACGCAAGCCGAATATCCATCGACGCCTTCCTTCTTCCTTCACCCTTTCCTCCTGTCTTCCACGAATCCGATCCGACCTCCTCCTCCTCCTCCTACTCATCGTCTCCATCCCCTCCTCGTAGATCCGACCCCGAGTCACTTCTCCGCTCCCTCGCGTTGATATCCTCCCGAGATCCACCCGCACGCCAACCGCCGCGTCGCGAGGTTCGGATTTGGTGCAGGGTGTGAGGATGGGGGCGTGGATGTCGCGGGTATGGTTCGTCATGTTCCCCGCCAAAGAGTACAAGATCGTAGTCGTGGGTCTCGATAACGCCGGGAAGACCACCACGCTCTACAAGCTCCACCTCGGCGAGGCCGTCACGGCCGCGCCCACCATCGGCAGCAACGTCGAGGAAGTCGTCTTCAAGAATATACGCTTCGAGGTAAGCGCACTAGCCCTTCTCCTTTCCTTCCTTTCTCCCTGTATGGGTGCTAGAATCCGAGTTTACGCGGCTAGATTTGCTCTAGCTGGTAGGCTGCGATGCTGCCTGCCCCCTCAATGGTTGACTCTTCCCACTGTATATAGTGCTCGGAAAGCATGGCCGGTTCATGCACCTGGTGATGTATGTCTTTCCTTGAGATTATTATCTCAACAAGAGGATTATAGGAGATAAAAGAGTTACTTTTACTCCTTGGTGTACTTGTAAGGATGATTCCAGAAAATATGAGCAGATGTGATCTTGATTGCCCGTGTAGATCTGGGTAGCTAGCAGAGTTCATATCTCCATTCGCTTGTGAACTTCTAGTGGAATTGTAGCAAACTGCAGATAACATATTCCTTCTTGTGATGTGTATGCCATAGCTTAGATTTGTCTATCTTACATGTCACTATGTAAAAGATGGTACATACTGATACTGCATACTGTACCACATACGTCCATCCAGATAGTAAAAACACCTTCTTTTATGCCCCTTACTTCGGATTCATTATTTATTAGAAACTGGTTCAGAGTTAGATATCAGTAGTGATTTAAATTTCTCCTCTAAAAGCCGTCCAGTTTATTTTTTTGCATACCTTTTCCCTATGAAAAGAAGTTTCGCCTATCTGGTCATGGTTTTTTCATACACTCACCCGAGCACTCATCTTTAGCGTGACCAATACATTGGTTCGGTACAGGAGGGCAATAAGGCAATGGTCTAATTGGATATCAAACAAAATTCAGGCCTGTAAATGTATTAACACAGTAGTCTAATGGTCTCACTTGAATACACTGTTTGTGTGTTTGCCTCCTAGTTTTTTTTTACCATGTCAAAAAATTAACATTTATTTGGATGGTTGCCTTATTTTTGGCATGCCCATTTCCAAGTGTACCTGTCAGTATTGGCCAAAACATGGGCAACCAAATGTGTGACCAAGCTTTTGGCTAGCTAGCTAGTTGCGGAGCTTAGTTAGGGCTGACATGGGCCATGGCCTAACGTAGTTTGGGCCCAGTTTGACATAATACCCTTGATTGGGCCCCTCAACTCTGTTCAAAGCTCATTTAGCCCCCTCTAAAATCTTGTCGAAGCTCTGCCAATGACTATGAATGTCAATTCCATCTAGTCTTGAATAACTCACAAGCCCCACAATTTGTGTGTTCATTAGCCATTACCCTTTAATCATTCTACTTTATTTAAGTTAAGTTATAAGACTTCCCTTGCTTACTCGTAGACCATGTCTATTGCAGTGTGTCGTTGCATACTTACCAGTTACCACAAATCCCAGCAATCGGACCTTCCACTTTCTTCCTGGAAAGATTGGATTATCCGACTTATGGCCACAGCCCTGCTGAAAATTGATATTACTGTACGTTTTTCTTCAGTTGGACTGCTAGCAAAAAAAAAATCTTGCCCTGGGACCTTGTGTATACGCAATGCAGAACATGTCAAATCCTGGTCTGATTTGGACTCATGGTTACAGCCCCGCTGAAAATTGATATTACTGTATGCTTTTCTTCGGTTGGACTGCTAGCAATTTTTTTTTCCCTGGGAACTTTGGTATACGCAATGCAGAGCATGTCAAATCCTGGTCTGATTTGGACTCATGGCCACAGCCCCACTGAAAATTGATATTACTGTATGCTTTTCTTCAGTTGGACTGCTAGCAAAATAAATATCTTGCCCTGGGAACTTTGGTATACACAATGCAGAGCATGTCAAATCCTTGTCTGATTTGTGGATCGCCAAATGCTTCACTTTATTTTGGTAGGTTTATATTTGCTATAACCCCTATAACCTATAGCTAACTAAGATATTTGGCATGCTCTTGTTTTGGCCATGACCAATTTTTGCTACTGGTAATTGGGCATGAAATCAATCATACGTCGGTTTCATGCAAAGTTGCATATTCTGATTTCACATTACTTCTGGAATTCTAGAGGCTAGCATTCATTGAACAGGCCTGTTTTCTAGCAATGCCATTGTATTATTTTGTACTTAATTTATGTTCTATGAACTAGGTGTGGGATCTTGGAGGACAAGAGAGCCTACGCACTTCATGGGCAACATACTATAGAGGAACACACGCTGTGATCGTAGTGATTGACAGCACTGACCGCGCTCGGATCAACATCATCAAAGACGAGCTCTTCCGGTTGATTCAGCATGCGGACCTTGAAAACACGGTGGTCCTCGTATTTGCAAACAAGCAGGATCTCAAGGATGCCATGTCGGCGGCTGAGATCACTGATGCCCTGTCGCTCCACAGTATAAAGAACCATGATTGGCACATACAGGCCTCGTGCGCTATCACGGGTGAGGGTCTCTATGATGGCATGGGGTGGATAGCTCAGAAAGTCGCAGGAAAGGCCACGGCGAGCTGACGAGAAGAACACTGTATTTTGGTGAATTTGGTGGAAGAAGGGAGGCAGGATGGGTTTGTTGTTCCTGCCTCTTCAGTGTTTATTTATGTTGTTGCATATCTGAAAACTGTGT
This sequence comes from Avena insularis, assembly GCA_023614405.1. Classification (NCBI taxonomy): domain Eukaryota; kingdom Viridiplantae; phylum Streptophyta; class Magnoliopsida; order Poales; family Poaceae; genus Avena; species Avena insularis. The sequence goes on along the minus strand of CM042691.1, from coordinate 57,949,408 downwards.
CTGTATTCCCACCGATCTGAATATAGAAGGCAAAATCGCACGCCATCTTATATGATTAACTGTGCTTTACCTTACTTTTTTCTTATTCCTGTGAACCTCATGTCTGATAGATCAGGGGCAGTACGTACTTCTAAGAGTACCAGTCAGAGAACTCACCTTTTTTTTTCACCTGGAACACTTGATTCCATTAAGCATATGGCTCAGCAGCATCGCCGGCCAACAGACACTTACACCATCAGGCTACGACTTCTTGGTTCGCTCCAAAGGCAGCTAGCACATGCGCTAGATTATTACAGAATTAAAAGCCAACTGCATGTGTAGTCGCAGACGTTGATCATACCCCAATCAGAGGCAGCATGCGCAGCTTTTTCACATGCGAACTTCTGCATGCGCTGCAGAAAGTGCATAGGCATTGCACCTGAACTTGAATTTTTTTTAATGTTAGCAGGAGAACTACTAAATTCATTGATTAGATAGATAGAAAGTTAAACAAAACAAAAGGGTAGAAAAACAAGGACAGGTGGCCCCGGTCACCCCCGATAAAAAAAGAGGAAACACAAAAAAAGAAGAAACTAGCGAGGCCACCACGATAGAAAAAAATCAGCCCGGGTCGAAGGCGCCAAAATCCCCTCGACAAAGCCCCCTTTTTTGTTCAAAGAGCCCATGTTAATCTCTTACCACAAAGCCCCAGACTCCTGACTTTGTGTCGGCTCTGAACGATCCATTCATATTGATCTTCGGTATATCTGCTAGCATGGCGTATTTGGCAAAAGCGTCATGCTTCCTAGCATGGCATTTTTCACGGGGCATCATGCTTATGACTTAGCCAAATTTCGGGTGCCGTTTTTCGTCGCTCGCGCGCAGCGTCTGTGTCCTAGCACGCCAAATCTGGGCCAAAGCGCTATGGTAGCATGACGCCTTTGGTAAAAGCGCCATGCTTCCTAGCACGGCGTTTTCCACGGGGGCGCCATGCTCATGACTTCTCATAAGTTGGGGCTAGTTCATGTACTAGTGGCAACATTTCAGAAAATTGCATTATGGACAGATCTATTGACACAAGAAGCATTCCAGAAAATTGCAGCGAATGTTTATGGAATACATGGCGTTAAACCCTTAAGGGGCTTTACATACGCAAGAACCAACATGAAAAATTCGGCATGAAAATGTTCAAGATAAATTCCAGATAGTGGAGTCCATAACATAGATCATAGCATGGTGACAACTCTACTGTGTCGCACGAGGCTCCTTCCCCTCCGCCTTCCTTTTCCTCTCTTCATCCGCCTCTTCCTTTTTCCTCAAGTCGCGTGCAAGCTGGACAACGGAGTTGAACTGCGCCTCGAATTGGCGTCTACTCTCTTCTTTCTTCTTGCTCTCTTCTTCCTCCATTATGAGACTAGCCTCTTCAGACACCTTCTCAAACCGACGATGATTCCTCAAGCTCTTCAAGTACATGTCCCTTTCATATTTTGCTTATTTTTCCTTCCTCTCACGTTCTTTCTTTGCTTTCTTTATGCTTGCCTCATGCAATCTCCTGTTGAAATATTCTTCCCATCGCCGTTCTTCTTCATCCTTCCTCCTTTCCTCTACCCTTTTGTTGATCAACTGAGCTACTTCATCTTCCCTCTCCTTCATCCTCCTCAAAGCCTCCGCCCACACTTTGGAGTAGCTCATACCGTTCCTATCATTGTTCTCCTTGGTGGGTTGGGTCGACATACCGATAACAAGAATGCAACATAAAAGTTAGTAAGTAGAAATAAACTTAAATGCACGATAAAAGTTATTAAAAAATATGCAAGAAAACATATGGAAATTCTCCTCGGAGATACGTAAACATACTACCGCCACGACCTCTACCGCCACCACGACCTCTACCACCTCCACGACCTCTACCATTGCACGACCTCTACCGCCGCCACGACCTCTACCGCCACCACGACCTCTACAACCTCCTTGGCTTGTGTTTCTACCACCATCACCATCTCCTTGGCCTGTGTTTCTACCACCATCACCATCTACTTGGCTTTTGTTTATACCACCATCACCATCTCCTTGGCTTGTGTTTCTACCACCATCACCATCTCCTTGGCTTGTGCTGTCAATAGGGGTGTTGGCCCCCTTTGATTTTTTCCTTTGGCTACATGATATTTTATTATGGCCCTCAACATTGCATTCTCCACAACGTGTTTGTCACGAGGCTCCGCGAAATACTCGCTCCCCCATTCCCGTCGGTATCCACCCACCCAATCATCCATGTCACCTTGGAAACGTTTGGTTTGTCTTCTTCCCCGACCAACAACCTTCGTAGACGGATCGGGCTAAAGTTGGACACCATGATATTCTGGCCATTGAGATTGGTCAAGGTATGGCTGAAATCTACCCGCCCATGTGTTCTTCACTGCGATGACCCATCATACCACTGCATGATGTAGTACACTATAGTCGTTGACATAACACCAATGAAACACCGTTTACTAGTATTACATCCCTTAGAGTGGTACAACAGAAACACAGCAGATCCAAGACATGACTATAGGTTACAACTCAACTCTTTACACAAGATCCAGAGAACACTCTAGGTTAAATAGAGAGAAAGAAACTTCTTACAAAGAAGAATCAGAAATAAATAACTCAAGAACTATCATACTATTAAGACTAGTATCTTAACTAATGGTCTGGCATTGCTGCTATTGCAATACACTATAGAAATAGGTTCTAAGGCTAGAGATTATATTCCTATCCAATCAGTACCTTCGTCTTCACTTGAGTTGGTGTATATGTTGACCTTCTTGACTTCATTGAAGAGCTTTAACTTTTGATGATGATTCCTAGAGCATAACTTGATATACACGTCGTCTTAATGGCTTCAGAATCTAGAAAGGGTTAAGAAGATACGTTGAGTACGAGCGTGTACTCAGCAAGTTCACTAGAAAAGGAGTGTTTGATGCACTATATCTATAGCCACAGACCGTAGGTCGTAGGCAATGCAAGTCTTCATAAACATTTCTTCAAAGGTTGATTTTATTCTGAAAAGCTATGTCCGTCAGCCTTCACGGGTTTATCAAAACTTTCATGAAGTTCCTTTCTCGCCGTGTTCGCAGCTCCTTCCCGGAACAAGGAGTAACAAATTACAGTTCTTACACTCTGCAGAGGTGAGCTACTTTACCCATGAGAGATCAACTCCTTATTGCACAACCGGACAGCTTACCCGTCCATAATTCCATGTTGTGGGGCCTAGTAGATGATCCAAGCCAATCACTGCTGTAACATCCCAAAAATATAAAAGAAGGATCATCACACTCTAATCACTAAAATTAGGGTTAACAAAAACTTTGATTAATTAAAATCATATGAATGCATGTGTGAATGAAATGATTTGACAATTGCATGAAAGGACTTGTGTGATTAATCTAATTAGCAAGAAATGGTTTAAAGACAATTATAACATCATCTAGAACATTTCCAAACAGGAACAAATAAAGAGAAAATCAAAAACAAACCAAATAAAGCAAATGGTCATTTTTGCCAATCTTGTTCACTAGGTCACTTTGAGTGTTTCTAGTCCAAGATTTCAAATAGAAACTTTCCCAATTCTTTTCACCCCTTGATAGAACTAGTAAAAGTGAATCAAGGCCCACCTTTCAAACTTGCAGAACCATTTGGCAACCCCATTCAAATCACAATTCAAAATTGAATGTTATTCATATGTGAAGATCATCCATTTTCAAAATCCAACCAAACCAATGCCCCTTGACTAATCCAACTAACTAGACACTCCCTAGCATGTGTCTAGCAAACCCAAAAAATTTGAATTCAAAATTCAAATTTAAAGTTCTTGCGGCCATTTCATCAAACACCTTGCAGATTCAAATCAAACAAACAACAAACACTATAGTGTGCATTAATATTGGCCTAACTTGTTCCCTCTTTGGTTGCAACTAGCCATTAGTAGATCATCTAGCCCCTTTAACTATCTTTAGCACCACTGTAAGCAAGCCTAGCCATCAATGTGAGCATGCCGAGAGCAAACTTGCCACCCCATTGTCGCCAGCGAGCTAGCAGCCGCACTAGCCTCGCCAACCTTGTCTGGGACATGCAGCACCGTCCATCGCCACTCTCTGTCCCAGCCCCGAGCAATGCCAGCCCCTGGACCACACGCCACGCCCATGCCAAACCTCTCTGCGACCATGCCGAGAGCGCGCCCTTGCGCCACGCTCGACCATCACCGAACCGCGCCGCCCTTGCCGCTTGCAGGGATGATCGCCAGCACCCCAGCACCCTGCCAGACATGCCCGTTCGCCGCCGCGCGGACCATGCATGTTGTGTGCCATCAAAACCTCCGTCGGACCCGCCTAGATCGTCGAAGCAGTCCGACTGATCAGCACCGCCCCACGCCTCGCCACCGTGCCGTTGAGCTTCACTAGGGAACATAGCACCGCCCCTACTGTCGCCCATGCCGATAGCTGCCTGTGCCGTCGACCACGACGAGCTCATCCCACGCCCGTCGGTCCCCTCTCGCCACTATAAATAGAGGCCTCCACCGCTCGTTTTCACCACACCAGTTCACTCCCCTCTCACCCAGAACCACCCCACCTTACTCCCGGAGAAAGGCGAGCAGCGCATCGCCGGAATTTGGCCGGAGCCCGCCGCTGCTGGAGAAGATGGAAGCCATCGATTGGAGCTGCCCCAGGAGGAGCTGTCGGTACCAGGAGAACCGCCGTCGTCGACTTCGTTGTTCGCCCCCATCGCCGACCCTCGCCTGAGCCCCGGTGAGCCTCCCACGACACCCACCTGTCGCGTTAGGGTTCTGTCTCGCCGGCGCTGCCCGATGTGGACGATGAGCCGTAGCCGTTCGATTAGATTTAGATCGTGCGGTCTAGATCACCCCGTACCGCTTCGCCCCTCCCCGTCTCACTGACGTGGGGATCCTTAACCAGCCAGCGTGTCTTGTGTGTAATGGGCCGGCCCAGTAAAACATCCCGCGCGACCCAACAATGCAAATTAAGCTTTATTATTTTAATTTCAAACACAGTTCTGTACCTATATTCAAAAATCAACCCAACTCGATTCACTAAACCAAAATGCATGAAACCAATTTTTCTAGAAAGGTACTAAAATGCTTAATACAAGCCTGTTGGATTCAAATCATTTGGATCTGTGGATCAACCATGGTAAAAATAACAAGACAGAAGCGTTTCTGCATTCAAATATTTTTTGAAATTCAACCATAAAAGCTTTTGAGTTGATTCCAACTCTCAAAAATCACATTTGATCATACCTTTCAGAATATATAAAAACATATGGGTTTACTTGCAGAAATAATGTTCGAGTAATAAAAGAATGCCACATAGGCATTTCTAGTAACTTTATTTAGTTAAAATAAAAAGGTTAAACCTTATTAAATTGTGACACCACTTTAAATCACATTCCCATGTACTGAAATATGTGGTGATGACATGTGTCAACATGATCCCATGTTTGAGTTGGAGAATATTAAATCTTAAGTAGTTTTTCAATGAGTAGAAATTACTTTTCTCAAATTAAAACAAGTAAGACAAATGCTTTAATCCTTGTAATGTTAGTGATGATGCTAGATCATCTATAGTACACCTTTGTGTGATGATTGAAAATAATTAAGTATTGTTTGGTGATTGTGTACCTCGTATTTATTTATAGACGCTAGTACCGACCAAGGATACGAGGAAGAAGGAGGATACTACGAGGAAGAAGCCGAGGAGAACTTCAACCACTTCTCTGCTCAAGGCAAGCTTATAATGATACTTATGCAAGCTAATACTTGCTTGTTACCATGACCACCATGTGCCCTAAGCATATGTGATCATATCCACTTGATAACCTAATCCTAGTTTTACTTGCAAGCTTTATACTTTATTTCTTTATCAAAGCTTTCTCTTAGAGGTTACATGGTGAATTGTAGATACTATAAGGATATTGGAAGGTAGCATAAAGAGCATAAAATTTGGCCTAAGTTAGATAATCTTGACATCATCCTAAGGCATGATATTGAACTTAGCAAATCTCCACTTGTTTACCACCCCTCATTAGGATTTACCACCACTTGTAGATGCTAGTGCTAAGTATAAAACTTGATCAACTTTAGATGGGAATACTTGGTGAAACTGGTTATGAAAACATTAGAATGATGAGTCATTCTAATGAAATGTTTTAACATGTGTTTCCGAACACCAGATGATTTTGATGATGAAAATGTTGAGGCATGAGCCTTAGCCCTTTGTAAAACTGATGGTTGTCTGGATGCGATACCATTCCAATTTTATCGTACAACCACAATACCCGAAATTTAGGTAGGGCTTGACTGGAAATTTATATACCTTAGTATGGGTTCCCTCGCGGCCAAGGTCTGAGCTGAGGCTACCTTGTGAAGATTGTCCACCTGTGCAGTACCCAAGATGATAGTTGGTCATGGTTGGGAGGCCAAACTCAGAGGAGAGGTGCCTATACTAGGGCGTGTAACTGAAAGGTTAGGATTGATTATCTGCATACTGAGTATGGTGAATTCAGGATTTGTTCCTGACGGATGTATCGAATGTTGTGGTGAAAGTGTACAATCTCTGAAGAGTGTCAAACTATTCGAATAGCCGTGTCCGCGGTTATGGACAGTTGGAGTGGCCATACTGTTCCCCTGTCAGATGTTTTTCAAAATGACTTGTGAAATGAATTGTGACTTTGACTTGACCACAACAGAGTTGTGATATGAAATTCAAATTCCCACTTAGGTGTTATAAAACTTTCAACTAGTTTTTCTTGCTTCTGAACTTAGTAGAGGTAAATCTGGCTTTTTGCAAAACAACCCTAGAGCTTAGTATCCTACTACAAAAACCCCCTTAACTTATTAGTATTAGTTTGCGAGTACTTAAAGAGTACTCATGGCTTTGTCCTTGGCTATTCCCGTGGCCAGACTATGAAGAGGAGTATCAGGATGACGAACCGCAGGAAGGTTACGACAACTAGGATCATCTCCCATCGTCAGCATTACCTGTGACCCCGATGATGGAGCTTCGCCTACGCTATCGTTACTATTACGTTATTCCGCTACTTGAGTTGTATTAAGAACTGGATCATGAGATCCTTATTTGTGTAAGACCTTATGTATGGTTTGTAATGGATGATGTACTGTGATATCCAAATCTGTTATGTCTCGCAAAAATGGTAATCCTGGGATTGCGATGTATGGCATAACAGACATCTGGGATTAAAAATGCGGGTGTTGACAAGTTGGTATTAGAGCCATCCTGACCATAGGAGACCCTAGTTAGAATGGACGTTTGAACCAAAAACTTAGTTTCAAAACCAAAGGAAATGAGTATTTACAAAAACTTATTCTCATTCTTATCACTTGGAGTCTTTCATGAAAATTCATCTTCCTCAAAAAAAAATCTTGCAAATACATAAAATTTGACACACTTGATCACTCTACTAACTTACTCATCCTATATTCTTATAGATGGACGTGATGTACAGCAAGCTTTATCAGTTGGGGAATGGAGGAGACCTCATCTTTGAGCGTGAGTTGGACCAACTTTCGGAACTTCTGGAGCGTCCGCACCCCGAGTTCTTCAGAGCTCAGCTCAATGATCAGGAGGAGAAGAGCTGTAGTGGTTAGTTGTTGCAAGTCTCTGAGGGAATATTGAACCTCCCACTGCCGAGGGAATTCAGTTCACCTTAAGAGAAAACAAATGGCTCGATGGACTAGCCAGGGCAATGCAGGAAGCTCTTGCCCGTCTGTGTGGGCAGAGTATCAATCAGATCAAGGGTACCCGTTTTGAGTTCTACCCAAGGCGTGATGTTATGGGACAGCCACTGGAGGCCCCACATCATCCCGAGCTGAAAAGTCAAGTGGACCACCTCAGCTTCATGATGTACGATCGTCAGAAGGAGGTTGACAATGCCCGTGCCTACGCCAACCACAAGTAAGCCATCGCCAAGAAGAAGGATCAGACCCTCGCCATGTTAGTGAAGGATCACAAGTCTCGTCGCTGTCAGCTCAACAAGAAGGATCACAGCATTGCCCGTCTTCGCCACCGGATCACGGATTTGGAGGAGACCATCCACGAGAGAGACATGCAGTTTGAGGAGAGGGAGAATGCCGGAGAAGACCTTCGTGGAGACCCCTACTCCTATCTCAGCGATGATGATGACTTTCTGGAGGATCAGGCCATGGACTTCTTCACCGATGAGGATGATTTCGCCTTCATCGATGACGATGATGATGATAAGGATGATGAGTACATTGACTCTGAGGAGTAGTAGCACTTGAGCACTAGCGTTAGTGAATTGTATTCGGTCCACTGTATCGTAGCTTCACGGAATGGTTCTTAAAACCATCTATTTTTCTTTGTTGTGGTGTGTGTTGTATTGTGTGCTATGAATGAATGAATGAATGAAAAGCAAGTTGCTAGCAAAATCTGAGTAACACTTTAACAACTTTACAAAACAACCCTGAACCTTAGAAATTTCCCTCTTTTCTCATGATCTATCTCAATCTTCAGATGCCTCGCGGAGGAAGCGGTTCATCCCCGGACCCGATGTTGCAGATCTTGCAAATGTTGGTTTCTGACCGCGAAGCTGAAAGAGCCGAACGTCAAGCCAACCTAGCCACCCTCCAACACATAGCTTAGATGGCCAACAACAATCAAGGCCAAAGAAATCAGGACAACCATGGATCTAAGCTCAAGAATTTCCAGAACACCAATCCACCTGTTTTCACTAAGTCAGAGGAACCCCTAGATGCAGATGATTGGCTGCAAACAATGGAGAAAAATCTGGAAGTCGCAGGAGTGGAAGCTAACGAGAATGTTCTGTTCGCCACCCACTATCTAGCCGGAGATGCAAGAGCATGGTGGAACAGCGTTCGTGCAATGACCGGAGGTCAGATGATGACTTGGGAGGAATTCAAGGTCAAGTTCAGCAGAACCCATGTGCCACCGGGTTTAATCAAGAGTATGCGAGATGAATTCATAGAACTGAAGCAAGGGAGGATGACCGTATTGGAATACCGTGACAAATTCTTGTCATTAGCTAGGTATTCCCCGGATGAGATCGACACTGAAGCCAAGAAGAAAGAGAGATTCCTGAATGGTCTGCACGATGAGATGCAGACGGTGTTAGTCAATATCCCCTTTGCTGATATTGAAGCCCTAGTCGACTCTGCCATTCAGATGGAAGGAAACATCAACCAAGCCAATGAGAACCGCAAGCACTGCATGATGCATCAGCCCAGAACCCATCATACCCCAAAGTATCGCCCCAACCCATCTCCAGGATTTGCCCCGAGAACCAACAGACCCCCTATGAACCGTCCGACCTATCCCAACCGTGGAAACCCAAGGCCCGGAGGAAACCACAACAACCCCGGCAACTCTAGCAATTTCAACTGTGCACCACCCAAGTTCAACAACAACAATGCCGCCACCAACACCAACACTTCCCCAAGGACTGGAAGCAATGTTGTGCCTGTTGCAGCAAAGGACAAGTTGCAAGTGACTTGTTATGAATGCGGAACCAAAGGTCACTACTCCAATGAGTGCCCCAAGAAGAACGTCGCAGCCCCCAATGCAAATGCTCCAGCTCAGCAGCAGCGTCATGTTCAGCCCGGAAGAAGGTTTGCCCTAGGGAATTCTCTCAACCGCAACAGCCTTCTCTTTCTCATGCATGCTGAAGAAGCCCAGGAAGTGCCAGACGTCGTGCTGGGTATGTTTTCCGTTAACTCAGTACTTGCAAGAGTGTTGTTTGATTCTGGAGCATCGCACTCATTTGTCACCGAAGAATTTGCATGCACTAGTAAGATTCAACCAACCAAATTGAAGCATGTTATGATTGTTCAAATCCACGGTTCAACCACCAAAGCTAGGCAAATTTGCAAAGCCGTCCCTATCTGAATCCATGGCATAGATTTTTATGCTAATCTAATAGTACTCGGAACTAAAGGTTTAGAAGTAGTACTTGGAATGGATTGGATGTCCAAACACAAAGGATTAATTGACTGTGCCAAGAAAGCCATAACCATGACTAGTACAGCCGGAGTAGCAGTCAAGCATGTATCTGAAACCTTGCCTCGTCAATTCAAGTGCAACAAGAGTGTAACCCAGCCCACCATTGACCAAGTCCGGATAGTCTATGAATACCCTGATGTATTTCCAGATGTTTTGCCCGGTATGCCCCCAGATCGGGATATCGAGTTTATCATTGAACTAATCCCTGGAACCGGACCCATAGCCTAGAGACCATATAGTATGAACCCGTCTAAACTAGCAGAACTGAAGAAGCAACTAGATGCCATGCTGGAAATTGGATTGATTCAACCAAGTGCGTTACCATGGAGATCACCTGTCTTGTTTGTGGACAAGAAAGATGGAGGTAAACGTTTGTGTACGGATTACCGAAAGTTGGATGATGTCACTATCAAAAACAAATACCCGTTGCCCAAGATAGAAGATTTGTTTGACCAGTTGACTGGTGCCAAAGTGTTTTCTAAGATTGATCTTAGAACTGGCTATCATCAACTCAAGATTCGCGCAGAGGATATTCCAAAGACTGCCTTTACCACCAGATATGGATTATACGAGTATACTGTCATGTCTTTTGGATTAACCAATGCCCCCGCTTATTTCATGAGTCTCATGAAAAAGATTTTTATGGACTTCCTGGATAAGTTTGTCGTTGTTTTCATCGATGACATTCTGATTTATTCCAAATCAGAAGAATAACATGAGCTACACCTAAGGACCATTCTTGGAACCCTTAGAGAGCATCAGTTGTATGCCAAGTTTAGCAAATGTGAATTCTGGTTATAGGAGGTAGGATTCCTCAGACATATCGTATCAGCCGGAGGAATTGCCGTTGACCCTACAAAGGTGAAAGATGTCTAAGATTGGTAAGCCCCAACCACTCAAACCCAAGTTCATGCCTTTCTCGGATTAGCGGGATACTACCGCAAGTTCGTAGAGGGATTCACGAGTATCGCCAGACCCATGACCCAATTGCTGAAGAAGGACAAGAAGTGTGAATGGACGGACAAATGTGAAGAGAGTTTTCAAGAACTCAAGAGAAGATTGATTTCAGCCACCATCTTGATCATGCCGGATATCACGAAGCCCTTCGACGTGTATTGTGACGCATCCAAGATCGGTCTAGGATGTGTGCTAATGCAAGAAGGAAAAGTTATATCCTATCTATCTCGACAACTAAAGCAGCATGAACAAAACTACCCAACCCATGACCTCGAACTCGCAACCCTGAAGACATGGAGACATTACCTGATGGGAAACCGTTGTGAGATTTACATGGATCACAAGAGCCTGAAGTATATATTCACTCAGAAGGAGCTGAAAATGAGACATATAAGATGGATTGAGCTAATCAAGGACTATGATCTGGACATTCACTATCACCCCGGTAAAGCCAATGTGGTAGCAGATGCCCTGAGCAGATTGCCGTGCCGCTTGAACTCCATTATTTTGAAGGAGCAACCAAGTTTGCACAAAGAGATGGAAGATTTACGAATGGAATTAGCGAGTGAAGGATTTTTGGCTAGCATAGAACTTCAACCCACTTTGATCAGTCAGATCAAAGAGGCGCAGAAAGGAAATGCTAGTATCGATGGAATGAAGCGTCGCATCGGTACATGCAAAGTACCCGGATTCACCGAAGACGAAGAAGGAGTTCTTTGGTACAAAGGACGCCTTTGTGTTCCAGCAGATTCGGAATTGAAAGAAGTGATTTTGAAAGAGGCCCATGATACTCTTTATTCTATCCACCCCGGAGGAACGAAGATGTATCAGGATTTGAAGGAACAATTTTGGTGGCATAAGATGAAGAGAGAGATCGGAAGCTATATCACCAAGTGTGATATATGTCAGAGAGTCAAGGCGGGATATCAAAGACCCGCTGGACTGTTGCAACCTCTACAGGTTCCGGAATGGAAATGGGATTCAGTTGGAATAGACTTTATCACCATATTACCTACTTCTAGTAGGGGAAATGACTCTATCTGGGCCATAGTTGACAGATTGTCCAAAGTCGCCCATTTCTTACCAGTCAAGACCACATAGCAGAGTTCGAAGCTAGCGGAGTTATACATCACTAGAATCGCCAGTTTAGACGGAGTCCCCAAGAACATCGTATCAGATCGAGGAACTCAGTTTACCTCGAGATTCTGGAAGAAAGTCCAAGAAGGTTTAGGAACCCGACTTGATTTCAGCACAACGTATCACCCTCAGACTGATGGACAAACGAGCGAGTAAAGCAAATACTCGAAGATATGTTGAGATCATGTGTGCTAGAGTATGGATCTAAATGGGAAGACTGTCTGCCTTTCGCAGAATTTTCTTACAACAATAGTTATCAAGCTAGTCTGCAAATGGCCCCATTTGAGTTTATGTATGGAAGGAAATGTCGCACCCCTTTGAATTGGTCAGAAGTAGGAGAGAGTCAGATTTTCGGACCCGATATCCTACGAGAAGCAGAAGAGAAAGTTCACAAGATTCGTGAGCACCTCAAGACCGCCCAGTCAAGACAGGATAGTTACACCGACAAGAGACGTCGAGACCTCGCTTTTAATATCGGAGATTTTGTGTATCTTAAAGTGTCGCCATTGAAAGGAATGCAGTGTTTTCAGCTGAAAGGAAAGTTAGCCCCTAGATATATCAGACCCTTCAAGATTCTGAATCGTCGAGGAGAAGTATCATATCAATTGGAACTTCTAGAAGAAATGTCATCCATGCATAATGTGTTCCATATATCGTTACTTCACAAATGCCTCGAAGTTCCGGAGAAGACCGAAGTTTTCAAGAACATTGATCACCGGACCATAGAAATTACGATGACCTGACCTATCCCGAAGTACCCATCCATATTTTGGAAGAATCTTTCAAGACCACCAGGACCCGAAGCAACAAGTTTCTCAAGATTCAGTGGAGCAACCACACTGAAGAAGAAGCTACCTGGGAGCGCGAAGATCACATCAGGACGGAGTTTCCCGATCTCTTTAAATCCTAGGTAATCTTTTTCTTCCTTTTTCAAATCTCGGGACGAGATTTTGTTTAAGGGGGGAAGGTTTGTAACATCCCAAAAATATAAAACAAGGATCATCAAACTCTAATCACTAAAATTAGGGTTAGCAAAAAATTTGATTAACTAAAATCATATGAATGCATGTGTGAATGAAATGATTTGAAAATTGCATGAATGGACTAGTGTGATTAATATAATTAGCAAGGAATGGTTTAAACACAATTATAACATCATCTAGAACATTTCCAAACAGGAACAAATAAAGAAAAAATCAAAAACAAACCAAATAAAGCAAATGGTCATTTTTGCCAATCTTGTTCACTAGGTCACTTTGAGTGTTTCTAGTCCAAGATTTCAAACAGAAACTTTCCCAATTCTTTTCACCCCTTGATAGAACTAGTAAAATTGAATCAAGGCCCACCTTTCAAACTTGCAGAACCATTTGGCAAGCCCATTCAAACCACAATTCAAAATTGAATGTTATTCATATGTGAAGATCATCCATTTTCAAAATCCAACCAAACCAATGCCCCTTGACTAATCCAACTAACCAGACACTCCCTAGCATGTGTCTATCAAACCCACAAAGTTTGAATTCAAAATTCAAATTTAAAGTTCTTGCGGCCATTTTATCAAACACCTTGCAGATTCAAATCAAACAAATAACAAACACTATAGTGTGCAGTAAAATTGGCCTAACTTGTTCCCTCTCTGGTTGCAACTAGCCCTCAGTAGATCATCTAGCCCCTTTAACTATCTTTAGCACCACTGTAAGCAAGCCTAGCCATCAATGGTGAGCATGCCGAGAGCAAACTTGCCACCCCATTGTCGCCAGCGAGCTAGCAGCCGCACTAGGCTCGCCAACCTTGTCTGGGACATGCAGCACCGTCCATCACCACTCTCTGTCCTAGCCCCGAGCAATGCCAGCCCCTGGACCACATGCCACGCCCATGCGAAACCTCTCTGGGACCATGCCGAGAGCGTGCCCGTGCGCCACGCTCGACCAACACCCACAGACCACGGGCCGCCCTCGCCGCTTGCAAGGATGATCGCCCGCGGATAATAATGTTTGATAATGGTTTAATGTTATAGATTTTTTTTCTGAAATGTTATATATTAAACATATTTTTCTGAATTATAAAACAAAAGTTATTGAATTTACAAGATTTAATCATTTTATTACATTTTAGGAAATATTTATATTTGATCTTATAATGTGTTATCTATTTCCTAAAGAGAAATACTTTTTATACCGAAGCTAAACCTACCCTAGTCACTGACTAGTGGGCTAGTGGACACATCATCCCTCAGGTTAGTGAATGCACTTGTTATCGACCCTATTTCTACCCACAGTCAATGACAGATGAGACCAACGCCACGTCAGATGCCACACGGGCAAGGACTGGGTGAATAAGTTGAATCTCTCAAGGATGATGTGAGTATGACGTCACAGTGACGTAATCTGAAGATGATCTTTAGATCGTTGATGTTCTGGCCGATTGAGAGCACGCAGGACGCTGTGGATAGGTTGGTTAGAAACAGGAGATGACGACGAACCGAGGGGTGGCTGAGCCGCTCGTTTTTGGTCGTCGGAAAGTAGTGCACGACGGTGACAGGCGGCGGTGCACGGCAACACATGGTGGTGGCTCGGTATCAGAAGCAAATGGATCAACGGAAGGCAGTAGCATGCTCAGTAGCTCACCAGGAAGCTTGTGGAAGGCTCGGTGAAGGAAATCGTGGCCGGAATCGAGATGGACGACGACGGCGGGACTTCGGGAAGACGAGGTTGCCACATCGATTCGAGGTGCCTTTGCTCAATTCCTTCGGCTAGGAGGCTCAGGGAAGTATGGCGGTGCTCATAGTATGCTTGTACTGCCACGGGGGAGGCTAGAACGCCGGGAATCGACGGCAACCCGAGGCTACGGTTTCGGTCTGGGACCTAAATCGAAGAGGAAGAGGAAGAGATTGGGGATAAGGATGAGGGGAGGCGAGTGCGGCGGTCTTATCTCCGTCTTCGTAATATGACAGACGCCAGCGGGCATCGCGTCACGAGGTCGCCGACAGACGGCATCGGCCAGCCCACGCAGCTGCTTCACTACTGCGAGGAAGATGATGATTAGCATTTTTGCGAAAAACCCCTACCATGATTTCAAACTCAAGCCGCAGTCCTTTGGCGGTCCACCGGTCAGTCAGGGAGGAAGAGAAGCTGGGCTGGCTATTGGGCCTTTGTGGCTGCAGTGTGGCTCACGCGAGCGACAGAAAGTGAAGAGGAAAGATGGGCTATGGGCCAGATTCGACTGATGCCTCTTCTTCCTTTATTTTTTTCAGTTTTCTGTTTTGTATTTTACTTTCAGATTTTGTAATTTAGTCATTTGTTTGAATATTTCCTATAGAATTTTATCTGCTAGATAATTGCAGCAACCCTAAAATTTATTCAGTATCATTTGTGAACTTTTATTGTATAATGTGATTATTTCTTTATTTTCTTTATATATATACTTTTTTTTGTATTTGTAAGGGCTTTTGACATGAAGTTAATTTACCTAACATCCATAAACTTATGAAAGTATGCATTATTATTAACTCAAGAGATTTGATTCTCATTAACTTATATTATTATTAAAGGAATTTTTATATGGTGATCTTTTATTTTTATTTGATACCTAAAGTTCTAGGGAATTAATATGGTTAATATTATTCTCATGAATTTAGGAAATAACAATGTATATATTTTATTATAATTAATACATGAGTTAGGGTTTTAGGGATTTGTTAATTATATTATACCCTTATAGAATGATTTTTATTTCCTCCTAATGAAGGTAATGATAATGGTTTAAGATAGTTAAATATATGCAAAGCATGTATCCATCCTTATTATTATATAACAATCATTATATAAGAGAATTTAATTATTAGGGATCTCAGAATGGTGAATTCTATTATTCAAAATCTACTAACAGGTGAATCCTAACCACCCTTCTTATTTAAAATATGCGTAGTTATTTTCTGGAACTAGCTATTCATTACTTGCTTAAGTGTGATTAATATAAGGATATAATATTGGGCATAATTGCTTATAGTAATTTCCAATTATGTGGTACTCATGATTTAGAGGGTTGAAAGTGTCAAAGATATGCTTGAGTGATTTGCTATAGGAAAATATTACTATAAATCTTTGTGTAAATTAGATGATAAATTAATCAGATGAAATGGATACTATGTTTGGTTAAAAATTTAGGGTTTAGTGTTTACCAAGAATTCCTATCTTCCATAATTCACAATCCTGGACTTCTAATTAAGGATTTCCTTTCTTAGATATACTACTTCTCTTTATCCATCATCATGTGTTAACATGATGGGCTTTACTTCACAAGAATATTCTTATCCACCTATTATTCTTCTAAATCCATTTATAAATCCAATGAGCTTGACACTAAAGCTTCCATAATCTTCTCATAACCATACTTGGTTATATCAACTACTCTACTGCTGATAACCTCCAATCCAACAAGCAGTTACTTCTAACTCCATTCATACCCTTCCATAATCATCCACCACTAATATTACTCCAGTAGATGTATATATCAAACTACTTTCCTCAAAAGCTTACTATTCTTTAAGAGGAATAACACTACTTCGATAACTCCATGCTACTCTAGCTTCAGCTTAATTATACTGTCTTATATCTACTTAACTCCAGTATCTTATATACAGACCTTACATCATATCATGGTGACTTGTCATGGCTAACCTAGGATAACATATCTATACTAGGGTTCAATCATGTGCTATCCACCAATGTCACTTATACATGATATAAGCATTCAATCTTGGTGACTAAAGCATGATCATTATAATCCTTTGATCCTTTATGGTTTAGGTTTCCAGTTGGCTAATCAAGGCTTTCATCCATAAAACATTACAGTTGTATTATAATTATCTTCTGTTTATCTCTATTGGACTATGAGATATTATTCATTGACTATACCTACTTGATCCAATAGGATTACTCCTGGTAACTTTCTTCAGGATTCATCCTTGCAATCTTCTTTATCACCATATAATTATATAATCCAAATAACTCTTCTATCATTTTAGGAGTGAGCTAACCCATCAATTATCATATTGATTTAATTCTCTTCCAACACTCCCATCCTATAGATGATATCCAAAACTAGCATTACTACATACCTTTTCTTACTTCCTTCTCAAAAGGATTTAAGTGAATGCTAAGACAAGAACAAGAGTTGTTAGATCAAGAATTGATAGTTTAAGAATTGGTGAATCAATAGTTGATTACTCAATATTGATGAACAACAGATATTAGAATAAGATTCAATAGAGATGATAAGGATTGATATGGAAAGAAAGGTATATGGTGAATGATCTTGACTTGGTTTCTTTCCTACTCAATCTCACTAAAGAGTTAAGATTAGGTATTACCATGATACTCCTGGTATAAGTAGATAAGATTAAGATATATCAAGATTTAGTTATTACACTCTTATTACTTAAGTTATATTTATAACTTGGAATTCATGGTTTGTGTAATGAATACCGGGATATGACTACTTAAGGATCAAATATAAACCATTAAGTAATGTATTAGGGTTTAACTTTTATTATATTTGATCTACCCTTAGATCAAATCTCCCTTACCCAAAATAAGGTTTTAACAAAGGTCATATTGAAACTTATCGCAGTTAACTTGATGATCTACTTCAATTCCATCAAGTTAAGAGAAGCTTCATTCACTTTGACAAGTTTTG
The DNA here is from genome assembly GCA_023614405.1 of Avena insularis. Lineage (NCBI taxonomy): Eukaryota > Viridiplantae > Streptophyta > Magnoliopsida > Poales > Poaceae > Avena > Avena insularis. Next base: position 57,931,586 of record CM042691.1, on the reverse strand, counting down.
TTTAAAAGCGCAAAAATTATTCGGATTTTCTATGCATGAATGCAATGCACACATCTGGGTTCAGCTTAATTCTAAGCTCTAATGCTGGGATGTTACATTCACCGCTTGGATGGAATGATCGTCCAACCTAACCACATCCGGGTGATTAAGACCCACCATTCATTCAGACGCCGCCTTCATCACGTGTGAGCAAGGGACATGGTACAATGTCCGCCTCTCGCAGGAGCAATAACGATTGCGCAGCCACACCTTATAGGACAGTCCGCCATGTTGCACACCTCCCCTTGTGCTACCTCCAGGCTCGTTCACTTGGTAAATCAGTTCTTGGTTGTCGAAACATTCAACCGTATGTGTATCCCCTTTCTTTGATTGATATTCCAGCCAATTATCAACCAATGGTGGGTACTCACACTTTTTTTCTTGTTATCCCCAGTGATTTTCTTATTCGTTTCATCACTATACTTTAGAAAGTATTCATTCAACTTCTAAAATATGTACTCCGCTATAACAGTCATGGGAAATTGACGTACACCTTTAAGTACTTTGTTAAATCATTCCACCATGTTGCTGGTGGAATCACCGTATCTCTTTCCGCCATAATCATAAGCCCTTGCCCACTTTGTTCGTTCATTAAGGTTCCTTCTAAGAAACTCTTTGCCACCATCATCTGTGAGACAATACAATCTATCATATAATTTTTGAAAATGCCGAGCGGTGAAGGCAAGACAACAATCTTGTAGATCGTCGGCACGTTCTGTGTTGCCACATGCTTTATAAAAGCACGACACAAAATTCCTCATGCACCATCAATGGTGGATAAGAGCACAGCCGGGAATGTCCTTCTCGACTGTGTTGAGTATTCCTTGATAGTGATCCGAGATGATGCAAACCTCTCTATCAGGTTCTATAATCTTGGTCCTCAATATATGGAAAACCACTCCCAGTTGTCGTTGTTCTCCACCAAAACCAAGGCAAAAGCCAAAGGCAAAACCCAGTTGTTTGCGTCGTGGCATATGGCAGTCAATAGTGTGCCCTTGAACTTGCCGGTAAAAAATGTGCCATCCACGGACATAACAGGCCGACAATGCTTGAATCCCCTGATGCATGGTCCAAATGTCCAAAATGCACGGCCAAATACTCGTATAGTGGAACCATTGCACAACCTAGTAACCGACCCAAGAGGCTCCACCACATAAAACATTCCTGGGTTCCTTGCGTCCATCGCTCCCAACAACCTAGGGAGGCGGTTGTATACTTCTTCTCAATCACCATACAACATCTTAAATGCGGCTTGTTTGGCCTTCCACGCCTTACCATACTTCACTTTATAACCGAATACTTCTTTAACCAAATATATGCCACCCTTAATGTTGGGAATATGCCCTAGATGCAATCATGTATGATGAGATTTCCCATTGCATTCATAAAGATATTAAGTTGTCCTTGTATAAACATCTGATGTGTATCATTGAATATGTGATTCAATTGTGGAACTATACATTCATGTTGTTTGTACTAAATATCCTTGGTCATTGAGGTTGTGCTGGACACACAACTTAGACCAATGTGAAAGTTGGCTTGATTACTCGGTTCCACTTGTCATGGGCATGGAGATGCTACTCCAACTTACACAGATTCGACTAAAGAGTTTAGCGAGTCGGATTGACCCATATTGAGGTACAACGAACAAGTTGTCATTTGTATATCTCAATCAATGTAATCCTTATACCTGAGGTTGTTGCATAGTCCGAGTTTAGGATCACCGACTTAGGTTCTGCCAAACACTGATCCGTAACTGGGCAGCTATAAAGGAAGAGTTCAGGTCGACTGAGAATCAAGCTGCGTGATGTGAATAACCAAGATGGGATTTTGCCCCTCCACTCGGAGAGATATTCTCTAGGCCCTCTCGGAAGATATGATTCGGAAAGCATGGCCATGCACGACTCGATTAAGTGTTAACCGAGGCGGTCGACTAAGAGTTACTCGGGTGAATCACTTATCTCGGATCGAGAAGAGAGTCGGACTATATAAGGGATGACGAATATTCGCCTATAGTCTGACAAGGTATATCGTGAGGCAAAAGGGACTCAGACGCAAGTCGCATTGGAAAGGCAAGTCGTCATGACTCTTTGGTACTTGGGAGTCGGCATGTTCTGCTAGGAGCTGCTACCGACTAATCGTTTGGGAGTCAGACTCCAATCATGTCCAAGTAGCCATGAGCCTGCGGGGTCACACACTTAAGAGCGGGAGCAAGTTCGGATTGGATCTGAACTGGAAATCTGGTTGGGTTGGACCCGAGCCTGATTTGGACTAAGTCAGTGAGTCAGACTCACAGGGACTAATATTATATGGGTTTTAGTGAATGGGCCGCGCGAGCAGAGTCCACGTTCACTCCCTATATATAGTGGAGCACCGTAACCTAGAAAGGCAAATCATTGTTCGGTTAGGTCATTCCATGTGTTGGAAACCCTTGCTCCAGAGCAGTCCTGCCGCCGTAACGAATCTAGTATGATTGGATCGCAAAGGACTGCACTGCATCAACTGACGCGCTTCATCAGTAATCCGCAATTGCGCGTCTAGTGGTAAACTTCGTGGCTTTCTACCTCGGCTAGATCTTGGGATCACCACATTAGAGGAAAAAGTTTTGTTTTATCTCTGCGTGGCCCAACAGTGGTATCAGAGCGATAGCTTGTGGTTTTAGGCTCGAGATCTCGCATATGTGATGTGCGGTTGGCTGTAGATGAGATCTATGTGCTGTTTTGGTGGTCAATCTATGAGATAGATCGGTTTTGTATGATGTTGATTGGATCAACTGTACCCGGGGAATGGTAGATCTGATTTCCATGATCATACTGCTGAGGTCGTGGAATGACATACCCCTACCGGCCAGCTTCCGCCATCGGGGTAGACTGTGACACGTAAATCCAGAGGCGGTGATCGAAGATCAAAAAGTTTGATCGAATCGTAAAAATGGTCGGAATCCATGTCCAGATCGTAGATGAGATCCGTCGGCTTCGCCCTGTCGTAGCGCCTTAGATGTTGTTACGAGTTTCACAACGCCGGTAGATATTGTATCTATGCATAAATTTTTTTTGAAGGAAGGTGTGAATGGTATGGTTCTTGTGCATGTGATGTATGTGTGTAATCCATACGTGATCTGCGAATCACGATTTTTGTCAGCCGACTGGAGCCTAGGTGCTGTCATTTTATTGTATAATGACCTGCATATCGGATTCTCCTTGTAATTTACTTTACTAAGCTAGTGTAGCTGTTTGGAGAATCTGGATGACATGCAAGGCGATGTACATGTCGGCAACATGGAGTAAGACGGCAAGTGACAAGAGTTGGCACGAGTCGGATTACAGGCTTTGTGGAGATAGAGATTGCCATGAAGGGAGCCATACCATTTCACATTATAAATGCTTTATTTTGTTATTGTTATGTCTCTGTTTTACCTCTATTAGATAGTCGGTAAAATTTAATCCCTCAAAGAAGGTCTAGTCGGTTTTCCCGCCAGTGTTTGCACCATCACAAGTCAGACATTTTTGGTAGTGGGCTCATAAAATTGAGGTGCTGCCAATTCTTTCCGACTAGGTGGGTTCGAGTCATATTCTTACTGCGGAAACACTCGGTAAGCTAGACGGGTCTATCACAACGGTTGTGGGGCTCGGGGAAAAGTCAGACGGGAGCCGGGGCATGTGATGACACCCGTCCAATATGAGTCGTATGAGATACGATTGACAAGGAGTTGTCTACCTAGATCACTTGGCAGCTAGCGGTGATGCTAAAGCTCACTAGCCAACTTGCTTATTTAGGGTCCTGAATCACTAAGTAACCATCGAAGGGGTGTTGGTTCTAGTGGGAGCATAAAATATTAAAATGTTTAATATGCTTGCTCTTTTATGAATACATGTCTTAAGTGTTTTGCATATTTTCTGTTGTAGATCATGGCACCAAGTAGCAGTCACTCTCAGATATCCGGTTTTGCATTGAGAACCATTCTTGAGAAAGCTAAACTGAATTACACTAATTTTACCAACTGGTATCGAAATCTGAGAATTTTTATCAAACAAGAAAAGAAGGACCATGTCCTAGACAACCCACTTCCAGATGAGCCGAATGAGAATGCGACTGTCGCTTCCACTAATGCCTACCGCCAGGCTAAGGATGAGTCCACGGATATTAGCTGCCTTATGCTTTCTCACATGGAACCGGACTTGCAAAAGAAGTTCGAGAATGTTGAGGCCTACGATATGATCGAAAGCCTCAAAAGTATGTTCTAGGCTCAGGCGAAGACTGAGAGGTATCAAGTCTCTCAGGCTTTGCTGAGCTACAAGCTTAAGGATGGTGATCCACTGAGTCCGCATGTGATCAAGATGGTTGGTTATGTGCAGTCTCTGAAGAGACTTGGCTTCCCCATTAGCGAAGAGTTCGCTACGGATATAATTCTGAACTCTCTTCCTAGTGCATATGAGCAGTTTATTTCAAACTACCACATGCATGGTTTGGATAAGAAGCTCACTGAATTGCATGGGATGCTCAAGCAGGCAGAGGCGGATCTCACGAAGGGTGCGTGTCAAGTGTTGATGGTGCAGAATAAGGCTAAGTTCAAGAAGAGTTCTTGGACTAAGAAGAAGGCTAAGTCAGGAGGAAAGCAGGCTCAAGACCCGGTCCCAAGCGCTTCCTCAGGGACTAAGCCATCTCCTTCAGCCGGATCCACTTGCTTCTATTGCAAGGCGGATGGCCATTGGAAGAGGAACTGCAGCAAGTATTTGGCTGATAAAGCCAAGAGTGGAGGTATGACTTCCGACTTAAGTACACTTGTTTGCAATGTTATAGACATATATCTTGCTAATGCACCTAATAGTTCTTGGGTATATGATACCGGATCAGTTATTCACATCTGCAACTCGTTGCAGGGACTGGTAAGAACTAGGAGCGTAGCAAGAGGCGAGGTTCATATTCGAGTTGGCAACAAAGCAAGAGTTGCTGCGTTGGAAGTCGGCACGATGCAGCTTCATTTACCTTCCGGATTCATTATGGAACTGAATAATTGTTATTATGTTCCAGTTCTTAGTCGAAACATTATTTCTGCTTCATGTTTGATGAGGCAAGGCTATGAGTCGAATATCAAGAATAATGGTTGTTCTTTGTATTTGAATGATATGTTTCACGGCTTTGCACCCGTCCAGGACAGGTTATTTATTTTGGATCTTGATGGTGAGGCATATGGCACTTTGCTCATAGTATCTCTGTCTGTTACCATAGCTGGACACTAAGCCTTGCTCAATATCTTACCTGACAACATGGGCAATGAACATTTCTTTGCTTTATCCATTCTGAACCTTTTCAGAACTTTTTCTAGATATGTACTTTGGCTTAAAGCTATTAGGCGTCTTTGTCTATCTCTATAGATTTTGATGCCTAATATATAAGCAGTTTCTCCTAGGTCTTTCATTGAAAAACATTTATTCAAATAACTCTTCACATCGTTAAGCATACCAATGTCATTTCCAATAATCAATATGTCATCCACATATAGTACTAAAAATGTCACCGATCTCCCACTCACTTTCTTGTAGATACAAGATTCGTAGCAATTTGGAACAAATCCAAAACTCTTGATCATTTGATCAAAATGAAGGTTCCAACTCCGAGATGCTTGCTTCAGTCCATAAATGGAACGCTGAAGTTTGCACACCTTATTAGCATCCTTAGGATCGACAAAACCTTCGGGATGCATCACATACAACTCTTCATCAATGTTTCCATTGAGGAATGCAGTCTTGACATCCATCTGCCATATTTCATAATCATGAAATGCAACAATTGCAATAAAATCCGAATGGACTTAAACATTGCTACGGGAGTGAAAGTGTATCATCCTCAAAATCATGTTTTAAACTTATGCATAGCATCCATGCATCCATGAGCATATGATTTCCATTTCAAACAACTCAATTCAAAACAGAAGCATTTGTGCTTATTATTTTATGTAAAGTTTACTCAAGCCTTGTGCTTCTTGTTTTGAGAAAAGTACCGTTAACCATTTAGTATTGTTTAGAATCCAAACTCAAATGATTTCAAAAACTTGAGCAAAGTCTCAAAGCAAAATATGAAATAAAACCAAATCTATGCCTATTATCACACCTCATAAAGGCATGGTTTTATTTTTATTTTCAAAAGACCCAAGTGAGTTTGAGTGAACACATGTGTTTAACACTTATTTGAGCATAAGTTTGACCCCACCCCGCGAACCGTTTTCTTTCACTCACCTCCGCACCCGCTGAGTGGCTGACAGGCAGGACCCACTCCCTCTCCTTTCCTCTCGCTGACAGCTGCGGCCCACACGACGTCGTCGTCTCCACCCCGCAAACAGCTCAATCCCCAAAATCACGCCGGCCGTTCCCTGTATTGATTCGCGGCGTAAATTCACGTTGAATGCCGGAGTAATTCTCGCTTGCGACCATGCTACCTAAACCCCCTCTGCCCCCTCTCCATTTCCCCCCAAAGTCCAAGCACAAAGCGCCCCCAGGCTGCCCGCTTTCAACCTCGCACCGCCGCAGTCAGAGAGCACTCCGGCGACCGATTCCGGTGAGTCCCGTGCGCCCCTCGCCCTCTGGTTCTTGCATACAGCCTCGCCACTTTCTTGCGCAACTACTGACACCGCTGGTTCCCTTTATACTGCCCCAGGTCGTCGATTCCATTCAACACCGCAAGACTCCGACGACAACCTCGACTCCGGCGACCAAATTCCGTAAGCCCTTTGCGCCCCTTCGCCTCTAACTCACACGAAGTTGTTCGCCTCTGTCTTATGCATCATCTGGTGCCGCTTGTTTGTGCTAGGGAGACCAGGAGCGTCACCAACGTCGCCGTCTACTCGAACCTGACGCCGCCCGCAACTCCGACGAGCTCCAGCAGCCCACTCCGTGCGCCCCTTGCCAAGCCGCCGCCAGGTTGAGCATCAGCACATCGCCACGGTTCTGGTAAGCCCCTCTGACGACCCTAGGACGACCTGTAGCGCCAAGACCGTGGCGAGCTCGCCGCCAAGAGCGCCGCTAAGCGCCGCCGCTTTGGTCGCTGATTCGTGAGTCGAGATCTAGATCCAGCGCGTAGGATTAGATCACTTAACGAATCGTTATGGGTAGATCTGAGCCGTGCAGGTTAAGTAGATCCAACGGCCCAGAAGCGCGATCCAACGCGAAACGGTATGGACCAATCAGAAACAGACGCGTGGCTGGAGTTTAGATTTAAAACAGGATTTGAATCTGATTTATGTTCAAATTTGTTTTGGCTATAACTTTTGATCCCCACGTTAGAATTTGACAAATTTTATATCATTGGAATCAGGAGAGCAAGCTCTTTATAAATATGCAATGTGTTTAATGATTTTCTTCTGTTAAAATGGTTTTATTTGCATAAACTTGTGTAGGACTAATTTGAGTATATGAAATGTTTAGGAAATGATTTAGGGTTTAAATAAATGTTGTTTGGCAAGTTTTTAACTTGTTTTTGGTTCAGTACTGTTTACTTGCTTGGTTGAGTTTTAAAAATCATCACCTACCATTTTGCATGCATGCATATATTTTTGGTTGTATATGTTTTGTATGTGATTTGTTGCTATAATTCTTTGTGTATATTTTGGTGCTAGTGATTGTGATTGTGAAGTGTGTAACTACTCTCCAAATTACCAAGGAAAGTGGTACTTCATGAATATTATCATTCCTATGTTTTCTACTAAGCATTAGAAATATTTTGTTAGACTTGCGTGCTATATTTTGCTTATATGCCAGGTTGGGAAATCCTAGTAGTAATAGAATTGCTAGGGAATCTCTAAGTTAAGTTACTATCTATGCCATGCTTAACCTAGCTAGTAGCAAACAAGGGTTGGTGAAATATACATGCTATGATGAAAATATTTCTAAGTCTTTGGACTTGTGTTTTGCCTAATAAAACAACTAAGTTAAAGAAACACCTGGGTGGGATGGAAGGAATGGTTTGAATTGAGTGGTTACACAAGGCCCATTTCTATGGTTTACCTTGTGTATCTCACTTGTGGAAAGCCACCCAGGAACAAAGAGATTTTAGAGGCCAAGTGTTGAGAAGCTTCTAGTGCAGCCACTTGGCAATATGGGCTCTGCCTGGATCACATAGGTTGCTAGAACTTAGCCATTTGGACAGATGGTGGTAGAGGGATGATAGGTTGGAACGCGTCCATTTGGTCTAAGGGAAGGCTTCTGAAAGGTCCTGTCTTGGTGAAAACAAGTCTGGTGGGGAAAGTGCACAACCTCTGCAGATGGAAAAATCTAAGTACTTAGCCAAGTCCATGGTAATGGACAACTTGAGCATCAAGACATGGAAGCTATCAAGAATCTCCTCATCCCACTTTTCTAAGTAAAAACTTGTGGGTGAACAAGGGTGAAGGACCTCAATGTCTATTGGTGGTTCCTTGGGAAAAGTTTTGACAAAGAAAAACTTAGTGATTTCAACTAATAGGCAAAACCTATTTTGAGCAAAGCAAGCCAAGCTACACTTAGCCAAATTGCATATAGTAACTAGTCCACTTAAAATTATACTAAGGTATCACTTGCCAATACTATTCCAAAGTATTGACCCACTGTGGCTGTAACTTGTGATGTTGTAGGTTACTCTGATGAGGATTAGGTGTCATGAGTCTACACTCAACATGTTTGCCTGTGGCACATGAAGATGAAGACTTTTATTTTTATTTACTTATTCAAACTCTTGTACTAGGCCTGTGGCCTTGGAGTTGTAAAGACTATGATTATATCTGGAATGACTGTAATAAAGACCTTTGTATCTATGTACTTCATCTTAAACTGTGGATGCTAGCATTGATCCAGGGACTAGCATTGCAATCACAGGGATCCTTTTCCTTTATAAAGGAGGGATCTTACAGAAAGTCTCATCGTAGTCAACACCTTGAACTTGCCAAAACCCTTTTGCGACAAGCCGAGCTTTATAGACAGTAACATTACCATCCACGTCCATTTTCTTCTTGAAAATCCATTTGCACTCAACGGACTTACGGTCGCTAGGAGGGTCCACCAAAGTCCATACTTGGTTTTCGCTCATGGATCCCAATTCGGATTTCATGGCCTCTAGCCATTTCTCAGAGTCTGGGCTCATCATTGCTTCCTCATAGTTCGCAGATTCACTGTTGTCTAACAACATGACGGTTAAGACAGGGTTGCCGTACCATTCATGAGTGGCACGTGACCTTGTCGACCTGCGAATCATAGGGATCCTTTTCCTTTATAAAGGAGGGATCTTACAGATGGTATCAGAGCACTGTGTTGCCTGTAGGATTATGACCCTAGGATTGGAAACCACTAAGGAAAATTTTTCAACAACTTCTACACTTGTCTATTCTTCTCGTAAACTTTTCTAATCTTCTACCTCATCTCTATTTGTAGATGAACTCCATCAACGAAGCCGTAAGGAAAGGACCACTCATGACAATGACTTGGGAGTGTGAGATAGAATTCCCCAAGGCTCTCAAGGACCTCATGGTTGCATTAGAGATACAAGGTGCAGCTGTGTACAAAGGTTTTCCTGTGATGGATAAAGGAGTGGAATACTGGTGGGTGCAACTTCACTTGTATAAAAACAAGGAAGACAACCACCAGGAAAAAGGATTCTGCATGTTCACTAATTCAGTGGTGCACACTACATTCTTTGAATCAGCAAGGGATGCAGCTTGGAAGACCATCAAAGAACTTGGTGATAGAGTCAAGTGCAGAATGCTCAACCTCCAAAATGATCTAAAGGAAGAGAAGAAACATACCCAAGAGTTGGAAGCTACCAACCAAACCTTAAGAGGAGACATTATAGACTTCGTGATGGAGTCATGTGAGCAGGATAGGATGATTGCTTCTAGAAACATTGTGTTAGCCAACAGGTCCAGTGAGATAGGATTGTAAATGTACTACGTTAGTTGGACCACCACTTATCACCTTATTTTCCAAAATGTGACTTTAAAATAAGTTGAACCTTGGTTGTTGTAATGGATCCATGTATGCCATGACTTGTGTGTTTTGATTTCCAAGGATATGTATGTGATGTTTGTCTTTTGTTTTATCTTGAATTGTGTTGTTCTAACTTTTCTATCTTATAAATAGATGCCTACTGTTACCATCAGCACTGTTGAGGAGTTCCAGGGTACTCGCTTTGGTCCTCGTATTGTTGAGCTTACTACTTTGCTCAATCTCCCTCTTCCTACCATCATGGTGTTTCCCCTCACCAAGTTTGAGAGGAAAGACCTATGGGGCTTCAAGGTCAACCAGCCCGGACGCTAGACTGAGCCTACCACGAAGGCCATCGTCTTCAAGCTCATGCATGATGACAAGGAGAGAGTCTTTGAGGTAGTCATGCAGGATCTGATAGGACGTCTGCTAGGGAGACACTCCCGACAGGTTAGAGGTACTCACTTCCACGTCTTCGGTAGACGTGATGAGGATGGAGAGTCCATTGACTTCGAGGACGATTCGAGGGAAACAGCAGAGCCGATTCGTCTATACCTCTAGGACTTAGAGGCTCTCATTAGGCACGTGGACTCCGATAGGACCAACGTCATGCTCATCAATGACGAACTCCAGGTGCAGCTTCGCGAGAAGGACAAGCTCTTCGCGGAGCAAGATGAGATAGTCAAGGAGATGGAGGCGAAGTTCGAGAGCCAGGACAAGAAGTTCAAGAGTCAGGAGAAGCGAGTCCAGGATAGGAACAAGAAGATCCGGGACATGACTGAAGAACTGCAGGCCAAGGACTTCAAGCTCGAGCATCAGCAGACGGTGATTGAGAGGCTTCGTTCCCAGAAGAGGGCCCTCAAAGCCAAGATAGAGACCTTGACCACTAGTGTCGAGGAATACAAGACCGCGATGGAGAACATAGGTCTTACCTTTGTCGAGGAGGAGGTTGATGCCGAGGAGTAGATTTGACTACTCATTTATCATTTATTATCATACTTGTCGTTGAGAACCTGTTATTTGACCATCCAACATGTGGATGGCTTGTTATTCGTGTGTGTTTTACCTTGCGAACTTGTTATTTTGTTGTTGAACCTTTATCCTTTTTGTTGCATGCTTTGTGTTTGTTATGTGATGTATTGTGCATGATAGCATCTATGGGTATCTCATTCTTATCTCTATTGAACCAACCACAGATGCCTCCCCGTCGTGCAAACCCCAACCCCAACAACAACAACAACATCACACCAGAAATGCAGCAAATGATGACCGCTCAAACTCAGCTGATGCAGATGATGACGACGTTCATCCAGAACCAAAACAACAACAATAACAACAATAACAACAACAACAACAACCCACCGGGTTTTGATATGCTTACCAGGTTCTTGAGATTGAGGCCAGCAAAGTTCGTAGGGAAGACTGATCCCATGGTGGCCAATGATTGGCTACGGTCTGTGAACAAGGACTTGGTAACCGTGGGCTGTACGGATGCTGAAAAGGTCAGATTTGCAGCACATTTGCTGGAAGGACCAGCCGCCACTTGGTGGGATAACTTCCAGATCACCACTCCCATAGAAGATGTGACATGGGCTATCTTTGAGGATGGCTTTCGCACTGCTCATATCTCATCTGGAGTGATGAGTCTGAAAAAGAAAGAGTTCCATAATCTGAAGCAGCGCCACCGCAGCGTGGCTGGATATATTGAGGAGTTCAACAATCTGGCACGATATGCACCGAATGAAGTTGACACTGATGCTAAGAGGAAAGAAAAGTTCCTCGAAGGGTTAAATGATGAACTAAATCTGCAGTTGGCTGTGGCCTATGTTCCCACTTATCAGTCTCTCTGTGACAAGGCTGCTATTTTGGAGAACAAAATAAAGCAAGTTGAAAGCAGGAAGAGGAAGCACTCTGACAAGCACAGCTCGGGATCGTCTCACAAACGTTCCCATTATGATGATAGTGGAAGCTCAGGATCCCACAAGCATGGGAAATTCAACAAGCACCACAAACACAACCGTCATGACAACAAGCATCACCGTAGTCATGACAATGACAAGTACAAGAACCACAAGGGTGGATACAAGAGTCACCACAGTGGTAATGGAAGTGGAAGTGGAATTCAGCCTGTTAAGAAGGACATTAGTCAGGTTGAATGCTTCAAGTGCAAGAAGATGGGGCATTATGCAAATGAATGCCCAGAAAAGAAAGTTGAAGGACCCAACAAGCCCAACCCTTTTCAGAAGGGACAGGTGAACCACATCAATGTGGAGGAGATCTATGAGGAGCCTGATGCTGTTGCTGGTGAGTTCAAACTCAATTCTGTTCCAGCATTTGTTCTCTTTGATACTGGTGCATCTCATTCATTCATATCAAGAGAATTTGTTGAAAGAAATGAACTGCCAGTAGAAACTATTGGGTGTCCTATAAAAGTAAGTTCTCCTTTTTTTTCCATACAATCCCCCAGAAAGAGGGATCGGGTTCCATTATCATCAGACAACAGAACAACAACCACACACATCGATGTAGTACTGACCCACCTAGGGGGTCAAAAAGGAAAAGCAAGAGGTTCAAATTAGACACCGAACAAACTAAACAGAAATAAAGAAGGAGGCTGGAGACGCAAGAACACCGCCCTCAGGCTAGTGGGGGAACCATCCATAACAAAACACAACCAAGGAACTAAAACACTGGATGCCAACACCATCTTCTCGCAGCCCAGTCCCTTTTTCTCAAGTTCTCCTTCTTTTCTCCCGCCCCCTTTCCAGTTCCAGAGCTTCATGAGCACGATCTCCAGGAATTGCAGGCAGTCCCAGGAAAGGAACAGGGGCCACATCCATAGCTGCGCGATCGGCCAACGCGATTACATTAGAGTATCCGCTCCAGCTTGCAGCACCGTCCGGTCATTCTCCCCATGCAACCCTGCCCAATAACGAATGGACACACAAGCATATATAACCAAATCAACAGGCGAGTTAATGAGTTTTTTTAAAACAAGCCCTATTCCTGAGCTTCCAAATAGCCCAACATATTGCCGCTACCACCGTAATCTGCACATTCCTACTAACCCCCACGTACTGCGACACCAACAACTCTGGGAAAAGGATCCAGGTCTATTCGCGACACCAACAACTCTGGCAACCACCCCCAAACGTATTTAGCTGCCACACATGAAAAGAACAAGTGTCCAGTGCTCTCATCCTCATTACAAAACCTGCAAGTAAAATCTCCAACCCATTTCTTCCTTCTCATGTTGTCTTTGGTGAGAATAGCATTGTGCCAGATAAGCCACAACCAAATCTTAATCTTCAGGGGAATTTTTGCTTTCCACAGATGCTTAAAAATTATATCAATCCCAACATTCGACAGGTGTGTGTACATTGACTTAACAGAGAACTTGCCAGATTTATTCCACATCCACACTGGCTTGTCCTTTTCCTGATTCAAACTCACCCCAGACAACAACTTCCTCATTTGTTCCTAATGATTCAACCCATCAGTATCCAGCCATCTCCTAAAAGACAGACTCCACCCTTTTTTGCCATGTCTGCCACCGTGATTTTTTGGTTCTGACAAATATCAAATAAATCAGGGAACCTATCTTTCAAGGGTGAGTCCAAGCACCAAGCATCATGCCAGAAATCAGTCAACTCCCCGTTGCCAATCCTCATTCTCCTACCAGCCAAATAGAAATCCCTAATCTTAATCAAATCATGCCAACATGGAGAATCACTCTGCCTGTGTTTCACATTACTGATCCCACCTTTCTTCAAATATTTTTTCCTCACAAACACTTGCCATGTACCTTCCTCAGCTTCTAGGCGCCACCACCACTTACACAACAAGCAAATGTTAAAAAGCCTAATGTTTTTAATCCCCAATCCACCTTTTTTCCTGGGCCTACACACATATTTACATTTAACCAGATGATATTTCTTCTTCCCCACCTTCCCATACCAAAAGAAAGCTCTAGTCTGTTTCTCAATTTCTTCCACATTTGACCTATGTAAAAGAAACATAGTCATAGGGTAAACAGCCACACTGGATACACAAGCAGTGATTTTAACATGTCTCCCTCCCAGGGATAAAGCTCCCCCCATCCAGCCATCTAACTTTTTCTTCAACCTATCACCAATAAAGCTCATCTCAGCCACTGTACATCTCCTACTACAAACCGGCAAACCCAAATATTTAGTTGGCCAACTACCCTTCTGACAGTTGAACATCTCCGCATAATTGGACAGTTTCTCCTCATCCTCTAACACCATCATCACCTCACTCTTCTCAAAGTTAATCTTGAGACTAGACATGGATTCAAACAAATACAACAACAATTTCAAGTTTCTAGCCCCCTCAGGATCATCCTTAATAAACAGAATGGTATCATCAACATATTGTAAAATGGCAATCCCTTTATCAAACATATTATCAACCAAACCTGTAAACAACCCACCAGCCTGTGCATTAAGCACCATCTTAGCCAAACATTCCCCTGCCAAATTGAACAGAAAAGGAGAAAAGGGGTCCCCTTGCCTAACCCCCTTAAAGCTGCCAAAGTAAGGGCTAGTTTCCCCATTGATCTTAACACTGAGAGTACCCTGAGTCACAACACTTTTTAACCAAATCATCCAATCTTCACTAAAACCTTTCTGCCTACAACAGTAAAACAGAAAGTCCCAGTTAACCTTGTCATAAGCTTTCTCAAAGTCAATTTTTAAAACCACACCCTGCTGCTTCTGATTTTTTGACTCTTTCAAAATCTCATGTAATAAAGTCACCCCATCTGCAATAAACCTCCCCTTAATAAAAGTAGTCTGACAAGTATCAATTAGTTTCCCCATCACAGGCTCAGTTCTAACTATCAGAGTTTTAGTAAAAATCTTAAACAACACCTGGAGCAGACAAATAGGTCTATACTTCTGTATCCTATCAGCATCATCACCTTTCGGCAGCAGAGTAATCACACCATAATTAATACTCCTCAAATCAATCTTATGAGCAAAAAAATCGTCAAACACAGCCATAACATCTGTTTTTATAACTGACCAACAATGTTGATAGAATTCAATAGGAATCCCATCAGGACTAGCAGCTTTATTTTTCCCCATCTGATCAATAACCTCTTTAACCTCTTTCTCAATAAAGGGCACCCCCATTTTCTCCCTATCTTCATCATTAAGCTTCTCCCAGTCCTGCCAATTGTCATCTGCAAGCCTAATAGAGAACCCACCAGCAGGCCCAAACAAAGATTTATAGTAACTAGTAGCATGATTCAGGAGATCACAAGTCCCCTGAATCTCATTCTCCCCATCTTTCATTGAAAAAATCATTTTCTTTCTCCTCACCCCATTAGCAATCCTATGAAAATATTCAGTATTATTATCACCTCTAAGCAACCAATTGTCCCTCGATCTTTGCTGCCAAAATCTCTCCTCATTTTCATACACCTCTAGCAACTCTTTCTGAATAACTGCTTTTCTTTTAAGTTGTTCAGCAGAAAGCAAAATCAGCTCCTCAATTTTTTCAAGCTCCTACAGCTCCTCCACCAACCTCTTCTTCCTTTTTTTATCCTCTCCCCTTAAATGAGCACCCCATCCTTTCAAATCATTTCTGACATTCTTAAGTTTTTTCTGCAACCTATCAAGACTGTTCTTGCCATTCACATGTTTTTTCCAAACTTTCTCCACCCTAGTCAAAAAGTCATCACACTGTAACCAACTTTTCTCAAATCTGAATTCCCTGCCACCTGTTTCCTGCCCTTCCATAGTATCCAGAATCAAAGGACTATGATCAGAAACCTCTCTAGACAACTTGTGTACTGTAGTAAGAGGAAACAACTTCTCCCATTCTTTACAAACTAAGATTCTATCCAATTTCTCCAAAGTCGGATTTTTCTGGTTGTTGGACCAAGTAAACTGCCCTCCAGACATGATGATCTCTCTTAAACCATAAGCATTGATAATCGAATTAAACATATGCCCCCACTTGTCCAAAGAATGACCCTTATTTTTTTCAGAAGCACATCTGATCACATTAAAATCACCACCCACCAACAAAGGAATAGTTTGATCCTGACAAACATCAGCTAACTCAACCAAAAACTCCTCTTTATTATCCTCTTGAGCAGCCCCATACACTATCACCAAATGCCACTGAATCTGTTTCAAGACATCATACACCTTCATCTTAACATGAAATTTGCCCACAGACACACCAATCTGAGTCAGTTTAGAGGAACGTAGGCCCCCCAAAATGCCTCCAGACCTTCCCACAGAAGGCAACCAACTCCAGGAGAATTGATTCATAGGATCAATCCTCCTGAAAAAAGCCTCAGAATAGTCTTTCTTAATAGTTTCCTGTAAACCAATAAAATCCACCCTCTCCTGTCTCAACAAACTATTCAGATAAACACCTGCACCTTTCTTCCCCACACCTCTGATATTCAAAATGGCACCTATCATAATACATATTTTCTCTCTCTTGTTCCAGTCACAATACCACTCATAGGGTGATAGTTGTGAACCTTCACAGCAGCAGCCTTTAACTTTCTCTCCCTCATAACAGAACCATTTCTCAACTTTTTCTTTTGTTTCCTAGAAACCACATGATTAAATTCTTCCTCATCATTACTAGCATCCTTCCAATCCAAAAACAAAACCTTCTCATTCAGATCAGTATCACATTCGTTCACTACCTGCCTCCTATCCTGTAAACTATGCCTAGCAATCTCTAACTCTTTTAAGGAATTAATATGCTCCAAAGATATAGAAGAAGCATCTATCCCCATTTCCAACGCTCTATGCATAATAATATCATCATCCAGAGCAGCAAAAGAATTATGCAAAGTTAGATTTGTACTGATAGATCTCTAGGGGGTTGCTGAGCCAAATGCCCTTCAGCCATGTTTCTAGAACCACCTTGATCAGCCACCCTGGAGCTCCTTCTTATACCCTGTTCCTCCACATCAGCCACCTGTTCAGATTGAGATTCCACACTTTCCTGAGTAGAACCATCAGGTTGAGACAAGTCAACAGCCACTACTTCTTGATCTTGATTGACAACTTCCATGTCCTGAGCACCCTCCATCCTGCACCCCCAGTCCTTTTTTGCCACTATCAGAGGAAGAACCAAAAGAGGTATCAGTAGATGCACTATCATTTTTTGCCTGTGCACCCTCATCTTGCTCATCCTCCTCTTCCAGCAAATGACCATACTGCTTCATAAGCTCATAGTGCTTGTCACTGCTCTTATCTTTTAACAGACCCCTGATAAAATCATCAAACCTCTGGGGACCAGCAGCAATCTCAGTACTGAACTCTTTAACCACAGTAGAGGATAGGTTATGTAAAACATCCATGTGAGCACTGCCCAACCCACCCCCATCAGACACATTTTCCTGAGTGTCAACTTGCATCCCCACAACAGCTGTTCTGGTTTGATTACCTGTCCCACCAGCACCACCACCAGAACCACCTGCTACATTCTCTCTAATCACAACTCCCCTTGAACGACCATCACCTCAGAGCTAGCCCAGATGTTAGCCATTTTAGTCCCAAAAGAAACTCCCCCAGAATCCTCCTGCTCCACCACAACCTGTTTTCCTTTGTCCAACCCAGCTTCACCAGTACCATTCCCACCATGTTGACGACCCCCAGCACCTCCATCATTACCTGTACCAGGAACAGTTCTTTGCCCACTACCATCATCAGGTCTCCTATGCTCAGCTTCACCCTCATTCTCCTTATCCAACCTATCATCACCATCCTGCCCATCAATCCCCATAGCAGAAGGCAGAGTGGATACAGCATCTGGAGCAAAAATCTCCCTGGTGTATTTGAATTCATAAATCCCACCCTGCATCTCCCCCCTTCTGGTATTAGGAACCAAAGAAACATCCAAGCAAGCAATTTTTACCCTTACATAAGCCAAATTCCTCAAGCTATTCCTGTCCAGGGCCACAGGCTTGCCCACCAAAGAGGCAACATAGAAGACAGTTGATTTCTCCCTGTACTTCATAGGGATGCCAACAATCCTAAACCAGGCTTCTTCCAGCCAGTCAACAGGTTGCAAGTCCCCATTCCACTTAGATAACTGAATCACAGCATCAGGAATTGTTTTCATGAAGACCTTCCCAAAGTGGAAGTCATCAATGGATCTGGCAGAAGGGAACCTCATCAAAAATTCCACATCATTAATAGACCTGGCATTAAACCTCCATCCAGATCCCATAGCATCAGCCCACATTTGAAATTCCTTCTCCAAATCCTTGCCAGTAACATCACCCCTAACCACACTTATATGAGCATAATGCAACTGCTCCATAGACTGAACATTTGACTCCACCACAGGAATAGAATGAAAACCCTGCTCAAAGTCAAGATCGCCAAAGAAAAGAGGAACATACTCCCAAGGTTTCCTCTCTTGATGCACCAAAATGCTATGATCCTTCCCACAATTATCACACACAACCTCTTCTGAATCACATCTAGCAACCACATCCCTGCACCCTCCACCACAAGACCATCCCTCGGCATACTCACTCGTGGTGGTACAGAGGACCCCACGGAGTAGTAGCCACTGATCATCGAGTAATCGACAAAATTGGAGACAAATTCACAGGGCGAGTCCCCCCAACAGGCACATTAACAGAAGTAGATGCCGAGGTGTTCAAGCCAGAAGCAGATCGAGTTACAGGTACAGAAGTGTTCATCACAACCATAGGAACATTAACGTGTTCAACTGTTCGTGCAAAAACCGGCTCCCCCTTCTAGGATTCGAATCAGAGTTACCGATGCACTGGGAAAGAGGCAAGCGTAGCATCAGACCCTGAACCTTGCTGCATCTCTGGGCGGTGACTCCACCGGCCCCTATTACGAGCCTTCTCCGCTTCATGACGGCGAGCCTCCGACAGCGCCCGCTCCCGCGCCAACGCCTCCCTGCGTTGATCCTCCATCCTGGCCTCAATCTCCGCCTGCCTCAACTCATCCCTATGCCTCGCATCCCGACACCGAGCATCCTGCTCCTCACGGCGCCGCTCCTGCTCGCGGATCCAGCCATTTTCCCTATGATCCCCCTCCAATCCTCTACGATCAACAGGAAAACGACCTTGTCCATACCCAGAACCGAATCTGCTCGCATAGGGACCAGATCGGCTGGAGGACGAGAAGGGGAACCACGCCCACCGCGAAACCGCCGATCCATATCAGATTCCGCAGCCACCACCTGAGCAAACGATCTACAATCCCCCGAAACAACTCCGCTCCACTTCACCGGAGAAACAACCCGCAGCGACGATGGCTGAAAAATTGGAGGCTCCCGGACGAACACCACACCACACACACCGCGAGATCTGGAAATGGCGAGAAGGGAAACGGCTCCCGATCTAGGGTTAGAGAAAACACGATGTGGAGGCGAAACTGGCTGTGGATCGTGCTCCGTCGTATTAGTACCCCGCGCCTCCCCTGGCAGGTGGCCCTCCTCCAGTGAAGCCCCACCGTCAGCGCACGCAGCTTTCCCACAACCACCGAGCCGTATCACCCGGCACGTACGCACGTAGGGCGACGCACCGACGACACCGCGAGGAACTGCCCCCACCACCACCGACGGACCCACGAGAACATGCCATCCTTCGTGTACCAGACGCGTCCCGTACGAAAGTTCCACCAACAAACACCAAGTCGCTAGGATCTGTCCCGAGGCATCGCGCAACGACACCTGTCCCGAACTCTCTCTCGAGATCAGGCCCCGTCGGCAAGGACTGATCAACGCCCCAGCCACCTCACGGATTATGGCCCTCCAACTCCCGATCAACCTATGACGATCATCGGAGAAAACCACCGCCGTGGAGATATGTATGTTTAGACATGTTTTAAAAGTAAGTTCTCTTGGCGGAGAAATGATAGTGAATTCAGGATGTCATGATCTAGTTATAGAGTTTGGGAAGTATAAGTTTCCCGTTAACTTGATAATCCTAAATTCCCAAGGATTGGATGTCATTTTGGGAATGGATTGGATGACTAAGCATAAGGGAGTGATAGATTGTGCCAACCATACTGTCTCACTCACAACTCCAGAAAATAAAAGGATCAGATTCAAGACCAACTTTGAAGCAAGAAGGAGTATGCTAAATTCTCTTAAGGGGGTTAGCATAGACAGTGTGCCAATTGTGTGTGAGTATCCGGATGTATTTCCGGAAGAATTACCGGGAATGCCACCAGATAGAGATGTGGAGTTTCTTATAGATTTGGTACCAGGGTCTGGACCAATAGAAAAGAGACCGTATAAGATGTCAGTTGATGAACTGAAAGAACTCAAGAAACAACTTGGTGAACAGCTACAGAAAGGATTTATTCAACCAAGTTCTTCATCTTGGGGAGCCCCAGTTTTGTTCGTGGAGAAGAAAGATAGAAGTCAAAGGTTATGCATAGATTACCGTTCACTTAATGAGGTGACTATCAAGAACAAATACCCTTTGCCTAGAATCAATGACTTGTTTGACCAGCTAGAAGGAGCTTGTGTATTCTCAAAGATTGATCTCCGGTCAGGCTATTTTCAACTCAAAATAAGAGAACAAGACATACCTAAGACAGCTTTCACCACAAGGTATGGATTATATGAGTATACCGTGATGCCATTTGGTTTGACCAATGCTCCAGCATACTTAATGAATATGATGAACAAGGTGTTCATGGAATTCCTTGACAAGTTTGTTGTTGTTTTCATCGATGACATTTTAGTCTACTCCAAGAGTAAAGAAGAGCATGAAGGACATTTACGTTTAATACTTGAAAAGTTAAGAGAGCATAAACTTTATGCCAAATTCAGCAAGTGTGAATTTTGGTTGAATGAAGTTGGATTTCTTGGACACGTTATGACAAAGGATGGTGTAGCAGTTGATCCTGCTAAAGTTTCATCTGTAACGGAATGGGAATCTCCCAAGTCAGTAAAGGAAGTTCGTAGTTTCCTTGGCTTAGCAGGTTACTACAGAAGGTTCATTGAAAATTTCTCCAAGGTAGCTAAGCCCATGATGGAATTGCTAAAGAAAGACAAGAAATTTGCTTGGACGGAAGGGTGTGAACTCAGCTTTCAGGAATTGAAGAAGAGACTTGTGACAGCACCAGTCTTGTGTTTGCCAGACTTGGAAAAAGATTTCCAAGTATATTGTGATGCATCTCATCATGGTTTGGGTGCAGTACTTATGCAAGAAGGAAAAGTTGTGGCGTATGCCTCGAGACAACTCAAAACTCATGAAGTAAACTATCCTACTCATGATTTAGAGTTAGCCTCTGTTGTCCATGCGCTCAAAACATGGAGGCACTATCTTTTGGGAAAGCGTTGTGAAGTGTTCACAGATCACAAGAGTTTGAAGTATATCTTCACCCAGAAGGAAATTAATATGAGACAAAGAAGATGGCTGGAACTCATTAAAGACTATGACTTAAGTTTGCAATACCACCTCGGTAAAGCAAATGTTGTAGAAGATGCTCTAAGTCGTAAGGTTTTTGTGAATGGCCTTACCAAAGGAGAATTGCCAGATGATTTGTGTGCTCAATTCAGAAAACTCAGATTGGAGATTGTGCCTGAAGGACATCTCATGTCTTTGGATGTTCAACCCACTTTGTTGGACAAGATCAAAAGCCGGAAGATTGATAAAGAAATCGAAGAGATTAAAGAAAAGGTTGGCAAAGGAAAAGCCAAAGGGTTCCATGAAGACGAACAGGGTACTTTATGGCATGGGAAACGTATCTGTGTTCCACAAGATCCGGAGATGCGGAAACTGATTTTGTAAGAAGCACACAACTCTCCGTATTCCATTCTTCCGGGTAACACCAAAATGTACATGGACATGAAGGAAAGATTTTGGTGGAACAATCTCAAGAAGGACATCGCCGAACACATTGCTTTGTGTGATGTGTGTAGTAGAGTGAAAGCGGAACATCAGAAACCCGCAGGTTTGCTTCAACCACTACCTATTCCTGATTGGAAGTGGGACAAGATTGGTATGGATTTCATTACCGGATTACCAAGGACCACGTCAGGATATGATTCTATATGGGTAGTAGTGGATCGCCTAACTAAAGTGGCTCATTTCATACCCGTGAAGACAACCTACACAAGTGCTAAGTTAGCCAAAATCTATATGAGTAGAATTGTATGTCTACATGGAGTGCCCAAGAGTATTGTGTCTGATAGGGGAACTCAATTCACTTCCCATTTTTGGAGACAGCTACATGAGTCATTGGGAACAAGGTTGGAATTCAGTACTGCTTTTCATCCTCAAACTGATGGACAAACCGAAAGAACTAATCAGATTCTCGAAGACATGTTGAGGGCATGTGCCCTAGACTATGGAGCCAGTTGGGATGAAAGTCTGCCTTACGCAGAATTTTCTTATAACAACAGCTATCAAGCCAGCATTGCGATGGCACCATTTGAGTTTCTCTATGGAAGAAAGTGTACCACCCCATTGTTATGGAATGGTGTGGGAGAAAGAAGTTTATTCGGACCAGATCTTATCAAAGAAGCCGAAGAGAAGGTCAAGTTGGTTAAGGACAGGTTGAAGATAGCACAGTCCCGACAGAAAAGCTACGCGGATCCTAAGCGCAGAGAAGTCACCTACGAAGTTGGTGATAGAGCTTATCTTAGAGTGTCACCACTTCGTGGAGTGAAGAGGTTCGGAGACAAAGGAAAATTGGCACCAAGATATGTTGGACCATTCAAGATTCTGAGTCGTAAAGGAGAGGTTGCCTATGAAATTGAACTGCCAGAATCTTTGTCAGCTGTTCATAATGTATTTCATGTGAGTCAACTTAAGAAATGTCATCCAGAAATGGAAGAAAATTCTTTGAAGGATACTATACCTTTGGAGGAGGTTTAGTTGGAGAGTGATCTCACCTATGAAGAGAAACCTATCAAGATTCTTGAGACTGCAGAAAGAGTCACACGGACCAAGACTATCAAGTTTTGTAAAGTCAAGTGGAACCATCATTCCGAAGAAGAAGCAACGTGGGAAAGAGAAGATGATCTTCGGAAGACCACCCTCACCTATTTGCTAGCCAATCCGAATCTCGAGGGCGATATTCACCTTAAGGGGGTTAGATTTGTAACATCCTCAAAATCATGTTTTAAACTTATGCATAGCATCCATGCATCCATGAGCATATTATTTCCATTTCAAACAACTCAATTCAAAACAGAAGCATTTGTGCTTATTATTTTATGTAAAGTTTACTCAAGCCTTATGCTACTTGTTTTGAGAAAAGTACTGTTAACCATTCAGTATTGTTTAGAATCCAAACTCAAATGATTTCAAAAACTTGAGCAAAGTCTCAAAGCAAAATATGAAATAAAACCAAATCTATGCCTATTATCACACCTCATAAAGGCGTGGTTTTATTTTTATTTTCAAAAGACCCAAGTGAGTTTGAGTGAACACATGTGTTTGACACTTATTTGAGCACAAGTTTGTCTGTACAAAAGTCCTAAAAAGTTTTGGATTCAAACAGATTTGAATTGAGGTTTGAAAACCATTTCAGAAAATCAAACAGAAAAAGAAAAAAAGCATAAAGAGAGAAAAAAATATCACTCAGCCAAATCTGGCCCAATCAGCCCAACTAAGCCCAACACCCCACCCCGCGAACCGTTTTCTTTCACTCACCTCCGCACCCGTTGAGTGACTGTGTGCAGGACCCACTCTCTCCTTTCCTCTCACGACAACATGGCCCACACGACGTCGTCGTCTCCACCCCGCAAACAGCTCAATCCCCAAAATCACGCCGACCGTTCCCTGTATTGATTCGCGGCGTCAAGTCATGTTGAATGCTGGAGTAATTCTCGCTCACGACCATGCTACTTAAACCCCCTCTGCCCCCTCTCCATTTCCCCCCAAACTCTGAGCACAAAGCGCCCCCAGGCTGCCCGCATTCAACCTCGCACCGCCGCAGTCAGAGAGCACTCCGGCGACCAATTCCGGTGAGTCCCGTGCGCCCCTCGCCCTCTGGTTCTTGTAGACATCCTCGCCACTTTCTTGCGCAACTACTGACACTGCTGGTTCCCTTTATACTGCCCCAGGTCGTCGATTCCGTTCAACACCGCAAGCTTCCGACGACAACCTCGACTCCGGCGACCAAATTCCGTAAGACCTTTGCGCCCCTTCGCCTCTAACTCACACGAAGTTGTTCACCTCTGTCTTGTGCATCATCTGGTGCCGCTTGTTTGTGCTAGGAGACC
Source organism: Avena insularis (assembly GCA_023614405.1). NCBI lineage: Eukaryota > Viridiplantae > Streptophyta > Magnoliopsida > Poales > Poaceae > Avena > Avena insularis. Next base: position 57,907,371 of record CM042691.1, on the reverse strand, counting down.
AGGAGCGTCGCCAATGTTGCCGTCTACTCGAACCCGACGCCGCCCGCAACTCCGACGAGCTCCAGCAGCCCACTCCGTGCGCCCCTTGCCAAGCCGCCGCCAGGTTGAGCATCAGCATGTCGCCACGGTTCTGGTAAGCCCCTCCGACGACCCTAGGACGACCTGTAGCGCCACGCCGCCATAGGAAGAGCTCGCCGCCGCCAGTAGCCGCCGCTAGCGCCGCTCAGTTTTGGTCGCTTGATTCGTAGCCGTCAGATCTAGATCCAGCGCGTAGGATTAGATCACTTAACGAATCGTTATGGGTAGATCTGAGCCATGCAGGTTAAGTAGATCCAATGGCCCAGAAGCGCAATCCAACGCGAAACGGTATGGACCAATCAGAAACAGACGCGTGGCTGGAGTTTAGATTTAAAACAGGATTTGAATCTGATTTATGTTCAAATTTGTTTTGGCTATAACTTTTGATCCCCACGTTAGAATTTGACAAATTTTATATCGTTGGAATCAGGAGAGCAAGCTCTTTATAAATATGCAATGTGTTTAATGTTTTTCTTCTGTTAAAATGGTTTTATTTGCAGAAACTTGTGTAGGACTAATTTGAGTATATGAAATGTTTAGGAAATGATTTAGGGTTAAAATAAATGTTGTTTGGCAAGTTTTTAACTTGTTTTTGGTTCAGTACTGTTTACTTGCTTGGTTGAGTTTTAAAAATCATCACCTACCATTTTGCATGCATGCATATATTTTTGGTTGTATATGTTTTGTATGTGATTTGTTGCTATAATTCTTTGTGTAGATTTTGGTGCTAGTGATTGTGATTGTGAAGAGTGTAACTACTCTCCAAATTACCAAGGCAAGTGGTACTTCATGAATATTATCATTCCTATGTTTTCTACTAAGCATTAGAAATATTTTGTTAGACTTGCATGCTATATTTTGCTTATATGCCAGGTTGGGAAATCCTAGTAGTAATAGAATTGCTAGGGAATCTCTAAGTTAAGTTACTATCTATGCCATGCTTAGCCTAGCTAGTAGCAAACAAGGGTTGGTGAAATATACATGCTATGATGAAAATATTTCTAAGTCTTTGGACTTGTGTTTTGCCTAATAAAACAACTAAGTTAAAGAAACACCTGGGTGGGATGGAAGGAATGGTTTATGTTGAGTGGTTACACAAGGCCCATTTATACGGTTTACCTTGTGTATCTCACTTGTGGAAAGCCACCCAGGAACAAAGAGATTTTAGAGGCCAAGTGTTGAGAAGCTTCTAGTGCAGCCACTTGGCAATATGGGCTCTGCCTGGATCACATAGGTTGCTAGAACTTAGCCATTTGGACAGATGGTGGTAGAGGGATGATAGGTTGGAACGCGTCCATTTGGTCTAAGGGAAGGCTTTTGAAAGGTCCTGTCTTGGTGAAACCAAGTCTGGTGGGGAAAGTGCACAACCTCTGCAGATGGAAAAATCTAAGTACTTAGCCAAGTCCATGGTAATGGACAACTTGAGCATCAAGACATGGAAGCTATCAAGAATCTCCTCATCCCAATTTTCTAAGTAAAAACTTGTGGGTGAACAAGGGTGAAGGACCTCAATGTCTATTGGTGGTTGCTTGGGAAAAGTTTTGACAAAGAAAAACTTAGTGATTTCAACTAATAGGCAAAACCTATTTTGAGCAAAGCAAGCCAAGCTACACTTAGCCAAATTGCATATAGTAACTAGTCCACTTAAAATTATACTAAGGTATCACTTGCCAATACTATTCCAAAGTATTGACCCACTGTGGCTGTAACTTGTGATGTTGTAGGTTACTCTGATGAGGATTAGGTGTCATGAGTCTACACTCAACATGTTTTCCTATGGCACATGAAGATGAAGACTTTTATTTTTATTTACTTATTCAAACTCTTGTACTAGGCCTGTGGCCTTGGAGTTGTAAAGACTATGATTATATCTGGAATGACTGTAATAAAGACCTTTGTATCTATGTACTTCATCTTAAACTGTGGATGCTAGCATTGATCCAGGGACTAGCATTGCAATCACAGGGATCCTTTTCCTTTATAAAGGAGGGATCTTACAGAAAGTCTCATCGTAGTCAACACCTTGAACTTGCCAAAACCCTTTTGCGACAAGCCGAGCTTTATAGACAGTAACATTACCATCCACGTCCATTTTCTTCTTGAAAATCCATTTGCACTCAACGGACTTACGGTCGCTAGGAGGGTCCACCAAAGTCCATACTTGGTTTTCGCTCATGGATCCCAATTCGGATTTCATGGCCTCTAGCCATTTCTCAGAGTCTGGGCTCATCATTGCTTCCTCATAGTTCGCAGATTCACTGTTGTCTAACAACATGACGGTTAAGACAGGGTTGCCGTACCATTCATGAGTGGCATGTGACCTTGTCGACCTGCGAAGTTCAGTAGTAGCATCGTTCGAAGTTTCATGATCCTCGTCATTAGCTTCCTCTCTTGTTGGTGCAGACGGCACTAGAACAATTTCAGGTACTGCGCTACTCTCCAAATCGAGAGAAGGTTCAATAACCTCGTCTAGCTCTACCTTCCTCCCACTCACTTCTTTCGAGAGAAACTCCTTCTCAAGAAAGGATCCGCTTTGGGTTCGATCTTGTCCGGCATCAACTTCTTGACGTAAGCTTCGCATCCCCAAACTTTAAGAAACGACAACTTAGGTTTAGCAGCAAACCATAGTTCATACGATGTCGTCTCGACGGATTTAGATGGTGCCCTATTTAAAGTGAATGTAGCGGTTTCTAATGCATAACCCCAAAATGATAACTGCAAATCTGTAAGAGACATCATTGATCGCACCATATCTAATAGAGTTCGATTCTGGCATTCAGACACACCATTGCGCTGTGGTGTTCCGGGTGGCGTGAGTAGCGAAACGATTCCGCTTGCTTTAAGATGTGTGAGAAAATCATAACTCAAATATTCACCTTGACGATCGGATCGTAGAAATTTAATTTTCCTGTTATGATGGTTTTCCACTTCGTTCTGAAATTCTTTGAACTTTTCAAACGTTTTAGATTTATGTTTCATTAAATAGATATACCCATATCTACTTAAGTCATCAGTAAAAGTGAGAAAATAGCGATATCCACCGCGCGTCGAAACACTCATTGGTCCGTATACATCGGTATGTATGATTTCCAATAAGTCCGTTGCTCGCTCCATTATTCCGGAGAACAGGGTTTTGATCATCTTGCCCATGAGGCACGGCTCGCACGTGTCAAATGATTCAAAATCAAGAGACTCCAAAATTCCATCAGAATGGAGTTTCTTCATGCGTTTTACACCAATATGACCTAGACGGCAGTGCCACAAATAAGTTGGATTATCACTATCTACTTTGCATCTCTTAGCCTCAATGTTATGGATGTGCGTTTCATTGCTTTCGAGATTCAGAAGAAATAAACCATTCACAACAGGTGCATGACCATAAAAGATGTTATTCATATAAATGGAACAACCATTATTCTCTAATTTAAATGAATAACCGTCTTGCAATAAACACGATCCAGATATAATGTTCATGCTCAACGTAGGCACATAATAACACTTATTAAGGTTTAAAACTAATCCTGAAGGTAAAACTAAGGAGAGCGTGCTGACGGCCATCACATCAACTTTTGATCCATTTCCAACGCGCATCGTCACCTTATCCCTTGCTAGCCGCCGTCTATTCCATAGTTCCTGTTTCGAGTTACAAATATTAGCAACTGAACCAGTATCATATACCCAGGCACTACAACGAGCGCTAGTAAGGTAAAAAATCAATAACATGTATATCAAATATACCTTTAATGGTGCCAGCCTTCTTGTCCACTAAGTACTTTGGACAGTTGCGCTTCCGGTGACCCTTGTCCTTGCAATAGAAGCACTCAGTGTCCGGCTTAGGTCCAGACTTGAGCTTCTTCTCAGCAGGGCAACGCGCTTGCCGCTGCCTTTCTTGAAGGATTTCTTTGCACCCTTAGCTTTCTTAAAGCTAGTGGTCTTATTGACCATCAACACATGATTAATCTTTCTTGATATCCACCTCCACAACTTTCAGCTTAGTGAAGAGCTCAGTGATCGTATCAATGGAACCAATTTGATTATGAGTAACTACATAACCTTTGTAGCTAGGAGGGAGTGATTACAGAACTCTGTCAATCTTGAGCTCTTCTGGAATCTTGTAGTCCAGTTGCTCAAGACGTTGAGTTTAGCCCGACATCTTAATGGCGTGCTCACTCACGGAACTCCCTTCCTCCATCTTGCAGTTAAAGAACTTCTCAGAGATCTCATATCTCTCAGAAAGGACCTGAGTCTGAAACATGGTTTTCAGTTCCTCAAGTATCTCAAAGGGCCCGGCGAACGCCTCAAAACGATTTTGAAGGTCCGGTTCCATAGAAAACAACATGGTACTCTTAATCACTCCATAATCATCTTTGCGTGACTGATAAACAACTTTTTCATCAGCCGGCGCATCAAGAGGCCACTCACCTAGCTTTCTCTAGTACATAGTACTTTTGTCCGCCAAATGAGAATGATTCTCGATTATGAACCAGTTGGTGAAGTTAGACCCATTATTCTTAAGCTTTTCTTTCTCAGGAAAAACGTTGAAGTTGAAGTTGGACTTAGCCATTTGATCTACAAAATTTGCAAATACAATTTAGACTATGTTCATGATAGCTAGTTCAACTTAATCAAATTACTAGATGAACTCCCACTAAATTCAACATCCCTCAAGTTGTTTAGTGAACACGATCCAAATTCACCACACCTAATCCGATCTTCACGAGAAGAGATGTGGTTTCAATGGTGGACAACAAAGTGTCGATCATATCATTCATATGAATCATCTTTAACCTTTCGGTTCGTGTGTTCTGAGGCCATGTCTGTACATGCTAGGCTCGTCAAGTCAAACCCAAGTATTTCCGCGTGTGCAAAACTGGCTTGCACCCGTTGTATGTGAACGTAGAGTTTATAGAACCCGATCATCACGAGGTGCTTGAAAACGACAAACTTTCGCAACAATGCATACATGGGGAGAACACAATTTTATCTTGATCTTTAAGTGAGGAATCATCTTATAATTCTACCGTTGCGTCTAAGCATAATAAGATACATAAAATGATAAACATCACATGCATATAATTTTATGTGACATGGTATAGCCAATCTCCGCGCAATGATCTCCATCTTATGCGCGCCAGCATGATCTCCATCACTCCACCATGATTGCCTCCACCACGAATAGCAACTACAACTATTGCTAACTACTTAGCAATAAAGTGAAGCTATTACATGGCGTATAAGAAGTTTGACACGCAGGTCATACACAATTATAAAGACAACCATACGGCTCCTGCCGGTTGTGAACTCATCGACATGCAAGTCGTGAAATATTACAAAAAATGATCATTGCATACATCTCAATTCATACACATCATGTCTTGGGCCATACCATATCACAAAACACTCCCTACAAAAACAAGTTAGACGCCTCTACTTTGTTGTTGCATGTTTTACGTCGCTTATGGGAGTAGCAAGCTAAGAACTATTCTTACCTACGGAAAGCCACAATGGTGATATTATGGTTGCTAACATCCGGTGTAAATCCTGACTACTATAGTGAGAGAAACTGGCATCCACCAGCCGCATGTGTGGAATAAGCCACACGTCAAGTGCGGAGCCGGTGTTGCGAACAAGGTCGCGTAAAGTTGGCCTGGACCGCTTCGATCTCACTATGCCGGGCCATAAGAAATACACAACAAGAGGCTTGCAACATAAAATATCAACGCCCGCAACAAGCATGTTGCGTTCTACTCATGAAACACATCTACGCATAGATCTAGCTCTGATACCACTGAAGGGTTTCGAAGCGTAGTAAATCAAAAAATTTCCTACGGATGCGAGCAAGAAAGACAAGATCTAATCTAGGAGATGCAATCAACGAGATAGATTGATGAGATCTTCATACCCTTGAAGAAATCGCACAGCGGAAACGTTCAATAGAACGTGGTTGACGTAGTCGTACTCGCCGTCTCCTCCTCGCGATCCGATCCGATCCTACGCCGCAAGTGGCGGCGCCTCCGAGAGATGCACATGTACGGTGCAGCGATGTCTCCTCCTTTCCTTGGTCCAGCAAGAATGGTGGAGAGATAGATTGGATCTGCAGCACGACGACGTGGTGCTTATGGTGGAGAGTTTCTGTGGCAGGCTTCGCCTACGCGCAGTCGGGAGAGAGAGAGAGGCAGAGGGGCAGCAGTTGGCGGCTAGGGTTGGAGGAGTGGGGTGGAGGCTGTGCCCCTTCCATCCTTATATAGGGGGCTGGACGCCCCCTTGGCCTCTCCTCCAAGCCTTAGGGCGGCGACCCCAAGGGTTGGAGTGGGGGGCAAGTTTCCCCCTTCCTTCTAGAAGATCTCCCCTAGGGTTTCCCCTAGGCTGGCCGGCTGGACCTTTGGAGCCTTGTGCCCCTGGCCCAATGCGACCAAGGCACTTCCCCTTAGGCCCACGCAGGCCCCCGACAAGTGGACCCACGTTGGTCCCACTCCGGAACCTTCTAGAACCTTCCGGTACAATACCGATAAACTCCGAAACGATTCCGAAATCCAAAAACTGCTTTCCTTTATATGAATCTTATTCTCCGGACCATTCCGGAACCTCTCGTGATGTCCTGGATCTCATCCGAGACTCCGAACAAAAACTCATAAAACCAATTATCAATTCTATCCTAGCGTCGAGGCACGTTAAGTGTGTAACCCTATGGGTTCGAGAATATGCAGACATGATCTTCTATCAATAATCAACATCGGGATCTGGAAACCCATATTGACTCCCACATATTCATCGATGATCATATCGGATGAACCATGATGCCAGGATTCAATTAATCCCATATATGTATTCCCTTCATCATGCGATATTTTACTTGCCCGAGATTCGATCGTTGGTATCGGCATACCTAGTTCAATCTCGTTCACAACAAGTACTTTACTCGTTCCATAATCCGATATCACATTGTGATTAAATCCTTAACCACGTGCTTGCAAGCGGTGTTGATATCGATTACCGAGTGGACCCGAAGTATATCTCTCCGACTCGGGAGGGACAAATTCCATCTCGATACATACAACCCAACAAGTACTTTCCGATCACCTGAGAGACACCTTTATGATCACCCTCACATAGGATGACGTTTGATGACCTCAAAGCATTCTTCCAATACCAGGGAGTTGTATTATCTTATGGTCTAAGGAATACAATACTTGACATAAGAAAAAACTTCTCAAAGATGAACACGATGACACGATCTAATTGCTCTGCTTAATTTGGGCCTGTCCATCATATCATTCTCCTAATGACATGATATCATTATTAATCGACAACTCATGTCTATGGTTAGGAAACCTTTAACCATCATTAATCAATGAGCTAGTCCATAGAGGCATACTAGGAACACAGTGTTGTTCATAAACCACACAAGTATCAAAGTTTCCGCTTAAGACAATTCTAGCATGGAATATAAACTTTATCATGAACAAGAATTATAACAAAAACATCTTTATTATTGCCTCTAGGGCATAATTCCAACAAGGCTGACGTGTCCCGTGGGCCTGCTGACCGTTGGCTGCCCGCATGGCAGCTGAGGTGGCCTCGGGCCCCTCTGTCAGCCACCGTGGGTAGCCTCTGCCTTGGTGTAAAACAACCCTGACCCTGTGCTGACATCATAATGATGCAGTAAACCTATTTAATATGGTTTAATAATTTCAGAAATTGGTTTAATATTGTAAATTCAATATCTAAAGATTTATAAGTCAGAAAAATATGTATAATATATAAAAATGTTCAGAAAAATGAGATCTCTCTATCTAAGATATAATCATGCATTGATAAACAACTTAAATGACAAGTTTAATTAGAAGAGCATAGTAACCCCTCACAAGTGACTCTGGAGTTTCCCCAAGTTAGGGTTTGCACCCCTCGGAACCCCGATTAATTTGTTGAGCATGCATTAGGGTGTCTTTTCAATAAAATTTAACTTTCCATATCATCGTACTTGCTTGAGCATTGCATCGATGCCATTGTTGTTTGTTACCCTCTCTTTCCGGTGTTTTGTTCTTCCCGGTAGAATACGATACCGAGATCGAGATAGAAGACAGAGATCAAGACCATCAAAGTTCGAAGATCGACGAACAATACTTGACCAACTGTAACCAAGTCAAGTACAAGGCTCCCGAAGATCTGCTTATCGGTTATCAACTGGGAAAGGCAAGCATAGCCCCACCATGATATAATCCTATGGTTTCGAAAGCATTTCAATTCTTTCCATGATGCATACGATTCTACTATGGTCTTTTATCGATAGATAGAGTATCCTATCTATTACATACTCCCTTTGAGCTTATATTACCTGATCCACTGCTCCTAGCATAACTAGGTTTGGATTGTGTGCACTGCTAGAGCTTATATCTGTGTCTTGCTTAGCCATGCTTAGTTGTTGAGTCTGGTTCATCCAGATGATGTATCAGATGCAGATAATCTAGTATGACAGGAGAATGTGATGAGATGAGATCAGTGATATGAGATTAAACTTGCTAAGGCTTGTATGGGAGGCCACGGTGGGTGTAAGACCCCACCTTTATAAAAGTAAAGGTCCCTGTGATTGCAATGCTAGTCCCTGGATCAAATGCTAGCATCCACAGTTTAAGATGAAATACACAGCAACAAAGGTCATTAATACATCATCATTCCAGAGATAACATAGTCTTTTACAACTCCATAGCCATAGGCTAGTACAAGAGTTTAACTTAACAATATAAATAAAAGTCTTCATCTTCATGTGCCACAGGCAAGCATGTTGAGTGTAGACTCATAACCCTAATCCTCATCAGATTAACCTGCAACATCACAAGTTACAACCACAGTGGGTCAATACATTGGAATAGTATTGGAAAGTGATACCCTAGTAGAATAATAGTTTCTAGCTTCTACATGAATTTGGCTAAGTGTAGCTTAGGCTTGCTTTGCTCAAAATAGGTTTTACCTATCAGTTGAAAATACTAAGTTTTTGTTTGGCAAAAAATCCCAAGGAAACACCAATAAACATTGGTGAACCTTTACCCTTGTTCAACCACAAGTTTTTAACTTAGAAATTGGGATGAGGAGATTCTTGATAGCTTCCATGTCTTGATGCTCAAATTGTCCGTTGCCGGGGACACGGCTAAGTACTTAGATTCTTCCTTTTGCATAGGTGGTGCAGTTTCCCCACAAGACTCGACATGCATCGAGACATGAACTTTCAGAAACCATTGTTGTTGTTGTTGTTGTTTTGGTTGGGGTTGGCACGTCGACACTAGTAGAGATACCCATAGATGCTTAATATGCACAATACATCACATAAAACCATTACAATAACCAAGCATCAAAATAACATAGAGTTTGAACGACATAAACAACAAGTTTTGAAAATGCAAACACACCATAGCAAGCCATCCACATGTTGGATGGTCATTGCAACTCAATAATCAAAGTATGGTAGATGAAGGATAATCGA